>CM024247.1:43819402-44151879 GCA_013421045.1 Propylea japonica
TTATTATTACTATTTGAACTGGTGTCATTATGGCTTTTCATCCAGCTATAAAATGAACAATTCCTTCCCGCAGCTTCTTTGAAAGATTCGTAACAGACTGCCCAAACAAGATGGAACCCATAGTTCTCGTCCACGGCGGTGCAGGCAACGTCAGAGACGCCAGAGTACCTGCAAAGGTAGCCGCCGCCAAAGAAGCCGCCATAGTAGGCTACGAGGTCCTTCAAAGAGGCGGATCGGCAGTGGACGCCGTAGAGGCGGCCGTCAGGACCATGGAGGACAACGAATGCATGAACTCAGGCCATGGTTCTGTCCTAAACAGCGAAGGCAAGGTCGAGATGGACTCCAGCATCATGAACGGGGCTACCATGAACGCTGGGAGCGTGGCCGTGGTGAGGGACATCGCCCATCCCGTCACGTAAGTCGGATTCGTTATCAGTATTAAAGGGCCCACTCACTAAGAAGGAAGCGCGAAGGCTTCAATGCGCGTGGTAGGGGTACAGTGAAAATAGTGTGTGTATTCCCTTGTTTGGAACCAGGATAGTTTTGATTTTAGCGTGTGCATTACTAATCGTACGTGAAGAATGACCGTGTGTTAATAACCACACACGCCACTGCCATCACATCAGATTTTTTCGACGTATCTCACGCTTCTCACATATCCTCACTCAACAAGTGTCTGTGTGTGGGAAATATGAAAGTACAAGTTTACTTTACAGCTAACGTGCAGATACTTAACTGCGCATTCTTCCTCTTAGTGAGGGGGCCCCTTATTTGAACTGGTTTCGTTATGGTTAGATTAGCTTTCCGGGAACTGCAACCATGTAGATCTTTTGTTCTCTACCTACTTATTCATGTAAGACCAGGGAGGTCGTCAATGGCGTTGATAAAACTGACAACAGCCTAAGGAGCCTTTGCCGTTACCTCTTGGTTGTCCAGTACTGGTTTTTCCATATGAATTGTTTTTAAGCCAACCAGCTCTGGACACTCGCATATCACTTGTTCAGCTTTGTCTGCTTCTGACCCACAAAGCCTGCAAATCTCATCTACTGACCTTCCCATACGGTATAAATGATGTAACTCAACGTTTTAACACAAATGCAGCTTCATGACATACTGACCTCCCTCGCTGCTTTCACTAAATCCGAGTTACTGGACATTTGCGTCAAATCCTTATACTTCTCTTTGAGCTGTTTTCCACGTCATCAGTCAAACTTGGCAACTCCTCAGTGGTCACGGCCACTGTGAAAGGGTGTCACCTCCCTTTCGCTGTTCGTAGGCACGATCACCACGTTACCTGAAACGAAGGTTGTTTAAAAGGGCGTTCGAAGGGTTTCTTGTGTAGTATTGACTCTTGGTGGCGAGACAAAGGGTGGAGGATTGTCGTCTGGATCCTCTTTGAAGTCTTTCCTTCTATCTATTACTTAATTTTTGATTCATGTGTTTCCTCCTCGATAGTCCAATGTCTGATCTTACCTGGAAGCGTTTGGTCGTTTTTAGTTGATGGAATGAGCCGAGGACGTACCTAAACTGGTGGTTTAGGTTGTTGGTGATCAAAGAAGTCTTTTGTCATTATTATTATTTATTAGATCTATCGTTCTCTACCCTACTCCTCCATGGAAACCTAGGAAGGTTGTCAATGGCGTTGATAGAACCGACAACCTCCTTAAGAGCCTTGGCTGTTACCTCTTGGGTGTCAAGGACTGGTTTCCACATAAGAATTGTTCTGAGACCAGCCAGCTCTGGACACTCGCATACCATGTGTTCAGCTGTTTCTGCTTCTGGTCCACAGAGCCTGCAAATCTCATCTGCTGACTTTACCATACGGTACAAATGATGTCAGCCCAGTCAGCAGTCCCACCATTACCCGATATTCAGCTTGTGACAGCTTCATGAGCTTTCTGGTATAGGAAGCTGAAATCATCACAATTTTTTGGACGGAGTAACTCCAAATCTGTTTCTCTAGATTGTTCTTCTATTGTTCTACTCCCATTGCTCGTCCGCTGCGTTATATTGATCTTTTTCAATCCCACAGGAAGGCTCAGGTCCAGTTTGATGCAATTTTAACAAGTTCATCTGCTTTTCCATTTCCATCATTACTACAATGCCCTGGCACCCATAGTTGAGTCACTTTATTGCTTCTTGCCAGTTGCTTTATGCTGTTAGGGGCACTCCTAAGTCAGCAGAGACCTCTGGCAGTATAATTCCAGGAATCTCAGCGCCACCTGTTTGTCCGTGGTGATTTAGACATACGCACCATTGAGGTCCATTTTGAGACACTCCTGAGCGCATAAATAGATGGTCATTTCTTTTAACAAAAGCGAGCTCTTTTGGTTTCAGGCTGGCCAGAATGGTTATGGAGAAGACGCCCTACGTGATGATGGCAGGTGAGGGAGCCATGGGTTTCGCCCAGGAGATGGGCATGGAGATACTGCCGCCTGGTAGTCTGGTGACGGAGGACGCGTTGAAGGCTCTGGAGGTGTGGAAGAAGGTTGGAGGTGCGTTTTACGAGATTGGGGAGACTGAGGTGAGTGTTTATACAGGGTTTTTCAATTAAGTCTTGATAACCTTTTTCTCAATGAAAGGAAAACCATTTAAGATATTTCGGAAACTTTATTATCGGCTTGAAGTACAAATACAATCAAAACATTCATGAATGGAACTCGACTTCTTTGTAGCGATCAATTTGTTGGTCCCAATTTTCGATGAATCTACATCACATTTCTAGCCAGATCTCAGAGGAAAAAGTAAACTTTACTTCTTCAGATATTTTTCGTTCTCGTTTCTAAAGAGTTCAACTAAAAAGATTGGTTATTAGATTTATTGATGGTCTACAATTCTGTCCTTTTATTCGTTCACTCTTGGCTTGATTTTTTATTTTATAGATGATATCCTCATATTATATTGGTTTTTGGAAGTAGAATAACGACGCGTCAAATTTCACGTTCAATTGAACAAAAACTTCTTATTCAAGAAGGCATATCATCTCCCGTGAGGTTTGTTATCTCTTGTACTCTTTTTTCTCTGCTAAATGTTGTTTTGCTAGGATCTAGAGAAGTCCAAAACAATATTTCGTTCAACTATCCAGAAAAAAACCTTTAATCTTAGAATACAAAGAGCTATTTTGAAACTGGATGTTCGTTTTAGCTCAATATATTCCTTCTCTTACAGACTGTTGGTGAGGTCGGCACAGTGGGAGCTGTAGCCCTCGACTTCCAAGGTCACATAGCTGCAGCGACATCAACTGGTGGATTGAACGGCAAAAAGCCAGGAAGAGTAGGCGATACTCCTATTATAGGTGGTGGAACGTATGCCAATGATGACGTAGGAGCAGTGTCGGCAACAGGTAAAACTCAAATATTCCTCTGAACTCCTTGAAGATAACCTGCGCTCATTTTTCAGGCCACGGAGAGACGATATCAAAATGGTGCCTCGCGCACAGCATAACAGAAGCTATGCGGCATGGAATGGATGCCCAGACAGCTACAGAAACTTCTCTGAACCAAATGACTGATAAACTTAAGGAGACTGCAGGTGAATTATCTTCGACACTTCGATTATTTTTTTGTTGTTGGGTAGGTTTGTCAGGTGTCCACTGTGACGATGTTTGAGCAAGAGGTTCCTCCGTTAATTTCGCAACGTATTGTTCTCTCCACTCCTTACTCACTTTATTGTTTAGACTATGGGGTGTAGTGGTGCACCCATGTTTCATCACAGGTGATAATGTGAGTGAGAAATTGGTCTCTTTGTTCTGATATCGTGCAAGAAGACGCACACACACCTGAAAACGATGCAATTTTTGGTCAGCTTGAGAAGGCGAGGAAACACCTGGCGCAACCCTTACGGTACCCTTGCTCCTCTGTGAGTATGGGAAGGTGCTCCCAACTTACCCCGACCTAACTTGCAATTTCAGAAGTGGTACGACTCCGCGTTTTCATAAGCTGTCGAACACTACTGATGTTGTTCGCTGCGGTCATGGCTCTCATTTTCAACACAATCACGCCCTCTACGAACTGTTTTATGCCATGTAAACTCTGGCTCGCGACAGTGTCTCTTCTCCGAACATCGGCAGTCAATCTCCTCAAGATTTTGGCCAGTTTACGCCTTCCTGCTGCGAGAAACTTGATTACAACACGTTGCGCAATTGACAGAGGAACCTCTTGCTCACACATCGTCACAGTGGACACCGATAGGGTCGATGAGGCATCCGACGTGCTTCCCTTACTCCTGACAAACCTACCCACAACAAAAAAATCAGGATATTCTCCCTCCACTATTGTGCCTGAAAATCGAAAGTCTCGTTTATATTTGAACTGCCCTCGTAGACCCTCACACTCATACATCCCCTTTGAATTTCATTCAACTCAAATTGAGAAAATGAAGTGAAATACTAGCTCGTACTAGAATTCCAATGCCCTGTAGAGATCTAAAGGATCAGATCAACAAAATACAAAATAATTTTCAGTTGATCTGAGTCTAAACGAAATAAAATTCCAGGTGCCATATGTATTTCGAAAACCGGTAAGGTAGGAATCGGCATGACAACGAAAAGAATGTCCTGGGCCTACAGGAAAGGTAACAAGCTGGTATTCGGCATCGACAAAGGCAAACAAGAAACGGAAAGCATGGTGACAGAAAGTTCAGAACCCAATAATTGTTCGATGGCTTGAAAACTGCATTTTCCCAGTATTACGTGTGGTGCATGTCGTATCTCCAATAAATTCCTGCTACGGACCTCGATTAGGAAATTATGCAGCATTATTCCAATGCAAAGTGATAAGATAAGTTAAATCTATGTAGAATGAATTCATACAAATAAGAATAACTGTAAATAAATCGCTTTATTTGTGTTGTTTCTCTGATAAAATGACAGATAACTTCTGTGAATTGTTGTCAAGTCTCTGTTGTTGATCATAGAATAAAATCAGTAGTACGAACCTCAAATAAATAGTGATATTTGTGTATCCAGTTATTTTTCGTCATACCTTGATATGGAGCCAATTCTCATCGTCCATGGTGGTGCCGGTGACATAAGAGATTCCAGAGTACCAGATAAAATTAAAGGTGTGAAACTAGCGGTAAAAGAAGGTTATAAAGTATTGAAAAATGGCGGTACCGCCTTGGACGCTGTTGAGAAAGCTGTCCGCATCATGGAGGACGACGAATCTATGAACGCCGGTAATTCTTCTTCTTCCATAGTCGATCTCAGAGATATAACGAGAAATAATTGCAGGTAGAGGTTCCGTGTTGAATCTGGATGGTGAGGTTGAAATGGATGCAAGTATAATGGAGGGTTCTAGTCTTTCAGCAGGCGCAGTGACGATTGTTAGAGATATTGCACATCCTATCAAGGTACTAACGTTGTTTACAATTGGCGATCCAGTTAACTAAACTCCCACTGGCGGCTAAATTTGCACTAAGAAACAAGTTTTACTTATCGTACTGAAATTACAGTGACTATTACCAGTAAAGGCAATTTTGGCGATGTAACTACAAGCTGGTGTTACATCGCCAAAATTCGCCTTAATATATTCACTGTACTGTAAAATTAGAGTGACTATATTACCACAGTGGCGACAACTCGTGTCTCATTCCTATTGGTTGGCCGCCATATTTCGTCGGAGTTGCGCAGATTGCAGATTTAGTTTGTTAATGTATGTTTTGTTGCCTACAAATTAAAATAAGGTCGAAAAAGACGCCTATAGAGGTTATTCAAAATTACGCCAAAAACGTCTTGACGAACATGGCGGACTTTTGACAGTTTTAAGACTAGTTGTCGCCCACTTAGCCTATTCGTTTTGAGATATTTCGTGCTCCTGAGTAACTCAAAAGTTCGAAATACGGGCTTGCATTGGCTGCGCACAAGCACTCGAACAGTTCAGAAGCACGAAACTCCCCAAAACGAATACTGTAACTCTGGTAATATATATAGCTCATTCGTTATGAGATATTTCGTGCTCCTGAGTAACTCAAATGCTCGAAATACGGCTTGCCATTGGTTTCGCACAAGCACTGGTACAGCTCAGGAGTTCGAAACTCTTCAAACGAATACTACTGTACTGAAAATTACAGTGACTTTATGCAGCGCCCGGCGGGCATTCGTAGAACTATTAATATTGACATGGAAGGATTTGGTTGTATTGTTTATGTGTATATCTGCTTCATTGAAATTGGGATTTTTCATCAAAATTTCAGAAATCTATATTGAAAGGGTGTATTACTGTGTATATTATTTTTATTTTCTGTGAAGACGGTGGATGTCATCATTTGTTTCAATTTATTTCAGCCATGGTGAGTGATGATATTTGAATTAGGTTTAAGGCTGTTGGAGAAATTAAAGAAAACGATTTTGTCTGTTGAACAGTTGAATTAACTTCATTTTATTATATTCAAACAGTACTTTTTCTCTTTCACAAGAGCATTCTTCAGTGGTTTTTTTTTTGTTTAAACTTCCTTGTCTCAACCTTTCAGTTCTACTACTACAACTAGAACATTCCGGTTGTTCCTCCTTTCTGGTATCAACCCAACAGGAAGATTTCTGGTAGACACAGCAGTATTTTCAAAAACTACCTCTGTTATGAACTGGGATCTGTAAAACGAAAACATTACCCCATGAATGTAATCTAACCGAAGTACAAGTTTTATGTAATGCGTACTTACCTCGATAAAAATAATCGTCATCTACAAAATGCAAGAGCAACTTTCATATTTCCTGTGACCGGTTTACCGATTTAAGTTTCAGTTTCCAGGCTTTTTCGTCTATCCATCAATACTACTCGTCACTTTACTCCTCCTCGATTTCCCTTCTACCACCCAAACACGAAATTTATCCCTAGCTTGAGGAAAGGCATGGAAATGTATATTATTTGGAATTCTTTTTTTCTCAGGAAGAACACTGGAGGAACTGAACAATAGCGATTTGAATGAACAATAATGAAGAATGATCAATAATGTTAAATATTCAAATAAATCCCGACAACACAATGCAAAATGAAAAAATCATCTCAATATTAAGGGTTACTCAGTTCGTCACCAGAGGGCGTATCGCTTAGCTTGATTTGCCTATGATACCTAACAAAACAGCCTTTCTTACTTACATTTTTTGCTCAGTTTAGCAAGGTTGGTGATGGAGAAAACTCCTCACGTGTTACTGGCAGGCCCTGGAGCCAACAAATTCGCTGAAGAGCAAGGAATACCAAGACTTCCCCTGGCAGTCTCGTAACAAATGCTGCAAAAGAGGCTCTCAGGGAATTCAAACTGAAAGGAGGCACTCTTACAGAAATCGGTGGACAAGACAATAAGGTTCTTTATTATTAACTAAATTGAATGCATTTTACCTGAATTTCCTTTTTAGAATCCTGGAGAAGTTGGAACAGTAGGTGCTGTAGCTCTTGATTCCCAAGGTCACTTAGCTGCAGCAACATCCACAGGTGGAATAAACGGGAAAATGGTGGGGAGAAGTAGCGACACGTCTTTGATTGGTAGTGGAACATATGCGGATGACGAAATTGGTGCAGTATCAACAACAGGTTGTTTATGAAGTCACTAGCTTTTACCCGCGACATCGTCCGCATAATTTTTTTTTTGTTTTCTCCCGGCTGTAAGTCCCCCTGCAACAATTCCCACTATCGTGTTCCAGTCCCAACTTCACTCAAATTTTTTTCAAATTTTGTTCAAAAGCACCTAAGCTACATAATGGATAGCTTCGAATATTTCCTTAGTAAATATAAAAAGTAAATAATGTAAATCGGTTTAAAATACTACTAACTACCTACCTGCCAACCCTATAGTTTCGATCCAAGTAAACTGTTAAATAAAGACAGTTGCATCAAAATTTCATCATAAATTCCCTAAATTATGGCGCCTACCGACCCTCTAAGTTAGAAAAGTGATCAATATTAACTTGAAGTCTTAGTAGCACTCAGTTAAAAAAAAACATCAAAATCATTTCAGTAGCTATGGCGTCATGCGCTTCTTGACACGATCACGCTAGATTTCCGCGGGAATGAGGTATTTTCCCGCCGTAAAAAGTAGCCTAACCTACAGACAGACAGACAGAGTTATAGTCCATTCACGAAAGGTTGAGCAGTCGGTTGGCCATGGAAATTTGGCATATTCCACTGTGTATATTGAAATTTTAGGTTAGTTCTTTATTTTCATGTCAGATTGATACGCAATGTTGTCAATATTGCATAGAGTTGTCTGATAACTAGCAAGCTCGTCGGACGAGGCCGGCTACATTTGGCAACGTTGACTTTATTTTACGTTATGACAGCAAATACTGCCAATTTCAGATAAATAAAGAAACGCATACTATGTGCTCAACCTTTCGTGAACGGACTATACTTTCGCATTTATAATATTAGTATGGATTTATGAAGGAAAAAATACCAATTTAGTTTTTTCAAGGTCATGGCGACTCCATTATCAAATACTGCTTGGCATATGCAATCTTGAAAGACATGGAAAAAGGTTCTGATGCACAGAAAGCCACTCAAAGTGTTCTGGAAAGGATGACTGCCAAACTTAACAACACTGCAGGTAGATGTCACTAGCACAACACAATCAGAAAACCCTAAAACTGTTGAATTTTTTGTTTAAGGTGCTATAACGATTTCCAAAAATGGAGAAGTAGGCGTTGGATTCACATCTAAAAGAATGGGATGGGCCTATCAGAAAGCTAATACCATTTTTTATGGAATCGAACGTGAGGAGATTCAGTCAGAAGAAGTATCAGATTGAAACTTGTAATAATTATTATGAATATATGAAGTCTGTCCTCAGTTCTTCAATTTTTGCCTGCTTCCTTTTCAAGAACATAGAACAGTATTAAATGGTTTATCATGTTCTGTGCTATGTTTATGTTACGCAAACCTTGACATTGACATTTGTGATTGTGACGTTTAGGTGTAATTCAAAACACGGGAATGGGAAGATTATTATCGCAAAATAAACAACATAATTGACTGGTGACGCAAATAATCTGGATTAATTAAAGTGCACGAGCAGCATCTATTTAAAAATTGCTAACGGAAGTTGTTATTAAACACCACACCAGTCTTTTATTGGAAAGTCCATAGCCTACTTTTCAAATTCCTCATTATGATTGACAACTACAATTTGATAATTATATGGTGAAAAGAAGATTGATTTGAATTTCTTCTTCGTGTATGAAGTTTGGATGGGTATTGTAGAAAATGACTGGACACGCTGTTGTTGTTTGGGAATATGAAATTAGAACCGGATATTGGAAGCCTTATAGTCCTGCAGTAACTCAGCATTTAGAGAGGGCAAATGGTAAACAACTAACCAGAGTTATATTATCTGATGCTGACCCAAATCTGCAGAATTTCTATGTGAACTTACGCACATTAACCCAAGAATTAGAGGATTCAGGTATGAGAGGAATTTTCCGATTTGAACAAAGCTAAATTTGTATGGTTTCAGATTCTGTTATCAAAGTACGAAGGAAATGCTATCCACCATCATCTCCGGCAGGTAAAGGGGCCAAGTGGGAATGTGCAAGTTTGGAAAATTCCTTGGAATGGCATCCTTTCGATATGGATATCCAATGTTTAATAGAAGAAGCTTGGTCTAGAGTGAGTAACCTATAGTCCGTTCACGAAAGGTTGAGCACATAGTAGGCGTTTTTTTATTTATCTGAAGTTGGCAGTATTTGCTGTCATGACGTAAAATAAAGTCAACGTTGCCGAATGTAACCGGCCTCGTTCGACAAGATTGCGAGTTATCAGACAACTCTATGCAATATTGACAACATTGCATATCAATCTGACAAGAACATAACCTAAATTTTAATATACACAGTGGAATATGCCAAATTTCCATGGCCAACCGACGGCTCAACCTTTCGTGAACGGACTATACTTTTGTTCGTTTTTGTCAAATTTTTAATGAACAATTTTAAGGGTGACCAAATAATAGACATGACCAAAACACACCTAGGATTTCCATATATAATAAATTTCAATAATTTAACACAAAAATGGTTGACAAATGGGTACATTAGAAGTGTACGGCGAGTGAAACAGGCTCCTTATCCTCTTGTAAAAGTGAGGTTAGAAGAATTGGTTCCTGTCATTGGTGAGTTGAGACTTTTTTTTTAATTTTTGGTATTTATTTCAGTGATTTGTTTTAGGTAGGAGAAGTTCTGATATTCGAAACTCTGCAAGATGTGTAAACGCACAAAATCAGGGTAAAGTTATCGGAAGTACAGCAGCTCTGAACGCTTCTGAAGGAAGTAAAAAGAGTAGTAAGAAAAAAGGGGGTGGCAAGAACAAAAATGGTGAAACAACCCCAGCGAATTTGGCTAGGGCGATATTACACAACTTGAATATATTTAGTGAGTAACTTTGATGAAGAAATTGCTTTGAATGGTAGAATTATTGTAAGTGAATTTATGTTCATTTTTATGATATTTCAGGTAATAAATCTTCACCTACAACAACGCCGCAAGTAGTCGACAACAAAACATACAAAGAATGTTTGTTAGACGCAGACAGCAGCAGTACAAAGTCTGGTAGACGACCAAGTCTCGATACGGTTTCAACGTATTTGAGCCAGGAAAGTAGGGAGAGCCAGATCACGAGTTCTACCGCTGAATTAATCCATTGCAGTGCCAGTAGCGAAGATGGTAGCGAACACCATGAAGTTTCTGCTATAGTTGGTGAGTAATAGATTTTTCGATACAGCAGATATCCACCAGATTTTGGTGTCATTGTATTCATTCAAACCTCCTGAACAACATTAACGAAACCAACAGGTGGCTGTCTGTCTTAGTTCAGAAAATATGGGCCTCCAAAGTTTCAAAAATATTCCATCTTTACGTCATTTTTTCAACTGCTCTCTAATCTATCTATCTATCTATCTATATTAATAAAACAGGATTTATGGTTACCGTCAAAATGCAATATCTATCAAACGGCTGCACCAAATTGGATAATTCTTTTTTTGTTGTGTTCATAATTGCTAGGGTAAGGTTTATAGAACAAAATATTTCCAAAAAAATTGTTCAGAATAAAATAAAAGGCTTTCCTTTTTCTTATGACCAATCAAGCAGTCATAGAATACATATTTATAGGTTATAATGATTTTGACATTTGGACAAAAAGTGAAGTTACATCGAGTGAATCGAAAATTTAAAATTCTAATCAGAAATAACGTATGAACTAACATATTATACAACATTTTTTTACTTATGCCATATTTTACAAATTTTAAACCTATGATGTATGAATGTATTTTGGATTGCCTGATGCCCGTATGTTTATGATCACAAATCAGATCAACAGATGGCGTTGTAGTCGTTATCTAGGTTATTCATCTATTCTGCAACTAAACGGCTGGATCGAATTGAATGAATTTTTGTGTATGCAGAACAATGTCTGTTGGGTCCGCTAGTTTAGTCTATAAATCACCTTTGAACATTCACATAATGATTCGATTAGTTTCATAACAGGTATATTCAATAATCAATGCGAATATAACAAAATTCTAGAGCTACCACATAATCAAAAATTCCAGGGAAAGCGTTCTTCCTGGTAAGTTTGGCACCACTGCTCAGTCCTACAGCGAGCGACATATCAAATGATGCCAGGAATAACGGGATGGCACGGATCATATTCGCGCGAAAGAATATGCGGGAGTGCCAAACTTACCACGAAGAACGGCGGGCTTTCCCTCGAATTTGTGGATATGTGGTACCTCTAGAATTTCGATGTTTTTTCATTAATTATTGAATATACCTGAAATGAAACTAATCGAATTGTTATGTGAATGTTCAAAGGTGATTTATAGACTGAATTGGAGAAAAATCTGGTGAATACCTGCTGAAATTCTAATCTTCAATATTTATTTTTTGACGTCAGGGCTTTTTAAATTGTTGTAAACATTTTTCTAGAATTTTTCTGTATGTTTAACGATTCAATTCGTATATCGATTGAAATATATTCTGGGAGGATTCTGCATTTCTTAAAAACTTTATAGGTTTTCACTCCCAGTCTCTGAAACAGAAATAATTAAAAAAATTTTAATTGAGATGAAGTGCCCCTGCAAGAATATGTGCACTTATTTGTCAGGAGCAAATTGTTCTTGAAAAAATTGTTGCCTAACAGTAAAACTGAAAAAGGAATTAAATGAAAAGGATAATGTAATGTTTCGGTGTCTATATCAGACACTTTCTTCGTGTTATTCCAGTTCATCATATGTAATAGTAATAGTAATTTATTAATTCCAAAGTATTACGTCACATATAAAACTGGAACAAGTCAAATGGAAACGAAAATTACAAATTATAGACTTCTGCAATATACCCTAAATTCCTCTAATTATAGGGCTCACATTTCAATGATCTCCGCTATTTGAACATTCATAATCAGCGATTTGTGATCTTGTAATGTCTTTATTTTTGATGTTGTTCTTATGTTCCCGTTTTCTTATCTCTAAAGGTTTTGATGTCTCTCCTGTATAAGATTTTCCACATATACAGGGAATATTCTAAAACACAATTTTTTTATTTTTGTGTCTCGTTCTTTGGTTTCGTTCTGGTTAGAATGGATCTCAAATCATTTTGTGTTTTGAAAATAGTTCTTATGTTGAATTTGAAACCAATTCTTCTTATTTTCTCTGAAAGGCCAGGAATATAAGAAATGACGTTCAACAAATTTGGTTGTTCTTGATGGTTTTCTGTTTGTACCCAATCATCATTAGAATTTTGACCATAGACTAACTAAACGTAGAATAGATGAGACACTAGTAGAACAACCTTCAATGCCATCTGTTATTGGAGGACATACTAATTCGTGAAAAAAGCTCAATTGAAAAGGAATCTGTATCGTAAAGCCGCCGCAAAAAGAATTCTGTAGTGCACATTTTGAATAGGTAGGTACTCCCAGAGGCAAAAAGTTTTTTGAAATTCAATTGCCAAAAGGCAATCAGAAATGGATTCGTGCAAGTTATCGATGAGTGAGGAAATTTATTCTCATGAAAATAATACCTGCAACGAACTTTCATCTGATTTTCTTTTGGAATCGAGAAATGAGGATCAATAATCAAATTCTGGATAGAATAAAAATTTATTAACTGAAATAGGTATCACCAATTGAAAATACAGATTTATTTCATAAATATCTAATCAATAACTAATAATGCATTGAAAACATTCTCAAAAACTAACAATAATGAATTCAATAATACAAAATATGAGTATTTACCTACTAAACTTATTCAATACATGAAAAACTTTTTTGAAAACTATCTTAATTCTTATAGGTAACAGAATATTTATAATATATATTGTATAATTACCTTCTTGCATCTCGATTTTCACATCCAATAACACAGCACGTCTTCACTCTTGCAGGCATATCGAAATTTATTATATTTCAAAAAGAACGTGTCAAATCACTCCTTGTGTCAGTTGACAATTCAAAGGTTTTTTGATAATAATGATTTTACATATAACTATCAATTGAAAATAATTTTTTCGTGTATTAGTCTCCTCCTCCGACAGATGTCGCGGAATATACGAGTGGCTCATCTATTTTATTAGTTTGTCTATGATTTTGACTAGGTATTTTTCGTTTTAAATTTGAAATTGTTCTTTCTATAAAATTTGGTGGGTATTGATTATCTAGTAGAAACTCTGTAATGAAGGAAATTTCATTATTTCTAATTTCAGGTGTAGATGAAATCAAAAGGCTCTATCATAATAATTTATTTATTTATTTATTCTTTTGAATTGAGAGCTAACCAAATACAATGAATGAAACAAAAAAGTCCTTAGCTGAGGTTGGTGCAAAACCATACTATTCTGGCGAATGATACCAGAGAACAGGGAAAAACCTCAGTAGAAAAAACCCTGCCTCGCCGTTTTCACAAAATTGAAACTTAAAATTATTCGAATAAATACCTTCAATATTTAGATACAAGATACTTAATTCATGCTCTTGGGCCAGGAGGGTGTTTCCAACCAGGTCTGGCATTGCAAGTGATGATTTTTCGAATCTCCTGTTCTTCAAAGACTGCTACAGGACCCTATTGAAGAGTAATCATCTCCCATAGATTTAAATAGTGGTATTTCATCCTAAATATCGAATTAAATTTCGGAATAATGATAAAAAACGTGTGACAAACTTATAATAATAATTCGTGCAAACTAAAATTCAATATTCTTTCTTCTATTATAGGTTTAGATCCGGCCAGTTCCATAATATCCCGTTTCGTCAGAGTGTCCTCACCGACCGAATGGACACCAAGACAGCCTTGCCCCCTCTGCAGGCAGCCTCTGAAACCTTCGATAGTAGTCATAGCGCTGCCCTGCAATCACGTACTGCATCTAGACTGCCTGAACTATTCCCTGACCGAGCTGCAGGAATCGGGCAGTCAACTGCACATTCACTGCGCTGTATGCGGCTGCGTGTATGGGGAAAAGCATGGGAATCAGCCCCCGGGCACCATGGAATGGGGTGTTATCGATAAGAAGTTACCCGGTCACCCGAACTGTAATACTATACAGATCGTTTATAAGTGAGTATGCGTTTTGAATTGATTTAATCCATAGAGATAAGATAGTATAGAGTTGCTATCATTGAAATAAACGTGGTATCGGATACGCCATATTACTACCACCTAATGTCAAATTTGACAATCTTTTGAATTTTCTGGAGGAATTGTGATTCTTGCGCCTGTTTCTAGTTAAATTGTGATTTTTTCTTCTCAATAATATACAATAAAATGGTATCGTGCACTGTAAGGCTTTCTTCAAGCAGAGAAGAGACAGATAAGAAGAAAATTAAAGGAAAAACATATCACAGGTAGGGATGAGTAATGAACAGATCCGCATTGGAAATTTTTGCAAGTCTGTCTTGGTGATCTTTTTATATGTGTATATTATCGGCTGAAGAAAATTGTTTATTTGATATTCAATTGACCTTATTTGAACAGGATTCCTAAAGACCCAAACGTCGTAGTTTTTGAGTGAAATTCGTAAACAAATAAAACTGACAACTCAATTCAACCCTGAACTTTCCGCCATATTGGTCTCTGACTTAGCCCCGCTAAGTCTTTTTTTCCTTACTCAATTGTATGTCATAGCGTCTCTTCTCTATTGTATCTTGATGATCTAATCGTATGAAAAACAGTACAGGGTGTTTTAAGGTAAGGTCTATTTTCTAGATTCAGATTTATCTTTTTTTTCGATATCAACAAGCGTCTGAAAGCTTCTAATATCGCGTCAATGCTTTTCTAAATTTTTTTAATATTTTCTGTCGACCTCAAACTGAAAGGTGTGTTTAACTTATACGAAATTGATCGATAATAACCCATTTTATTGCTCAATATCTACTATATTAATGTGCAATTATCATAGGCAACCAAACACAAAGTATTCAAAAGCAATACTGAAGTAATGTTAAAACTCTACTGAAACATAAAAATACGTATTTATAAAGGGTTTTCCAATAAGAGGTGTTACTTTGAATAGCCCGCTATTTCGGTAGATGTCACGTTTGAAGCTGTCATTTTTTGACATTTGACAAGTAAAAACTACGCCATTAATAAAAATGGAACGATACACGCTTCAAGAACGCATTGAAATTATTAAATTCACTATAAAAATGGTGAAAATTTGGCAGAGACGGTTCGTAAAACTCGAACATTTTTGAATCGTCGTGAAGCACCTTGTCGGACCGCAATAAAGAAATTGGTGGAAAAATTCGAGCTGTTAGGACAAGTTAGTGATGTGAAAAAAACCCGTGCACTTCGCTCAAGAACAGCCTAGAATATTGCTGCTGTAGCCGAAAGTGTTGAAGAAAACCCGGGTTTGTCCATTCCTCGTCGTTCTTTGGAATTAGGCATTTCACAATGATGCTTAATGAATTTTATGGCTGAGATTGGATAGTATTGATCTGACCAACGTTTACTTTCAAGACGGCGCTACGTGCCACACAAGCAACGAAACCATAGATTTTTTGCGGGAAAAGTTTCTGGACCGTGTTATCTCTCGAAGAGGTGATCACAAATGACCACCGAGATCTTGGTCGTGGTGGTCATTTGCCTGATGTTATTTTCCACTATTAACGGCATAGCTTCTTCTTTATAATTTAATAAACATCCGATCATTTATGTTGAAAAATGGCATTTTTCTTGAATATCAAAATAACACCTCTTACTGGAAAAACCCTTTACCTATGCTTTTATGTTTCAGTAGAGTTGTAACATTACTTTGTATTGTTTTTGAATACTTAATGTTCGGTTGCTCATGACAAATGCACATTAAAAAAATCATTATTGATCAATTTCATATACGTTAAACACATGTTTTATTTCGAGGTCGATGAAAAACAGTATCTTATGAAATCCTCAATTGAAGAGCTCGGTGCAATAACCGGGTAACTCCATTTTCTAATGATGCCGATATATCATATTCAATCTGCTAATATCCAATGTAAGCAACTTTCGGTGCACAATGGGGTAAATCCAGCGCTTTTGTAAGGAGTTTCAATCAAGCTAAGGTCGATTGTTAATCGATATTTGTAATGATTTCTGATGCTGAATTTGTTGGTTCTCATGTTTGCATGGAATTGTTTTTCATTTCACTTTACTGTATATTTGTGTTAGCAATTAGTTAGTACAAAAATTTTCTTTTTTTTGTATAAATTTGTAAAAAGGATCTTTGATATAGTCATTGGTCCGTTGACATTAAATAAATAAATAAATAAAAACGGACTAACTTGAATGTATATTTCGGCTCAAAAATCAGGCAAGTCCTGAAGTTTTTCCTCATTTCTCAACATTTCATGAAAACGGAGTTACCCGGTTATTGCTCCGAGGTCTTCAATTATAAATAAGTGAACTGAACATTTCAAAAACTTTCTTCTATCTATTCCAGCATTCAATCAGGCATCCAGGGCCCAGATCACCCAAATCCCGGCAGGGAATTCTACGCAGTAGGCTTTCCGAGGATAGCCTATCTTCCGGACAACCCTAAGGGTAGAAAGATCCTGCGCTTGCTGAGGACGGCGTGGCAAAGAAAGCTGATCTTCACAATCACCAGGTCTCACACCACGGGCTGCGAAGACGTGGTGTCTTGGAACATCCCACATAAGACTGAAATCGGGGCCAGAGGGGGCCCTCACAGCTATCCGGACGGTGGATATTTGAACAGGGTGCTGTTGGAGCTGAAAGCCCTAGGTATCGTCGAGGAGGAGGGTAAGAAGGGAAAGAGATGATCCTTGGGTGGGTTGATGAAGAAGATCAAGAGTTTTACGTAGGTTGTTTTGATTGTTCGGAGAGCTTGAGCTTCGAGGGAAGATTTGGGTTTTAAACGTCATGTCTGATAGTTCTGAAGAAAGTTTTGTTTTAAAAACGGATGATATCACGATACACTCACACCGGTTATGCCAGATTCGGAGTTTAATCTCGTCCGGCGCGCTCATCTACGTCATTGAGGAGCAGAGATAAAAGTGGAGTTATATTATTATTGTTATAATACCTGCATTCATGCCTAATTGCGCAGTTTTTGGCTGTAAGAATTATAGAAGAGTTAAAAGGGAACCGAAATAAGGTACTTATGATTTCCGAAGTCGGAAATATCCCGTCAGCACTTCATTATCCGAGGAAAAAATATTTTCAGAGTGTTAGAAGATAACACGGTTGCAAAACTGAAAAATGACATTCAGATTCCATTCGTTGTTATTCTTTGCTTGAGCACAATCCGTACCAACTTAAGACATGGATCTAAATAAGAAGATCAGTTTTCAGAATATGAAGAAAAAAGTGGACAAAAAACTTTTCGAATTCATGAATTATAAGTGAAATCATTGAAATTTCCCTAAAAATGATAAAAATATTTTTCATTTATTCGCAGTTTTTTAATGAACCTTCAATGATTTATTCTGTATTAACAAATAAACACTTTTCACTTACATCCATATTTATACAATTTCATTTATATATTTTAGAATCAACAAACAGAGACATCGGAGAAATTTCATTTAAAATTGTTAGTTAATTGCATTTTCAATGAAACTTGCAATTAATTGCATTATTCCAATCATTCTCTGGAGTTCTAACACTTCCATTCCGCAAATGCAATGGAAATACTCCGCAGTGACGTCACATCTCGATGCGCGTCGGCATACCGGTGTAAGTGTATCGTGGATGATATCACTTTTATTCAATGGCTTGAAATTTATTTTTAATTAAATATTAAAATGCGATTTTTGTACTTCGAACGCCGCGCAGTGATAACGTACGAGAAAGCATTGATCAATTTCAAGCGGATAACCAATAATAACTGCGGTTATCATTGGTTCAGCCCTTGGTTATTCTCTTTTTGTCCTAGAACGAATACCGGCCCTCGGCTCTCGTCGCTTGAATGCGGTTTCTGGTTATTTGTCAATTGTCAATATAGGTTATATTTATATTTTTTATGTTTTATGCAATAAATACAAAATTCGATTTGCAAATGTAAATTATTATGCTTCAAGTTCAACTCCATGCATCCCAAAATATTAATGTTTGAAACGTGGATTCAATGTAACGATGAACATAAGTTTTCCAGAATGTTCCGCTTGACAAAAAAAAAGTTTTTTGTTCTGACAGAAATGATTCGAAGAGAAAATATTGCCGAAAAATATACAGGAGGACACTATCCAATAGATTTAAATTCACATGTATTGATATCACTGTGGTATTTGGCTACATCTCACACGTCACAGTAAAGTTTGCTATTAATAAAACTTTTTTTGGGAACTTAAACACAAATTCATAATTTTTCCTAACAGTCAAGAGCTATTAATTGTAACACAAAGCTTTTCCCATTATCCAAGTAAAGAAAGAATGTTTTATTATACTCAAACAATATCAGCAATCTTTAAGAACTTTGGACAATTCTATTTTAAATAATATCAATAAGTCAGAAGCTTTTGGATGCGTTAATTTCCGAACCTAACTTAGAGATTTCAATAGATAAGTTTAATTCCTAAATGAATGGAACTAAGCGGATAATTGAAATTGTTGAAATATTCTCAATATAAATCGTAACGTGGCTAAGCTCACAAATACATATCTTCTTCAAGTATGCTTCGTCAGTCAACAACTTTTGAAATTTGCCGTGTACAACCCTACTTTTCTAATAACCAGAAGTTTAACCTAGCTCTTAAGTCTTGAGTCTGGTCATTTGCGGTTCAAATCAATGACGTCGAAGGGCTAATTCATGACGTCATTATTTTGAACCAAAAATAACCAAAACCGCTTGAATACAATTGGTTAACCAAAATGATAACCAGTTATCTGCTTGAATTTGATTAATATTTCTGATCTATTTATTCATTTTTGTTAATTTCCAAATTGACGAAAACAATCTAGTTAGGTTAGAATTTCGAACTCGGAATTACTAATTAAAAACGATTAAATGCATTAATTATTATTTCAGTTTGCACAAAAATCTAATTCCTCCACATTATTGACCTCACGACCTATACCATACTTTATAAATGTCTACTCATTTACTATTTGTCTTTCACAATTGCTATATTTGCTGTTACCTTTCGAAGTCTCTAAATTTCAATTTAATCCTTAATTATATGACTGATATGGTGGGGAAAAAAGACCCAAATCTTCATCTGTGGCTACTGTTGATCATTCCAATTCAAGTAAGACTGAATGCTTGATCGGAGCATGTTGATCATAGCTCCTTTTCTCAATGCACACTTGATCCTATGTCGAAGTCTTTCAGTTGGTTATATAGAGAGCGTTCAATTCCATTTAGACACAATTTTATCTCTGAAGTTTCACGCTCATATTATAAACTAACTGGGAAGTTATGAAATTTTTATAAAATAATAATATGTATGTCTCGTTTGATACCTCTGTATTCACAATTATATTCCTATACATTCCTCGAATTGATATAATGGAATAATACTCCATATAAGCAATAATTTTTAAACTTTAAAGTTAACGTATGTGCCAATAAAAGTATATATTTTGTATATATTTAATCGATTAATAGCTTTAATACCAACATATAGTATTTTATTCGAAATGTAAACAAACATATTTAATTCTCTCGTATTAACTGCTCAATTTATAAATGTGAAGTTGAAATTATAAATTTTTATTTTGAATTATATTTTTATATTATATATTTTTGAAAGGTTTTGTTCACTACAGTAATAGATTTTTCTTAAATGTATCTTATTTTTTGATTGAATGAATTAATCAACAATACTTTAACAATTCAGTGCAATTTTTTGGCAGCAATGTGTTTTATGGTCTATAAAATTTCGTTTATTTAGTTTTGTTATTTTTATTATTTTGTTTGTTTTGATATCCTTGAAATATAATCTCTGAATATTATAATAAAAATATTCAAGAATTCAAATCTGTTTTACTATTTGTTATACAAGTATAATTAAAGAGGAAGATCCCAATTGGCCAGTTAGGATATGCGCTGTTGCCACAATGTGGTGATTTCCTTGAAACTAAGTATTTTTATGATTCATATTGTATTTTCCTTTGTACGCATTCTCAATCAGGAAACCTTAAATCTGTGCCTTTCAGATGTTCTTCTATCCATTTATCTGCTTTTGCGTTTAGTTCTTCATCGAATTTGTCCTTCCAACCTCCATTTTTACCCCTTCGAACAAAATCTTGTTCTCCGGCAACTAATATACCCAAGTTTTTGAGAACATTGAAGTTTACGGAAGCATTGTTTCTAAAGTTCTCGATGCTCAAGTGTTTTTCAAGGGTACATATTTCTTCATCTTCATAGTTTGTTCCCAAGAATTTTTGTACTTTTAGTATTGCTTGTTTGGTGTTCTGAAAAAGGAATATTACACAGTTTTTTTTTAGTCTGATGGGTATGAGGTGTGTAAATCGGTAAAAAGAATGTAGTATTTTTCGAACTGAATTCAACTATGGTAGTTAATTCCTGAAAGGTTATTCTGAAAGACGTATTCAAAACTGAGACTGTGAGTATAAAGTAAATTGTTAAGAAAACGGAGCGCGTATATTTTTGATGGAAAAAATATGCTACCCACTAAATTTTGGTATAAGATCATGAATCCTTTGTAAAAAATGATTTTTTCATCTAGTTTTAAAAAAAAAAATTATAACAGTTCTCCACAAATATCCGAAGAAATGAAATTTGTTGCGAGAAATGTAGGGATAGTAATTCTGTTTTCTTTTTTGCTCAACGTTGAAAGAACCAGTAGTTCTCAGGATATTCAAATAAAAAGTTTCTGACATAATTTCAAGGCTTTCTTAATTTTTTCGACACCTGAGCTATCGAAAAATTGTAAAAACCAAAGATTATATAGTATATATACTCTATAATCTATGGTAAAAACTATATATCTCTATCTTACTTATAGTCCGTTCACGAAAGTTTGAGAGCCATCGGTTGGCCATGGAAATTTGGCATATTCCAATGTGTATATTAAAATTTTTTGTTATGTTATTTATTTTCTTGTCAGATTGATACGCAATGTTGTCAATCTTGCATAGAGTTCTCTGATAACTCGCAAGCTCCTCGGACGAGGCCGGGTACATTCGCAACGTTGACTTTATTTTACATTATTACAGCAAATACTGCCAACTTCAGATAAATAAACAAACGCCTACTATGCGCTCAAACTTTCGTGAATGGACTACACACTCCTTTATTTCTTTGACAAAATACTACTACCTTGACCATGTCTTCATAAAACATGAATAGCAAGTTTTTCTCATCTCTTAAGTTCCAAGCCTCCAAAACGTGCTCCCAGTAGGGGGCCCATGGTTCTACAAGAGAAAAATTAGTAGTATTCATCTTCAAACTAATGATTTTTTTCTTACGTAAATTTTTCTGGAAATAATCCCAATATGTTGGGAAATCTCCCTTGTATCCTTGCGTTCTTATTAGTCTATTTAAATGGTAAAATGATACAGCTACATCTTTCGGGTTCCTAGCGATGTAAATCACCTGAAATCAGACGAAAAAAATTCAAAAAGTTCTCCGATCCTGCCAGGATTCGAACCTGGAATCTTCTGATCCGTAGTCAGACGCGTTATCCGTTGCGCCACAGGACCTTATTGATTTTGCGTGTTTTTGAACCTAATTAGAAGCTAGGCACATTTTAAATAAATTATATTCTGATCAAGTATTGATTGTTGAAATATGTAATCAATTTTACCAATTTTAGTACCTGGAGTGGAACATTCAGCTTTTCCAATATACAGGGTGTCCCGGAAAATGTGGGAAATCTCTCGGATTCAGATAGAACATAAAAATGAAGATGACAAGTTCCCATAATTTTTTTCCTAGTGGCCCTTCCTACGAAGATACGACCTCCTAAATGACGCCACTGGAAATTCATTTTAGTGGAATAAGTTTCAAACTACTCGATATAATTTGATGAAAATTTGATATGATTAATAGTATTAAGGACCTCTTAAATTACCGCACTCAAATTTCAATTAGTTTGTTCAGTTTACCAGGTGCGGACTGGTTTGTACATTTTAATGCTTATACATTTTTAATACCCTGTATATGAGTATGATGAGGTGCTAAAAAAAACAAATTCGGATACCTTGAACATTAAGCTAAAGAAAGATGTCGATAAAATGCACCGTTTTCGAAAAAAAACATAATGAAAGGAGTAGGTAAGTAATTGAAATTTATTCCACTAAAATGAAATTCCAGTGGCGTCATTTAGGAGGTCGTATCTTCGTAGGGAGAGCCGCTAGGAAAAAAAATTATGGGAACTTGTCATCTTCATTTTTTATCTTCTATCTGAATCCGAGAGCGATTTCCCACATTTTCCGGGACACCCTGTATATGATAATAATTAATGCTGAAAAAGTGAAAACCGTTTTCATAAGTCTATTAATACAAACGAAAATTATTAGTTACGAACTTTGGCGCATTATGTTTTTTTGTATTATGAGCAAGAGGAAGTTGAGAATGATAAAGTTGTATAATACATATAATTATTCCATATTCCAAGAAATTTAGATAGTAGTAGATTTTAATGATTCCATTGACTAGAACAAAACAAATCCAGGAAAACTATTGATTAATGATTACACACGTTTCAACTACATGACACATCACTAAACAATAGGGAAAACACACAACAATTACAAATTCAAGAAAATGAAACAGCTGCCAGGAATAAATATTATCTTCCAAGGCTCAAGGTCTTTTTAATGTTCCTTTAAAACTGTGACGTATTATTCCGATAAAAGATTGAATTAAAAACATAAATCACGAAGATAATTGATTGGTATTTGTGTAAATATGCATATATTATCATTTAATACAAAAGTTCCCGATCCTGCCAGGATTCGAACCTGGAATCTTCTGATCCGTAGTCAGACGCGTTATCCGTTGCGCCACAGGACCTGTTGGTTAAATTGATGTACTGATCAACTTGAGCCTTAGTTCAACTACTTTCAAATTCAATTGAATATTACGATATTATTATAATTATGTATGACTTATTATTCGAATACAATTTTAATTTGGAAAGTGTATAAACTGCGTACTGGCATCTATTCTATATAATAACAACTAGAAGTAGAAATTGAAATGGAAACACGGAAGAAGTTACAATATTCAAAATTAAAGTTGCCTACTTACAATTACAAATTGGGACCATTTTTTTCAAATGTGACTGCTATACTAGCTCAGGCGTTATATGGAAATGCTTTTTTGAAGAAAATATATTATTCTATTGGTACTCAAAAGCATTGTTTAAACAATCACAGTAAACAATGTCAAAAGTTATCAGTTAATTGTTCGAAAGTGTTTGCGTATTACATCGGCTGAAAAGTTCATGGTCCGACTAATAGGTGGCGCCACAGATACCAAAAATCCTTATGATTTTTAGAAAGTACCAAAATTCAAATGATTCCTATCAAATGACGCTACTTTATAAATGATTCTCAAAACTCTCTCCCTTTTTCTACACGCATAAAATGAATAAAAGCACTACCAACCTTACAACCAGCTGTTAAGAGGTTTTTAGGCAAAAGACTTAAGGGTAGATGCGTTTTGATAAACCTCCTTCCCTTTAATTTGGTCAAATAATCGCATATAGGTTCAGCTATCTCTTCTATCATTCGACAGTTCTCTTTTGAGTCTTTATTCTCCTCGAGAAATTCCGCTTTAACTTCTGGGTGGACAAAACTACTGAATCTGGAGAAAATATAAGGAAATCAAGTGAATAAAAAACATTTAGTAAACTTCTTACTCAAGGAAAGGAAATCTGAATACAAGGGGAACATTTGCAGCTTTCTCATAATCCATGTTGTTGGCCAGCAACCATACCATCTCTTGGGTCCATGTTGTTCCTGAAATATAAGGAAAACAAGGTTATTGCATTTATATTTCGGGTTTAGAGAACAAAAGCTTTATTATTATAACTAGCAGACCCAACAGACGTTGTTCTGCATCCCAAAAAATTCATTCAATTCGGTCCAGCCGTTTAGTTGCAGAATAGATAAATAACCTAGATAACGACTACAGCGCCATCTGTTGATCTGATTTGGGATCATAAACATACGTGCATCAGGCAATCCAAAATACATTGATACATCTCTCACACTTCGGTACCTTCTCCTACCCGCCTAATGCCTACCTCGGAGACGCATTTTGGTGCGATTTCATCTTCGACCTGCCATATCTTTTGAAGTATTCATCATAATTGAATGATGTAAAAAGCAATTTCGTTCTAAACTAAATACTGGATATGAACGACGTATTTAATTGGATAAGGATCAATAGCGTATTCATAAAAAATACTCCCAAATAATGCATAGGTAATTTTGAGAAACATTCGGAAAACTTTAAAAGGAGATACCGAGTAAACCTTGAAAGATAGATATATGCTATCGCGGACTTTTTTGTAGAACTATTAAAGAGGTACATTTCCGTCATACATTGTTTCCATGTACGTCTTACGGTTTTTGCAGCGCACCTGAAAATAGCTATAGCCTATGTTACTCAGTGATAGTGTAGCATTCTGAGGGTGAAAGAATTATTGAAATCGGTCAAGTAGCTTATAAGTTAACTCGTATCAAACACACAAACATACAAATTTTTCTTCTTTATAATATTAGTATAGATTATACTAATTACTTTCTAAGGCTTCCTTGAAGCCCCTCAGAAGCTATTTTGAGCTTTGCAGGTTTTGTTATTGTGTCCTTAAGCCATCTCAGGCACAGCACTGCTGATTGTTTACCTAGCACGAATGCTTTTGACTTTACGTCACTTCTTTTGTAGAATTTCATTTTATTATGCATTCTATACTAACTTTCGATCAAATTGTAATAATAACAAATGTCTGAAATCGCGAAAATGGCACTTACCTGATCTCGGAAAAGTAACGATCCAAATATCGGTTTCCCTCACTTCTAAATTGTAGAAATCTGACGCTTGATCTTTGAAACCGCTAGGGAAAAACCATTTTTTCTTTCCAACTTGCAAAAATCCTGTACGTTCACCTGAAAAATTTCAAGGAATCCATTGAATTAGCGGTTGGACGTAAACACAATAACTTCCGAACAGATTGCTTTAAACGTAGTAATAGAACATTGTAACAGAAAGTTTGAATTAATCGAACTATACAGGGTGTTTCTGAATTGATGCGAAAGATTTGAGGGAGTAATTTCTCAGATCATTTTATGGAAAAAAGTTCCCATAAATGTAGGTCCGGAAATGCATTTTTTCGAGATACAGAGCGTTGAAGTTTCAGTTGAAAAGTTGACTAAAAAGTGGTACACCTGTGAGATATTTTCAACTAACAATTATTTTTTATTATTAATTTTTTACATATTATTGAATTATTTCCAGAATATAATTCCGATTGTGCTGAGATTCTGCATTTATATTATATTCAGTATCAATCACAAGTCCTTTACAGAATTTTGAGGTAATAAGCCTTATTGCTCCACGCTCAAAAGCTCCTACTCAGGGCTTTTCTTAAATTTTCACTTTTTTAAAATTTTCTAATTTCACTATCGTCACGAATTTTACGCTTTATTATTCTTTTATTTAAAACCGAATTTTGATTTTATCAGGTGATGGTAATATTGAAAAAATAGTTTACCTAGGACGAGCGCCCAAAAATAAAAAATATACAGTAAAACTTTCCTATAACGAATTTCACTGTATAAAGAATTTCGTAAAAGACATTGCACCTTGAATCCAAATTCCATGTTAAAAACACCCTCTAAAACAAAGTAAATTCTCTCTATAACGAAATATTCAAAGAACATCACTCTTTGAAAGGGTATTGGTAAGAAGGTGTAAGGGTGGGTTTGAAACAGTTTTAAATACACCCCTGGCTGTTTGGTTTCAATCTAACCATTACGCTAGTGTTAAAAGTTGTGCGAAAATGTCTAAAAGCAAGTGCTTAAGTTTGAATGATAAACTTAAATTCATCAGTGAAGTCGACCGCGACATTGCCGACTATAGAAACAAATTTTCTGTATAACGAAATTTCTTTATAACGAATTTTTTTGCGGATTTAGAGCTTTCGTTATAGGGAAGTTCCACTGTAATTTCCATAAATAAGTTCTTCAAAAACTTACCAGAAAAATCCTGTAGCAACTGCCTGTTGACACTTTCCTCAACCTTTTTAATTTCAAAGGGAAAATCCTTGTCGGGGGATTCCCTCCTGTCCAAATGGTACTTACTGAACACCTCATTTATCTCAGTTTCCGCTTTTAACATTTCCGCTTAACCTTTCTAACGCAAAGACCGTCTTTGAATGAACCAAAAGCCTTAGGAGTATTTGCTTTAGACGCTTTCCTTTTGGCCCCACCATGTCTTAGAGCAGCGTAATCTTTTTTGCGATGAGATGTTTTATTTGTAATTGCAGAGAAGTAGTGAAAGTTCTTACAATTGAAATTATCTATTATTGTTGTAATTGCCAACAGCGTATCGTCAAATGCTAGCACACGTCTTGTAGGTAGTTTGGAGAGTGTTATAAATAATGAAGTCATCATCTTTTGTACGGTTGTATGATTTTTTCTGCAGGAAATTATTGATGCTTTGAGATCTCTTGACACTCACCTGAGAAGAACAATCGAATGCTAGAAATTGTAGATTGACATGTGGATACATTTTGAAATTCTAGAATACATATTGAACGGGCATTTTCAGAAAAAAAATCAAGAAAAGTCCTGAGCAGGAGCTTTTAAGCGCTCGTTCTTCGGTGGAGCTATATGACTATTACCTCAGAAGTTTATATGGGATTTGAGATTACCGAATATACGGGGTGTTTATAAATGATTGTAACATCGTAGGTTGCTCTGGAAATTTTCTTACAAATTTAAAATTCCAGTAACTTTATTCAATTTTTTTTCGGAATTATGAAAGTTTACATCAAATATAAATATTTATAATAGTCCAACGCCAACTGAGCTGTTATAATCATTTATAGAGACCCGCCTGTATAAATAAATGCATAATTTCGGCACAATCGGAATTATATTCTGAAAATTATTAAAAAAATGAAACATATAAGGGATGAATAATAACAAAAATTAAATTGTATGGTTCTGATGATGCGATCCTCTTGAAGTTTTGCATGAACATTCAGTATATCAGTTTTGATTCACAACATAAATTTCACTTGAATCGATTATCCTGTTATGGAAATATAGGGATTCTCCTTTTCAATATTCCAATTGAATTTTCTATGGTTCTGTTGACACTATGGCCAAAACATTTTGCATGAAGTTTATTATGACTATCTTGCATAAGGTCGCATATGGGTTTCGTTTTGTCTGAGATATTGAGGAACAAAAATTTTGAATGGCCATATTTTATGGAACACCCTGTACGATTTGGCTGGTTAACGAACTTAAGCGAGCCATTTGGCAACCGAACTCACCCTGAAAATTTCAAGTCTCTAGGACAATCCCTTAAAAGTTATTGTGCTAACGGCCGGACCCACGGACAGATTTGAAATTGACCACGAATTCGTCATTAGGGAGTAGAACCCTATCTTTTGAGACCATTTTCGGCTCAAAATTCGAAAATTACAGACATTTGGGCAAAACCTTATAGCAATCAATCTGTGATAAATCGTCATTCCCACAAATTATGCTTGTTCGTACGTCATCACGCCGCGACGATTGAACTTACGAGTATTGAAATCGCATTTCAATATTTAATTAAAAATTAATTAGGTACTTGAAATTTTTAGTGAATTGTTGGATAGTTTTATATTTAACACTACTGGTAATGGTGTCCCCCTATATTATTTAAACATATTGGAAATGCCTATCGTGTGCGAGAGATTTTTCAAAATCTCGAATTTTCTACTCAAGATCTCTTTTTTTGCAACCTGGTATCTGTATCACTTAAAATATAACATCGTTCAAATACAGGTAAACAATCTTCCACTAGAAGAATTTACTAAGCCTTTTCATTGTAATCTTAGAACAATGTTTATTGTCCACATGAAAATATTTGAGCATAATTGAAATACCAAAAGATCAAATAACCAATACGTCTAAAAGATACTGGTGAAACATTAAAGACGTAGATAGGTATGTATTGAATAAGTATCCAATCTCGTGAAATTGCTAATATACTGTAGACATTGACCTTTTCTAGCAATAATATTTCGTGTGAACACTAAAAAAGTTGTTTGCATTGAACCCGAAATTCTTATCCCAATCCCTAATATACATAACCACTATTTGTGTTGATTCAATAAGAAAATTTGTCAATATTATGGCGAGAAGATATGTCTAAATTTCGCACCTTTGCCATGAATAATCGAAAACTATTCATACTTCAAATTGTTAGGTAGTTATGAAACATTCTATTGAATTGAAAAAAATTTAAGAACTGCTCAATGAAACGCAAGTTAGTGCTAAACGGGGTACCATACTATTTTTTCGTAAGTAATATCATTAGGGCATCTAATTTTTCCGAAAAGAATCGAAAAAACACGTTGCTAAGTAATATTTTGACAAGAAGCATGAGTGCTGGTGGCAACAAAAATCCGGGTCGAAGACGGGGATTTTTGCACCTGCACGAATGCTTTTTGTCAAGAAATATTACTTTGCAATGTGTTTTTTCGATTTTTTTCACAGGAAAAATTAGATGCCCGAATGGTTTTTGACAAGACTATTTCCTGAGTGACAACAACTGTCAAGTTTTGCCGCGGCTAAACGCGAATAAACTGCTGACAGGTCCTGCCAAACAGTTTTTCCACCTAGAAACCATTTGTAATTCAAAATTGCGCGTTTCTGATTGGTGCAAATTACGACGACGGAAATAGTCGTATGATACCAAAGCTCAGGGAAAACCCCAGTAGAAAAAACCCTGTCTCGCCGTTCCAACAGAAATAAACACTTAAAAACTATTCGAATATTGAAGGATTTATTCTTTTTTGAGTCTAACCGATAACCCTCCTCTAAGATGCCTTCGGAATTCTAAATCTGAAACGAAAAAATCGAAGCAGAAAAGATGAACAGAAAAATAAAATGATTGAAACTCTATTAAATCGATTTAAAATTTACAATCCAATTCAAAAACGACTCTGTAACTTCATGTATAGCCCTTAAGCCATCCTGAAATTTAAATATTGGATAATTATCTATCAGATGTTCTATAGTCTCCTCTGCTTCCCCCATTCGCAACTAGGACTCTCAACTGAATTCCACTTGAAAAGCATGCTATTACAACGGCCATGACCTGTTCTTACACGATTTAGAACAGCCCAAATTTTCCTTGGAAGATCAAATCCAGGAACTTTTTTGGAGGGTTCAGTTATTAAATCTTTGTTTTGAATATTACATGTGCTCCACTCGCATTGCTAAATTGTTTCATCGCTTTCATTCGAGGTCAAAATAATTGGACCAAAATGGTTTACGTGATTTTAATCAATGAAAAGAATAATATAATAAATAGCAGATTTCAAACGTTCGCTTACATACTTCGCCAAAAGTATAGCTGAAGTAAAGTTACACAATCATGAAAGTTATTACGATGAGTTATAATTTAATGAAATATTTATGATACAATTGCTCAGTTGCAGGAACGTCCATTAAAATTTAAAGGTCCATTAAACCCTTAATCCTCCATTAGTTCCTTGTAATAATGGAGGATTAAGAGTTTAATGGACCTTTAAATTTTAATGGACGTTCCTGCAACTGACACAATGAGTATTCAATCATGGACCTATAATACTAAATAATAATAGTATTATAAATCTACAGGGTGTTCTGATTTGTTTCCGACAAACTGAAATGGATGATAGGTCACATCATTTTAAGCAAAAAAGTTCCTATGAACATGGGTCCGGAAATGCTTCGTTACCGAGATACAGGGTGTTAAAGTTGAAGAAATAATTCGCGTTTTCTTTAATATGTTTTGACCGCTTCGAAATCCTTTCATGAAATTTCGTATACAGGGTTTTTTAGGGACGATAAATTCAAATTTGTGGTCGATTTAGTTGTATTTTCTAGAGGGCGCCACCGTCAACCATTTCAACCCATGTAAACCGTTGCAACTTCTTTGTGCTACCCTGTACACCGTTTTGGACTTGAAAAATCGATTCTCCAATCCTTTTTACCTAAACAAGGTATACCTTATCGAAGTCGCTAGGAGCAATTGTTTCAGAGAAAAATGCATTTAAAGCCAAAGGGTCCCAAAACTTCTCCGAAAATTATTCCCATTCAAATATTTAATTTAAATTCATTTTGAAAATTTCTAAGCATGCCACTTATGAGTAGAAATGGTATGCTATGTTAATTATTGTTGTCAATCAACACAAATTTGAATTTATCAGCTCAAAAAACCCTATGTACCAACTTTCATGCAATCATTTGGAATCAGTCGAAAGATAAGATAACGCGAATTATTTTTTCAACTTTAACACCCTGTATCTCGGTAACGAAGCATTTCCGGACCCATGTTCATAGGAACTTTTTTGCTTAAAATGATGTGACCTATCACCCATTTCAGTTTGTCGGAAACAAATCAGAACACCCTGTATGTATTCAATGCATGAGACTATAGAACCAAATTCGGAAAATTTGCTGATCAACTAATATTTTATAAATCGTAGTTTCCTCGAATTATTTTGACAATAATTGTCAGGTAGTCTTACTGACATATTGATTTTTTTGTACTTATTTGTATTCCTCTTCGAAAAAGGTTTTTTTGTGTATTTTTTATTATTTTTCACTAGAAGGAAACAATGGCGAAAAGTACAACGCTTTTAACACTGCTCCAGTTAACTGATGCAGCTCTGATTGGACCTGAAGTGAGTTTTCCCAAAAAATGATCACATATTTATCTAAATCATATACCTAATATAGAATTAAGATTGGGTGGACCATGCATAAGGCGTTTTCGGAAATTTACTCAGGGTTATTAACTCGATCCATTGGGTCACGTGACGGATCTACTCGGATCACGGACCCGGGTTCTAAGTTTACGAACACATCAGGTTGAGGATTTGAAGTGTCAGACATATCAATAACGTAACCAAATTTATTTTTTTCAGTCCCAGTCTATTTTCGGATTGTCTCTAGCTTTGCTTGCATTGATTGGCTTTTGTAAAATCTTTCCTATAATTTCTGGAGTGACCTTCCATGTTTACTGTTATTTTTGAGTACCTATGTTGAAGAAGTAAAGAATTTGGTTTTTTCAGTCCCAGTTTATTTTCGGATCTGTCTTATAATTTCTGGTGTGCCCTCCCATGTTTAATGTTAAATTTGAGTAACTCTGTTAAAGAAGTAAAGAAGGCTGTAGCTTAAGCGCAGAAAGATCTTTATACAAAGTTATGAAGAAGTTGTTTCACATTATTTTCTCGGCTCATGGAACCACACATTTCCATTGAGCCAAATTCTCTTCTCTTTCCATAATTTTTAGGAATAAAATATATGAAATTACCAAGAAAAAAGTAGAAGACTTATTCTCGCCTTTTTCAATATCAAATTGAACTGCAGTGCGCATGCGGTGACTCTACGACCCTGCTCTTGTGTAGGGTTACGATACGACAAGATCCCGTGAGCAACCTCGAAAGAATGCTAAAGCAGGGTCCTTGAATCCACCGCAATAACATTCCTAAGGAATTTTTGGATGGGCTCCAACCCTGAAAGATTCTACCACATCAGTACATTCCTTTCTGATTCCTCCTTCGTCGAGAATGATCTCTTACAGGTATTTTCCCCAAAATTGTTTTCTGATCCTTCAAACTGAAGGAATGAAAACCCCTTCCTGGTAAGATTGTCGGTCCCCTAGCTTCCCCTGATTCCCGAGTGTCCTGGAATCAACACCAAGAAGACTCTAATGAAAGTTGAATAAGTTGAGGTTGAAGGTATGCAGTTAAGAAGGCTTGTGGAAGATCAATAGACGCATGGGCATTCGCTCTTTACATTCTCGATGTTTTCTAGACTCATGAACAAGCTCAGAAGATCTTCGAACTCCAAATCCGTTGATTTCTCGAATTTAAGCTCCTGAAAGTTCAGTCAATAGGCTAGGATCTTCTCCACTTCAATTTAATGATGACAAACTTCTGATTTTCAGCTTGGTACTGTCAATTTCCGCTTGCTGCACACGGTGCTCCAAGTAATCATCAATCAATCAGGCATTGGCGATCTCAAGATCGAATTCAGTGGAAACGAAAGCGAGCAAATACAAAAAATGATCGATCCGCAAGCTCAAGGTGGCATCAGGGCTACTCAGTATAACGTAGAGGCAAGCACTGCAAAGAGATCTACGAAGATCGAAACAGGACAAGGAGGTAACTATTTTAGTCTTTTATTACGTCAGTTACTAGAGAGTCCTAGTACATATATATATTCTTTTGAATTGAGAGCTAACAAAATGCAATATATGAAACAAAAAAGGACATAGCTGAGGTTGGTGCAAAACGGGGTACCATACTTTTCTGGCGTATGATACCAGAGCACAGGGAAAAACCTCAGTAGAAAAAACCCTGCCTTGCCGTTTTTACGAAATTGAAACTTAAAACTATTCGAATAAATACCTTCAATATTCAGATACAAAATACTTAATTCTTGCTCTCGGGCCAGGAGGGTGTTTTAAACCAGGTCTGGCGTTCCAAGTGATGATTTTTGTCGAATCTCCTGCTCTTCTAAGACCGCTACAGGACCCTACTGAAGGGTAATCATCTCCCATATATTTAAATAGTGATATTTCATCCTAAATATCGAATTCAATTTCGGAATAACGATAAAAAACTGAGTACTAAACTCCTCAATAAGGTCCTTTTGAGTGAAAATACGATCAAGTTTTGTACAACTATATTGAAGATTGACTCTCAAAAAAATGGGTGAATGAAGACGTACCTATAGCTTTTCTAGTTATTCTCTATTCAATGAACCAGAAATTGGGGTTGAAGGCTTTGTGGATCAGAAGCAGAAACAGCTGACCACGTGGTATGCAAGTGTCCAGGGCTGGCTGGCCTTAGAACAATTCTTATGGAGAAACCGGTCCTTGGCACCCAAGAGGTAACAGCCAAGGCTCTTAAGTTGGTAATATGTTAATATGTCAATCATCCAAAGAAACAAATATAAAATCCTCAGAATGATAACAAATGCCCCGTGTTACGTTACAAACCAAACCATACACGAAGACCTCAAGGTACCGTATGTAAAGGACGTCATAACAGAAAACAGCACCAAACATCACACAAAGCTTGATAGCCACACAAACACTTTGTTACAACCACTGACTCAATTGCAGAACGATCGGCGACTTGAAAGAAAATGGCCAGCAGATTTGAAGGAGACTTAAAGAGGACTTGTCATTGGACAGAACCTTATCATGACACTTAGGAGCGTTCAGCTTTGAAGCCATCAAATGAGAATGTATACTATTCTGATTGCTTGTAATTACAATTATAATAAAAAAGTAGGTTGTCTGTTTTTATCAACGCCATTGACAACCTCCCTAGATTTTCATGAATGAGTAGGGTAGAGAACGAAATATCTTATAAATAATAATAATAATGACAAAAGACTTCTTTGATCACCAACAACCTAAACCACCAGTTGAGGTACGTCCCCGGCTCATTCCATCAACTAAAAATGACCCAAACGCTTCCAGGTAAGATCAGACATTGGACTATCGAGGAGGAAACACACGAATCAGAAATTAAAGTAATAGATAGAAGGAAAGACTCCAAAGAGGACCCAGACGACAATCCTCCACCCTTTGTCTCGCCACCAAGGAGTCAATACTCCAACAAGAAACCCTTCGAACGCCATTTTAAAGAGCCTTCGTTTCAGGTAACGTGGTGATCGTGCCTACGAACAGCGAAAGGGAGGTGACACCAGCTTTCACAGTGGCCGTGACCACTGAGGAGTTTGCCAAGTTGACTGATGATGTTGAACAGCTCAAGGAGAAGTATAAGGAGTTGACTCAGATGTCCAGTAACTCGGATTTGGTGAAAGCAGCGAGGCAGGTCAGTATCTAATATAGCTTCATTTAAGTAATAACGTCCAGTTATTGCTAAATCTAAGTCAACACGAGATCAATTGTGCCCAGTAGTATATAATAGGTCTGATGTCGTATGCAGCAGCTAAATACTTGGTTTTCTTGAGTAACACAGCTTCTACTCACGGAATTATCTTGACTGATCTATTTGTTAAGTTTCATTTCACTACCAGGGGTATATGATAGCCTAGGAGTGCCGAAACACCATAAAGCAACTGTCAAGAGGCATTAATGTGACTTTGCTATGGGTGCCAGGGTATCGTGGTGTTGAAGGAAATGAAAAAGCTGATGAACATGTAAAAATTGCATCAAGGTTAACATCTGCTGAACCTGAGCCTTTCTGTGGGCTTAGAAAGGACCAACTTAAGGCAGCAGTTCAACAATGGGAGTTGAATAACAGAACAACCCTCTGGAGAAACAGTCCTGGACTCAATCAGGCCAAAAATTTGGGATCATTCTACCTACCTATATCAGAAAGCTCCTGAAGCTATCAGGAACTGAGCCTTTTGTGTGATGGTGGGACTGCTGGTGGAGCACTGTTGGTGCAGACATCATTTGTACCATACGGGAAAGTCAGCAAATGAGGCAGATGCAGGCTTTGTGGATCAGAAGCAGAAACACCTGAACACATTATGGCATGAATGTGTCCAGAGCAGGCTGAATCTGGAACAATTCATAAGGGGAAACCGGTCTTGGACACCCAAAAGAGGTTATATTACAGTGAAATAATGTAATTTTTTTGTGTTTTTTATATGTTTTTTTTTTGTTTTTCTATTTTACTTTGTTGTGAGCTAAATTTAGCTATAAACTAGGCCCTGGTGCCAGTACTTGTACTGTTTTGGGGTCAGGAATAAAGATTGTTTATTATTATTATTATTATCTTAGGCTCCTAAGGAGGTTATAGATTTTAGCAACGCCATTGGCGGCCTCCTTAGGTTTCCATGAAAGGGTAGAGAAGAAAACAAAAAATTTACGTCGTTCCCGGAGGGCTAACCTAGCCATCACGACCCCACTTGAAATAATAATTATAAAAGGTTTCATTTGAATCAATCTAAATATCTTTTCTGCAGCTTCAATGAACTCTGTCATTTGATTAAGTTAATATAATTATGCTCAGTTGCAGGAACGTCCATTAAAATGTAAAGGTCCATTAAACCGTTAATCCTCCATTAGTTCCTTGTAATAATGGAGGATTAAGAGTTTAATGGACCTTTAAATTTTAATGGACGTTCCTGCAACTGACACTTAGTGAAATATTGCTTATTTTAGTAAGTTTATAGATGAGTTTTGTATTGATACTCTCTTTCTTTCCTATAAGAGTGCTCCCAAGGAATCTGGTCCCATAGTAGACATGTACCAGCTTCTGTCTTTGACAAAGAGGGTTGAAGCAGCCGAAGTTGGTATGGCCAAAATGGCTTCTATGATTGAAGACTTGGCCAGAGAAAGTGTTTCAGGTCCAGCAGAAGCTGGTGGTCGACAATCTGCTGGAAAAGGTCAGTTACCTTCGATACACTATAATAAAAACTCTTCTGGCTGTTTTGAATGTGATGATTCCATTTGATATCGAGATGATTTTACTACCAATTCATTGTAAAACAACTGTTTAACTTCTTTTTCACATTCTGGTCAGAAGAGACATTCCCTTGTTAAAAAATTTTTTCAAATAAAAAATTAATATTCGAACAGGTGCCACAGAAAAAGTGATACAAGAAGCAATACAGTTGAAGAGTTCCATGGACCACGGACCAGGACCCATATTGGAACAGGTGAAGGAAATAGAAAGGAGACTGGCAGAGATGGAAAAAATGATATCTGCAGGTGACTACAAAGGGACACATCTTCCTAAGATGAGCGAAGTAGGGGGTCCAGTGGTAGGAAAGGATCTCTCCAAGTGAGTATCAGTTTTTGAACACTCATTAACTAATATACTATACTGAGTTCCTACGTCATGAGTTTTGAGCTGAGAATGAGAAAATCTAGTCCAAATCAAGCTTATCAATAATAGCAGTTATCTTCTGGTGCGAGTAAGCATTTTGCATCTGACTACATATTCTTTGCTACGAAAGAACTGATGAAAGAAATGTCAGTAGCCTTCAAGGAATCCTGTAATAACTTCTAGAGCTAGTTAGTGCTCCAGACTAGAAGGTCTTTAGAGTGTATTCTATCTGCATGCGGTAATTCTTCTCAGTAGGTTCCTCTATAACAAAAGGGTTATGGTACTATAAGTATGACAGAATATATCTACTCAGAAGCCAAAGCAAAGTGTGCATTTAAATTATCACCACCGAGGTGGAATGCGCCTCATTACTGAAGATGATTTTTTGATGGAATTCCGGATTGTTTTCATGCATTTCCAATCAGCAAAGACACGACGTTGCTGATGATCAGCCGGCTTGAGTTCTTGTGTTAACTGAACTTTATAAGCTTTAAGACCCAAATCTTTATGCAAAATACGGTGTAATGACGTTTGTGGAATGCCTAATTCCAAAGAACGACGAGGAATGGACAAACCTGGGTTTTCTTCAATACTTTCGGCTACAGCAGCAATATTCTCGGCTGTTATTGAGTGACATGCACGGGTTTTATTCTTCACATCACTAACTTGTCCCAACAGCTCGAATTTTTCCACCAATTTCTTTATTGCGGTCCGACAAGGTGCTTCACGACGACCCAAAAATGTTCGAGTTTTACGAACCGTCTCTGCCAAATTTTCACCATTTTTATAGTGAATTTTAATAATTTCAATGCGTTCTTGAAGCGTGTATCGTTCCATTTTTCTTAATGGCGTAGTTTCTACTTGTTAAATGTCAAAAAATGACAGCTTCAAACGTGACATCTACCGAAATAGCGGGCTATTCAAAATAAAACCTCTTATTGGAAAACCCTTTAGTTTGATCCACTAAATACATCTATAACTTCGTGTTCCAGGACGGACTTGAGCAAGGTGAACGTTGAAGAAGCCATGATTATGATCCAGAAGGAATTCAAGAACATAAGGAACCTCATAAATGCCCTCGACGTGCCCGGTCTGCAGAAGAAATTAGAAGATATGAAGGGAAAGGTGGGACCTGTTAGTAAACCAGGACCTACGGGGGGTGCTGGTGGTGACATAAGTGAGAAAATGGCGCAAATGGAGATGCATTTCCAGCAGTGCGTAGAGCAGATAAACTCTTTGGACACCATGTTTCACGGCAAGATGGAAACGATTGGAAATCAGGTAGGAAGATTCAGATTGATTTTTCTCAAGTTTTTAAGCAGCTACCAGATTGAAATTCTTGGCAGCTCAAACATGGCCAATTTCTGTTTACTCTGAATAGATGGAGCACAAAAAGTGTCATCATCGTAACCCTTTTAGCACATCTAGATACGATGTTTTACAGACGTCTAAATATGCGTTCAGAAGTGTCTTAATCTCAAGGGTGCGCATGTCTACATCACTACAAGGGTGCGCATGTCTACAGAGCCCCAAATAGGGCGAAATAGCTATCTAGTATCTATGGATGCTCTGTTTGATATTACCACCATGCATGTTCTTTGTGCGTTGACGGGATTAGTGTCGAAGAATGAGTTTAATATTGGTTGGTTTTAATCAATTGATATTATTCTCTGCTTTCATTGTTTATATGTAAAAATAATCGTTGAATAGATCGTACAACCAATGGTTTCTTGTTTTTCCATTCGGAACACAAAAGATAGCATCTATAGAAAGGGAACTAGGCAAGGTGTGCGACAAGATGGTCGGTATGAACGATCACGAAGCTGGCGGAGCAGATGGTCACCTTATGGAACTCTACAAGAGGTTCACAGAGCTCGAGAACATCACCAACAACATCAGCCAAACGACTGCCGATCTTCTGGACGAAAAACAAGAGAGATCGCTTCATATCTCGGTAAGCATATTTGCAAAAGATAACATCAAGGTTCCTTTCCGAGAATCCCCTGATCCAATTGTTTTTCCAGAGCTTGAAAGAACAGATAGAGATGTTGAAGACTGCCAAAGCCGACAAGACTGAAGTAGAGGGTCAATTGGCAGATAAGGTTGACATTTGTATGATCAACAGGAAGGTGTCGCATGAGCAATTCGATGCTACGTGCACTGACCTTACTAAAGGTATAGAGGACGCTTTGGAGAAGCTTACCAAGCAGGTAGTCCTCTTTTACGCCTTAGATCTCTGCCAAAAACTGATGTTCACTTTGATTCAAGGAAGAACTATGGCAACAAGCTCTCAACGACATTCAAACAGAAGTGGGAGCGAAGCTGGATAAGATGGAGCTCAACCCGTTGAGAGATTTCATAACCAGCAAGCTGGGAGTGCTGCATACCAAACTGAAGGCCTTGAGCAAACTCAAGAAGGAACAAGAAGCTGCTGGTACAAAAGCTGCTCTTCTCAAGTGGGTTAAATTGTTTTAATTCACTCTTCTGACTTTCCAAATCACTATTTGAACATTTTCAGGGACGTCAGGTGTATATCCTGCGACCAAGACGTGGTTATGAGGAAAAACATGGATCCCAGCCTGTACCCTCAGCCTCCGGCACTGCCTCCAACCAGAACCATGGCCCCATATCTGGCCTATGAGCTTGATCAACTCAGAAAGCAGCAGAAGTCCCTGGCTACCAGCAGGAATCTCAACCATTTCGAGCAGATTAAGCGTGGGGAGATTTGCAATAGATACTGCGGAGGAAGTCATACCACTACAACGCCTCAGCAAAGGGTTACAAGGTTGGGCAACTTCCTGGAGCAATGGGGCCCTGAGGTCTCTAACGTGAACGATGCTGAGTTCAAGGGAAAAGATGGGCTGGTAAGAATAATAATGATATAATCATTGTATAGGTTGACGCTCACTTGGACGAGACGAAGCGAAGAGTTGTTTTCCGCAGGCACGATTTGCACTGAATCAAATGGGTAGACGCTCACTTGGGAGGCGCGAAGCGAAGATCAGAATCGATTGATTCAGTGCAAATCGTGCCTGCGGAAAACAACTCTTCGCTTCGTCTCGTCCAAGTGAGCGTCAACCTTAAACCTTATGAAGGATTTAAAATAGTGAAGTAGTTGAAAGAGTCTTTGTCAGGTCCCCAGATAAAGTGACAGCTTTTTGAAGTTGAACCAACTATTGAAATAAAGGGTTTTCCAATAAGAGGTGTTATTTTGATATTCAAGGAAAACGCCATTTTTCAATCTAAATGATCGGATGTTTATTTCATTATAAAGAAGAAGCTATGCCGTTAATAGTGGATAATAACATCAGCCAAATGACCACCACGACCACGCTTACAGGACCATATCCTTTTAATGAAATTTTCCATAACCAAATCGCAAAGTGGCTGCCCTATGTGCTTGATAGCCTCTCGAATTCCATCTTCGAGGTCTTGAATCGACGTTGGGGGACCTTCTCCTTCACGTGGCCTCAAGGAAGAAGTCGCAAGGTGTTAAATCACAAGATCTCGGTGGCCAATTGTGATCACCGGATCATTTTCATACATTTCAACGACCCAATCAGCAAAGACGTTGTTGATGATCGGCCGGCTTGAGTGATATCTGCCGAAATAGCGGGCTATTCAAAATAACACCTCTTATTGGAAAACCCTTCATCACCAGAAATGTAGAAAATGACTTATTTCAGGTTTATCGTGGCGAAGATAAGGCTGAGTCCCCTATCGGTCAAGCTTCAGCTAAAGAAAGGCCTTCTTTGTCTGTGATGGGTGATATTGTTAGTACCAGACCAGGTTTTGAGGCTCCTGAGAGATTGAGTGGAACCAAACTTGCAAAAAGCTCCGAAGGTAAGGCAGTGTTGGTGTGTTGAACCAAGGCATGAAGCAACATTAGTAATCACTTTTTTGCTCATAGTACCTACCTTCACTTCACAAAACATTCAACTAAAATTTGGCAATTTTGATAACAATTCTACAGGAAGATATAATTTCTGGAGCACTGTCAAATTACTGATATAAATTACCATTCTACAATGTCTTAAGGCAATTATAGTTTTTCTTCTGCTCTGAGGTTACCTTAAAGATCGAAATAGCTGCCTGCAGTTACTCTAACGACATAACCTCAAATTCTTATCGATTAAATATATTTTTGTTATTTCAGGGGGCAGCAAAGTGACGTTTACCGAGTGAGTATCACCAAGATAACACATTTATTTTTATAGTTCATTGTAAACCATATAATTCTTGAAATTTTTATTGTTTTAGGGAAGATTGACGAGTCAACAATGTAGTTGTAGAAGTGGTTCCAAATACAATATATATTTCAAAGCGAAAAGTTGTTTAATTCGACCCAAGACCCAACATCAGAAAAAAAATTTAACAGCTGTGATAAACATAATTATTCTACCTGTGTGTGTCATTGCACTCCTAAATAGATGAACCAATTTTAACTATTAGGCAGATACTTAAGTTGGCACTATTCAATCCACCATTAATAGTTTCTTTTTTCATATGCCGTTAGTTTGAAGAAGAAAATTCAGTTCATAAATGACTATAGTCTGTTCACGAATGGTAGAGCAGTCGGTTGGCCATGGAAGTTCGGCATATTCCACTGAGTATATTAAAATTTTAGGTTATGTTGTTTATTTTCTTGTCAGATTGATACGCAATGTTGTCATTATTGCATAGAGTTCTCTGATAACTAGCAAGCTTGTCGGACTAGGCCGAGTACATTTGGCAACGTTGACTTTAGTTTACGTTATGACAGCAAATACTGCCAACCTCAGAAAATTAAACAAACGCCTACTGTGCGCTCAAACTTTCGTTAACGGACTATAGAATTAAACCAATAGCTCTGGATGTTCAAAATTGAATTATTGTTCTTCCAATATCAACAATTGTGAAGAATTCTCTGATTTTCATCACTGCTATCAACTTTAAAACACTTCAAACACTCACAACGTTTCTTCAATAAAAGCAGAAAAAAATGTGTGCCTTATTTTATTCAATTCTCTATCTCAAACAAAATTCATGAGATATTGAAAAAATTATATATTCAACAATAAAAAAACTAAAGTAAGTATTAGTTAAATTTACATTTCGAGAAGTCCATCTCGGGGTGCTGTTCCATGAACTTCTTCAGAACATCCTGTTTCTTTTGATCATCGCTGGTAGGGAGACCCAGCTCCTTCTGTCTTTGATCATACATCATTTTTTCTACCATGCCTCTGGTTTCACCGTCAAGGTCGCTCAGTTTGGAAGGCTCTGGGTTGATCTTTTTCGTGGAAATCTCAGGATCGGACTTGACTAACTTAGACCACCAGTTCATCTTGTTCACTTTTTCGATATTGAGGATTACTGTTTTACCGTCTTCTATTACCCATGTGGTCTCTTCGAGTTTGATCTCGTTAGGGAAATCGTCATCAATTATAGGTGGTTGCCCTTTAATGCCTGCAAGGAACAAGGATGATATATAAAAAATTAGATTGTACATTTGCTCAATGAGTATTTCCAGTATGTTGGAATACAGGGAGAGTCATTTAAAAGTGTCCACCCTCAATAATTCAACAACAAATCAGAATTTGTGAAAACACTCAGACAGGTCGATTTTTGATGTTGGGGGGGACATAGTCTGGGATACAAAGCTTGCTTCTACCAGCAACCCCATCAGGAATTTGAATTGGGAAACTGGGTAGTTTTGTTGCACAAATGTATAGTCCACGAAAGGTTCAGCCGTCGGTTGGCCATGGAAATTTGGCATATTCCACTGTGTCTATTAAAATTTTAGGTTATGTTGTTAATTTTCTTGTCAGATTGATACGCAATGTTGTCGATATGGCATAGAGTTCTCTGATAACTCGCAAGCTCGTCGGACGAGGCAGGGGACTTTATTTTACTTTATGACAGCAAATACTGCCAACTTCAGATAACGGACTATACAGGCTGTTCCAAAACTCGACGTCAACCTGGAACCGGGTGAAAAGGCAAGTAATGCTGGTTGTCAGAAAAATAATAACAAAAATCTAAGTTGCATGATTTTAAAATAATAATCATTTGAAGAAATAGGCATTTGAAAAAACAGGCTAAATTCCACACCCTGTGACAGTCTTTTCACTCCTGTTGCCACAAATATCAACTTTTTCCAACTTTCTTTTTTGCTGTGTAATCCTGAATAATGCTTGTCTAAACTGTAATCAAAATTTTGATGCCAGATGCTCTAGGTTTCATAAAAATTGCGCTAACTCTCAGAAAAAAATTCGAAATAAACAATTGCCTAGTTTCAACCGACTGTATTGAAAAAAATGTACTACCCAAGTTTGGCATGTTTTGTCAAAAGTTGGCGCATTTAATAAGGATTCCAAAATGGTATAATACTTGGTAAATTGTAGCTGCGTAGTTCAAATTCGCTTACGATTGCCTTTGAATACACTTTTCTTTAACTGCTCCTCAGTAAAAAAACGCCAATGAATTCAAGTCCGGTGAACGGGCCGGCCACGAGATTGGACCAAAACGTCCGATCCATCTTCCGAGAAAAAAAAGTTTCCAGAGAAAAAATTTTTCCGGAGAAATTTCTCTGGAAAAATTATAGAACTTAATGAAACATTTACTTTATAGAACACGAACTGCAGGTTCTTACAAATTCGACTCCATGCATACATTTGTGCCTTTTCCTATTTAAATTACTGATGGGGAAGCAACCCTCTTCAGGGGGTTGCTAGTAGAAACAAGCTTTGTATCCCTGATCATGTACCCTGTTCATCGAAAATTGAATTTAAAAAAATAAGACATACCAACAGTGAGATGCTTTTTGGTAAAATTGACTACCAAATCTTTTTGTCTTGCTCTAAAATTGATGTTCAAGGGGATCCTCACTTCAATATCTTGCAAAGTTTGTGTCCATTTGTATTTATCGAAGTCGCATCCATTTCCAGAATTGGGCACAAGTTTACCTGTGAAAAATAACATATAATAATAAGATAGTAGCAAAAACTTGCAGCTCTGCATTAAAAAATAACATATAATAGTAAGATTTAAGCGAATTTGCATCAAATACATTTGGAAAAATAGAGAAAACTCATAAATAATTCACCACAAATTTGAGAGAAACTAACAGAAGATAATATTCTTTTAAATGTTGTTTCATTCTTTTTGTTTAGTTTTTCATTCAATTTTCCCTAATTTCCCTCCAAAAGGACATTATCAGTGATTTTTTCATTGGTCGAACCGATATATTATTTTTCAGTGAGGATACTTTTATCTATCTAAGCTTCAAGAGTGATTATAATGAATTCCTTGCTTTCAAATAATGAAACTGTGTAACAAAAATAATGGATATCAGATAATGATACAATGCCGGAGTATGAGATTAAACATTATTTTATTCTCATTAATGCTCAAACAATAATAATATCTATATAGTTATAAAATACAATTCAAAATACATAGTCATACAATAACAATAAATATAAAATTAATACTATTAATATAAATGTAGAAATATAATGTAAAATAAAATATTTGTGTCATATAATTCTGGAATAACAATAAAAATTGCAGCTTCTGACTACAATAGAGGAGTGAAAAACACCCAAAATCACTTCCCTTTTTATGCAATAACTCACTTACTAACCGAATTATTACCATTAATAGTTCATTAATTTTTACAGAAAAGGGAAGTGATTTTTGGTGTTTTCTAAGCAGTTGGTCACTTTTATGGTACTCCCCTATTAAAATAAAATATAAATATTATGTAAAACAATGTATAAAATATCTATTCATATATATGTAGAAATATAATGTAAAATACTTATCAAATATTTGCGTCATATAATTCTAGAATAAAATTAAAAATTGTAGCTTTTGACTACAATTCGTGAACAATATTTCAGTCTAATGAGATAGGTATTCTCAATAATTTTGTTCTCTTCTTTGAATAAAATCAAATTCGAGACCTATAAAATATGTATAAAATATTTGCGTCATATATTTCTAGAATTGAAATAAAATTGTAGCTTTTGACCACAATTTGTAATCAATATTTCAGTTTAATATTCAATATTTTCTCTTAAATCTTTTATATCCTTTCCTTTAGGATACTGAGGATCTACAAGTTCTGGCAGCAAACAGTTAAAATAGAAATTTTCCAACTGTTTCTCACAATTTTCCTCCCAAAATGCGTCTCTTCTTTTAATAACCTCGTATTCCAAACCTTTCGGGGTCCAAACGATAAAATAGCATTTGGTTCTTCGAGAAATATGCAACTGCCCTTGTATTTGATAATAATAATCATGGTTTCTCATCAACTTCATTTTTCCTTTTACCAAATTTGCAAATTTAATAACGCCTTTAGATATTCCCTGCAAAGGAGGCATTTCCGAACATGTCATGGGGCATTTGACTTCAACGATTGCGTCAGAACCGATAAGACCGTCAGGCGAGGCCCCAAGATAAGGTTTTTCGATATCGACGAAGAACCCACATTTTTCAACATGGAGATTTGAAAGTTCCTCAAACTGTTCTATTGCTATATCCTCATGATCTTTGCCCCATTTGGTATACCTGTTTCCAGTAAAAGTGCCGTATAACAAGGACTTAACCTTATTTCTGCAATGTGTAGAAATTTTCGTTTTGCAAATTTTTCCAAATTTGATGCTGTTATTCGTTTTCTTCTTTCCTCTTTCCATAAAGGGGAGTCAGCTTGAGTCATTGTGTTATTTTGGAGGTCTTCTATTTCCTCTTCGGTCAATGTTAAATTTCTCAAGAAAAGGTCTTTCTTTGTTGCGTAATTTGTATTTTCGAGGTGTACTGCAAATGCAAGATTTCAGGATATCTTCCTCATTTCGTCATTTGTTTTTCATAACATTCTCCTTTACAATAGAATCACTTGAAACATTGATCATTGATTTCTGGAGAACAGCTATGAAATTAAGCGAAAAATTTGGAAAAATCAATCCATACATTAAGCTTACAAATAAGAATATTATGAAAATTTCTAGATTACTTCAGAAACTTACCCTTTTCAGCACTATCATCTTCATCCTCTTCTATAACTTTAGAAGTTGGGGTGGGTTTTGCGTCTGGTGTCGTAACATCCTGTTTCTCAGAATCTATTTCCATTTGTAACTTTTCGGCCTCTGCATCTGTCAGTTCTGTGATTTTAGCTGGGCCTACATTGCTTTCAGCTTCTTTTTTAGCCTTTGCAGCCTTTCGAGCAGCCTCTTTTTCTCTCCTTTCTTTCAGTATAGCTTCGTGACTTTCTCTACTTATTTTCTCGTATTTCCTGAATGTCGACATAACCAATTTTTCCCATTGGCCCTCTTCACCTCCAGTGAAAAAGTCTGTTTTTCGGGAGAGAAAATTCACGAATGTATCTAACAATTGTGTTGCCCCTTGGGGATGGTGTTGGGCAATCGAGAGGAATAATCCATCGAATTGTTCTTGTTGGTCCCCGTCTCCACTCATTTTTCAAGATCTCGAAAGCGCTAGAAGGTTCTAGAATATAATATATCAGTGTGATTGAAGCACTGTTCGATAGCTCTGAATGGTTTTTAGTCAACGGTTGGTATGGTGATAGTTCAATATAATACCTTTGTTTATTGATTTAATTTAGTCGTTATATTGATTAATTTCACTTTTAACTTCCACTGACAACGGAAAATCTGTTATTTCTATTCTTTTTCGGTTTTTCTTTCGGCTATTTGAGGTTGTAATTTCACCAGAATCCAGAATTTGTGATTTTATCATATATTCTGTGGTCTTGTCGAAAGGAACATAGAAAAATATAGAAAAGGAGTCATAGTCATAGAATTACATATATTATATTTCTATGGTCATAGCTCACACAAAACGATCGAAAAATATTTTCATTATGATTTTCCCGTATACTTATAAACTTTTATAGGTATATAGATTTTCCATACAAATATATTTTTAAAAAATATAGAGATTGATGATTTAAGGAGAAAAAAATTAAATTACAGAAATCTGCGCAAAAGTTTTTATCGTTTGCGCAGTGCGCACTGACAGTTCGTTTTTGTCTTGCGCCTCCAAAGCTCGCTGGAAAATTTGAAAAAGTTTTCCAATTATCGTATTAAATTCTGTTGTGAATATATTTTATCAAAATGGCCGATAAACTGAACTTTCTCAATGTAAGTATCAAACTAGAAACTTTAATAGAAAAGTCGGTTGATTTCAAATTTCAATCTAGTAATGATTTTTCTATTGGAAACTTTACATTGATGTAGGTAATCTCTTTATTGCAGAAAAATGATGGAACGAGCGCGCAAAAACTAGTTCAGTTTGATCAATATCGATAGTGGTGAGTTATATCAAATATTATTACTTAATAATAATTAAATTAACATACCTACATCAATTTTCCAAATTTGAATAAATGAAAACAAAAACTCTCAGGGTACAGGCTGAAAGAGAAGGAATAGTGCTTAGAGAACAGTTTTTTTCCATTTTCTCAGAAATTAGCCGCAACTTAAGCCAATGACTGTTATTTTATTCCATCAGGAGTTGTACGGTTGATGTGAGTACCTTATTATCAGTTGTTTCTGGTAGATAACCATTATCATTCAACTTGCTGGATACTATATGAAGTTTTGTGAACAGTATTATGATGGGTAATGAAAAAATATTTTTGAAAAGTCAGGTTTACATGATTTTAGATCTCTATATTGAATAATGTAAAAACATTGTTACATATTTGTATGTTCTTATGTATTTATACTCCGCTTTGAAAATGGAATGAAACCAGAAACATGTCATGGATGTTGATCTGCTGGTTTTAAATATATTTAATGTGACCGTTAGTCGTATGGTCTGTTGCATTGCTGCGTGTAGGTTGAGACACTTTCCTATGTCTCTTTCCTTGTTGTTGGGCGATTCCGATAACTAGAAGTTATAAATGAACTCGTTCCATGATGGCATTCCTGTGGATGTTATGAATCTGCTCCTCGGCACAAAAATAAGTGTACTTCTTGCTCTGAGATATTCACTCTTTATCTATGACGTTTTAAGTTTCCATAATCCCTGATAAGTTGGTCCAATATTGCAACTTATTTGTGAGTGTAGTTGATCTGGTGGCTTCAACTTTGAGATATTTATTTTCTTTCATTCGTGGTTCGTCAATCTCATAGTTTGGTGGGTTGAAGAGGTCTTCTAGTCTCCTTTTAGTTCTTGCATTTGTTGGGTTGAAGTATTCTTCTTTTCTTCTGTTAGTTATTTCAGCTTCATTGGTTGCTTGTGTTATTTGTCTGTTTGCTTCAACTGAGATATTTTTATTTTCTCTCATCTTTGATATGTTTCTTGGATCTTTTGTTGGGTTGAATGTTTCTTCTGTTTTTCTGTCAGTTCTTTCAGCTTCATATGTTCGTTTATAGGTTGTTGCTGTTGCTTCAACTTTGACAGTTCTAACTGAGATATTTTTATTTTCTCTCATCTTTGATAATATGTTCCTTGGGTCATTTGTTGGGTTGAATCTTTCTTCTGTTCTTCTGTCAGTTCTTTCAGGTTCATTTGTTCGTTTACAGGTTGTTGTTGCTGTTGTTGATCTGCTTGCTTCAACTTTGACAGTTCTATTTTCCACCATCTGTGTAGTGTTCATCTGATAGTTGGTTTGGTTGAAGCTTTGGTCTGCACTCCTCTTAGTTGTTGCAGATATATTGTTAGATGTAAAACTTGTTGCTTGTGTTATTTGTTTGTTTGCTTCAACTGAGAAATTTTTATTTTCTCTCATCTTTGATATGATCCTCGGATCATTTGTTGGGCTGAAGCTTCCTTCTGTTCTTCTGTCAGTTCTTTCAGGTTCATTTGTTCGTTTACAGGTTGTTGTTGCTGTTGTTGATCTGCTTGCTTCAACTTTGACAGTTCTATTTTCCACCATCTTTGTAGTGTTCATCTGATAGTTTGTTTGGTTGAAGTTTTGGTCTGCACTCCTCTTAGTTGTTGCAGATGTATTGTTAGATGTAAAACTTGTTGCTTGTGTTATCTGTTTGTTTGCTTCAACTGAGATATTTTTATTTTCCCTCATCTTTGATATGATCCTCGGATCATTTGTTGGGTTGAAGCTTCCTTCTGTTTTTCTGTCAGTTCTTTCAGCTTCATTTGTTCGTTTACAGGTTGTTGTTGCTGTTGTTGATCTGCTTGCTTCAACTTTGACAGTTCTATTTTCCATCATCTGTGTAGTGTTCATCTGATAGTTTGTTTGGTTGAAGCTTTGGTCTGCACTCCTCTTAGTTGTTGCAGATGTATTGGTAGATGTAAAACTTGTTGCTTGTGTTATTTGTCTGTTTGCTTCAACTGAGATATTTTTATTTTCTCTCATCTTTGATATGTTCCTCGGATCATTTGTTGGGTTGAAGCTTTCTTCTGTTCTTCTGTCAGTTCTTTCAGCTTCATTTGTTCGTTTACAGGTTGTTGTTGCTGTTGTTGATCTGCTTGCTTCAACTTTGACAGTTCTATTTTCCATCATCTGTGTAGTGTTCATCTGATAGTTTGTTTGGTTGAAGCTTTGGTCTGCACTCCTCTTAGTTGTTGCAGATGTATTGTTAGATGTAAAACTTGTTGCTTGTGTTATTTGTTTGTTTGCTTCAACTGAGATATTTTTATTTTCTCTCATCTTTGATATGATCCTCGGATCATTTGTTGGGTTGAAGCTTCCTTCTGTTCTTCTGTCAGTTCTTTCAGGTTCATTTGTTCGTTTACAGGTTGTTGTTGCTGTTGTTGATCTGCTTGCTTCAACTTTGACAGTTCTATTTTCCACCATCTTTGAAATGTTCATCTGATAGTTGGTTTGGTTGAAGCTTTGGTCTGCACTCCTCTTTGTTGTTGCAGATGTATTGTTAGATGTAAAACTTGTTGCTTGTGTTATTTGTTTGTTTGCTTCACCTGAGATATTTTTATTTTCTCTCATCTTTGATATGATCCTCGGATCATTTGTTGGGTTGAAGCTTCCTTCTGTTCTTCTGTCAGTTCTGTCAGGTTCATTTGTTCGTTTACAGGTTTTGTTAATCTGCTTGCATCAACTTTGACAGTTCTATTTTCCATCATCTGTGTTGTGTTCATCTGATAGTTTGTTGGGTTGAAGCTTTGGTCTGCACTTCTTTTAGTTGTTGCAGATGTATTGGTGGATGTAAAACTTGTTGCTTGTGTTATTTGTTTGTTTGCTTCAACTGAGATATTTTTATTTTCTCTCATCTTTGATATGTTCCTCGGATCATTTGTTGGGTTGAATCTTTCTTCTGTTTTTCTGTCAGTTCTTTCAGCTTCATTTGTTTGTTTATAGGTTGTTGTTGCTGTTGTTGACATGCTTGCTTCAACTTTGACAGTTCTATTTTCCATCATCTGTGTTGTGTTCATCTGATAGTTTGTTTGGTTGAAGCTTTGGTCTGCATTTCTCTTAGTTGTTGCAGATGTATTGGTAGATGTAAAACTTGGTGCTTGTGTTATTTGTCTGTTTGCTTCAGCTGGGTTATTTTTATTTTCTCTCATTTCTGGTATTGCGTTTGCCTTTCTTCTCATTGCATCACGCTTTGCTTTTTCCGTGAGAATAAATTTTGAATTGAATAATTTTGATCTGCTTGCTCGAAGTTTGGCAATTTTATTCATTTTCCTCGGCGATACTGCTGAAGTGACGCTTCTCTTCCTAACAGTTGTTGAATCTTCGCGACTGGTTGCTTCCTTCTCTACTGGTCCAACTGCTACTGATTCTTCCTTTATTAACAGTAGGTTCTTGTGGATGGTTTCTCCCATTTCGAATTTATCCAGCACTAGCTCTCTCCATTGGCCGTTCTCACGGGCATTGAAAAAATCAGTTTTTCTAGAGAGGAACCTCACAAATGCTTCCAATAATGCTGTAGACCCTCCTGGGTAGAGCTTGGCATTGGATAGAAACAACTTATCCGATTTTTCTTGGATCTTCGGGTTCGCACTCATTTTGAAGTGATCGGGAACGTGAGCTCCTAAAAAATATAAATACAGGATAAGTCCGTGGGGCCGTCCGTTAGCACAATAACTTTCGAAGGGATTGTCCTAGAGACTTGAAATTTTCAGGGTGAATTCGGTTCCCAAATGCCTCGGTTAAGTTCGTTAACCAGCCAAATCGTACAGGGTGTTTCATAAAATATGGCCATTCAAAATTTTTGTTCCTCGATATCTCAGACAAAACGAAACCCATCGAAATGAAATGTTGCGGCCTTATGCAAGAAGGTCATTATAAGCTTCATGCAAAATTTTGTGGCCATTGTGTAAACAGAACCATGAAAATTCAATTGGAATATTGAAAAGATGAAACTTCATATTTCCATGAAAAAATATCCGATTCAAATGAAATATATTTTATAAATAAAGATTGATACACTGAATGTTCATGCATAATTTTGTGGGCATAGTGAACCATAGAAAATTCACTTGGAATATTGAAAAGAAGAATCATCAAATTTCCATAACAGGATAACCGATTCTAGTGAAATTTATTTTGTGAATAAAAACTGATATACTGAATGTTCATGCAGAATTTCAAGAGAATGGCATCATCAGAACCATCGAAATTAATTTTTGGAATCATTTATTTTTTATATATTTCATTTTTTGAATAATTTTCAGAATGTAATTCCGATTGTGCATTAATATACATATTTGGTATCAATCTCAAACCCCATATAAAGTTCTGAGGTAATAGTCTTATTGCTCCACCAAAGAACGAGCGCTCAAAAGCTCCTGCTCAGGAAGCCGGAAGTATTTTCAATTATCATGCACCCGCACAGTGTTTTTATTCCCGGATAATTCTTTCGATGAAAACGTACGTTCATCACGCTTAAGCCTTGTTCGCACTACGCTAGTAGTTTAGTCGAGCCGCTAGAAATTTAGTAGCTACTCTCCATCCAATCGTTCGCACTTTGTTCGAGTTAAGTTCACAAGTGAGTAGCGCTTTGTACGATGAACAACTCGCAACGCACGAACTCTGACGTGATTTCTTCCGCCCAGCGAAACGACATCACCGCGGCAAATGATATTACTAAGGAACTCGAATAAACTGATCGGTTCGGACCTATCTAGTCGTGAGCGAGTGAAGAGTATCACGTGGTGGGGGACTCTACTCGCCCGATAAAATAGAACCAAATGGATCGACTCGACTAAACTACACACTAATCTACCCGACTAAATTCTTGGTGTTCACACACGTTTAGTGACTAAATTTTAAGCTCCTCGACTAAACTACTAGCGTAGTGCGAACAAGGCTTTAGGCGTAGATTTCTGAAAATAGCAATTGTTTGGAAAACTCGAAAAATTTGTTCAAATCACGGTGCCGGCCCTTTGCATTTGCCGCCCGCGTACAGGACACGCTCTGCACACCCGCTAGGATCAGCCCTAAATGATGATTGCTAGTTTTTCGTACGGTTAAGATAAGAAAACTTTTTACTTACGTTTTCACGGAGATTTTGCTGCAGAATTCGTATCAATTCAGATAATGAGATCTATTATGCATCATTATGTGTGAGGTATCTTAAAAGATTGTTTTGATACTGGTTCTAGTTTCTGACAGTGCTATCAACAAACTATATTAGTCATAAAAGCCATGAGCGATCCGTAACTCTCCGTAATGGAAATTGTTTTCCGTAACAACAATTCAAGGTCACAAAATAACAGCAATAAATGATGACTCACTAATAAACAAGAAAAACGAATTCTTTGAAGAATTCCATCGAGAAATGATTAACGTTGGGGACTCCAGAAAAATGAAAATCCTGGGAAATATGAATAGCAGAACGGAAAGGAAGGTCAAAAATTATTTTGTAGGTAGATACGCGGAAGATACAAAAACTGATGATGGACAAAGACTGATAACATCAATAAACAATATAAGTAAAGAATAATATTAATGGATTAAAATCAACCAATATTAAACTCATACTCCGCAGTGAATCAAACAGAGCACCTACGGATGGCCATTTCGTCCTTATTAGGACTCATCAGCACAGAATAGCTCTGTACGATACAATGTATTCTTGGACATTGAAACGAAATGGCACCTCCTTTCAGGAATAAATATACGAAGACGCCATCTCTAGTTCCATACGAAACCCTTCTTCCATAGCATGAACCTTGTACGAAGTAGCGAGACGTTCAACATTTGTCGCATTGACCGAAGCGTGCTTGCAGTTCGCAATGTTTACATCTTCAGACAATGACGAGGAACGCTCGGGGTAACGTCGTCTATTAGTCAACATAAACATAAATCTTTTAAATCCGGTGAATGGACTTAAACGAGATTGCCAAGTTCAAGTGAAAATTTGAAAAGAAAAAGAAAAAAAACAAAGGACTAAAGAAAGACCGCTGCCTCTCAACAACCATTAGGGTGAACATAAATAAATCATCGATTAAACTTCGTGTACGAAAATTCAAATGTTGAATTTTTGGAAAAATACAGAGTAAAATATTCTCTGATATTTCTTCTTTTTCATCTGACCGGAAAGAAACAGAGCGAATTAAAGGAATATTACACGCACTATCTTGTATCAGAATATCTGATACGGTTTTTTCAGTTGTGACAAATTTTCCTGTGAGTGGACATCACATGTAACTTCTGTAACAGATCTCTCGCAATAGTAACAGAAATGTAACATTCTCTTTTCCCGCCCATAATATCCGCGTTACCAACCTAGCAAATAAAATATACTGTACGCATGCGACACAGAATGAAAATGTACCTATGTGGATTTCTTCTTTATCTTATCTTATCTTTATCGAAATGATTAAGCATTCCGAAGAAAATTCAAATGCTATAAGTATTGTTGTGTAATGATTTTATTATTTTTTTTTGGTTTTCCTCATTTTCCCTCTTTTTTTCTTATATTTTGCCAATCAACGAAAAGAAAAAACTTGTTTCAATAATTGATATTAAGCAGAGTTTTTGCTGATGTTTTCATCTTTGTACACGAAAATGTATGGTGTCCCGTTTACATTTTCCTCTGCTAATACTGAGAAATTCATTTACTTTGTAATATTTGATATTTGGGAAATTTGTGAAGCTCCATGTCAATTTTTACCCTCATAAGCTCATAATTTTCTATAAATGAGAAAATGAATTGATTTTCCAAGCTTTTCCACATTTTTGCTCCAGAAAATGCTCAAATTGAAAAATTTTTTTTAACAAGAACACATCGCCCAAACATTTTGAATGCGTTTCCGCAGCTATTACTTGATTTTACTGATTAAATTAAAAAGAGTTAATACCCCAAATCGATTTTGATCTTCTTCACGAGCTTTTCGAATATTGTTCTGCTTTACTTTTTATGAATCCTTATAGCAAATCGCTTGATTCAACAGGTGTTTTTTCAAAACTACTCCCTTTGCAATAAAAGAAATTTTTGAAATTTTTTCGTAAAAATTTAAAAATTTTTAAATCTTTTTTTGATTTTCAATCACGGTTAGAAATAGAAGACATTTATCGGAGGTGGAAGTTGCTCTATTAGTAACTCTTATTGACGAAGGTTACAGTCAACATGCAGTTGCTGTCCGGATGGGTATAAGTCGTATCTCCAGCTCTTGAGCAGATATGAAAAGACGAACCAATACAATCGTTGCTCCGGATAAGGTCGCCATCGAGTCACTAATGCCAGCGGCCCAGCGATGATCGGCAATTGTTAAAGAAGTTCGACAACAACAACAACAACAAAGAAAACGAACGATTTTTGTCAAAATTATTATTTATTCTTCAACATAGTCACCTTTTAGCTGGATACACTTAGTCCAACGATTTTCCAGCATTGCGAAGCTTTTGAATAGTAAGATTTGTAAATTTCCCCAAAATATGCTTCAGTTTCCTATTTGACCTCTTCATTCGTTAATTTTTCCTGAACCATCTCTTCAAGTAATATACAGTGTGTTTGGTCATGACTTCGCGATAATTTAAAGTCATCAAATATACTTAATATATCGACAAAAACATCCAAACTTGGAAGTTTACCCCCTTAGTTTTGGAGTAGCCCCCATTTTAAATTTACTTTTTTATTTGCGTTGGCCCTTCCAAATAATATCGATTACTTTGGACACAAAGGTCCTACAGATGCGAAAAAATGTTTTTTGAAAGATGATACTACCACCTTTCATTGAAGTATAACAATATAAAAACATTCAACTTGAAAACGCCATAAAAAATTCTTTAAAAAAGTTCATAGTAAAAATATGTACTGATTTTCTTAGTAAATCCGCAATAGTACAAGAACTAGCACTTTGAAGTATAATTTTTTTTTCAATGATTTAACGCGCAAGGAAATAGTTACAAAACAACACTCACATCATATCTGTAAGTTACATACATAATTAGAGAGTTATTGCTGCTCGAATATGATCACTACGCGAGCAAAAGACACAAGGCAGGTCGCCATGAAGGCCTGTCTACAGAGCAGAGGCGGCCATTTTGAGCAATTTTTATGATCAATTTGTTTGTTTTATCATTGAAAATGATCGAAAGTACAGTACTGAGGTTTTTTTTATTTTATCAATTTTCATAAGGGTCATGTACGAACAGCAATAACTCTCAAATCATGTAACTTACAGAAATGATGTGAATGTTGTTTTGTAGCTTGTGTCCTTGCGCGTTAAATCATTGAAAAAAAATTATACATTAATGTGCTAGTTCTTGTACTATTGCGGATTTACTGAGAAAATCAGTACATATTTTCACTATGAACTTTTTTAAAGAATTTTTTATGGCGTTTTCAAGTTGAATGTTCTTTTATTGTATACTTCAATGAAAGGTGGTAGTATCGTCTTTCAAAAAACATTTTTTTCACATTGTAGGACCTCTATGTCCAAGGAAATCGATATTATTTGGAAGGGTCAACGAAAATGAAAAAGTAAATTTAAAATGGGGGCTACTCCAAAACTAAGGGGGTAAACTTCCAAGTTTGGATGTTTTTGTCGATAATATTAGGTATATTTGATGACCTTAAATTAACGCTAAAGGTTGACGCTCACTTGGACGAGACGAGACGAAGCGAAGAGTTTTCCGCAGGGCACGATTTGCACTGAATCAAATGGGTAGACGCTCACTTGGGAGGCGCGAAGCGAAGATCAGAATCTAACTAACTAACTAACGCGTCGCTTCGTCTCGTCCAAGTGAGCGTCAACCTTAACTCGTGACCAAACACACTGTATAGTAAATAATCGCTTGGGGCTAAATCTGGAGAATGCGGAGGACGAGAAAGCAATTCGAGGCGTAGTTCAAGGATTTTTGCCATCGTTTTAATCGATTTTGAGAATTTTTTTGTTGCTGGTTTTTCTACGATCACTAGATCTAAAAACAAAACACATGGAGAAACAATTCCCTTTCTTCAATTTCCTGTACGACCATTTCTCTCGGAGTTACAGCATGTTGAAAATTGCCCAAAAATTTCCAGTAGTGTTGTTTCATGGTTATTCAAATCATTATTTTTTCAAATATATTTTGAGTGTCAATAAAATATACTCTAATTGATAACATATTTATTATTAAATCTATTTTTACGATATCTTTATTCAAACCATCTCAATACATCATTGTGCTCTACAACAAACATACAATACAATAAAAAATTGAACAATTCTCAATTTCTTCGACCTGCATTGATAAATATTTGAAGCGTTTTTTTTATTGCATTGTATATAAATATACCTCTCTATATTACATAATAATACAGTTTAAATGGTTCGTATCTTCAATCAGTATGTACAATTCAAAATATATTTAAAATTACCGAATCACAAAACGACTAAATTTTCGAAATCGGAAATAAAATTCTTATTCGAAGACAACTTAGAATTAAAAGTTTTTACAGGTAATTAATGTTATAACGTTTTACGTTTTTATTGCAACATATAATTAGAGATCAGATAATAAATTCAAAGTTTGATATTTGTAAAATTAAAATTCTCAATATATAACATTGGAATATACTATTTCCATAGAGTTAAATATCTTATATTTAATATATGTTTTCTTCAATAACATATTTGGTGTTTAAAGAACGTTGATTTTCACGATAAACTGAAATAGTTATTATTTTTGTCAACAACTTATAGATAAACTGGACCTTTATTTTATTCTTAATCAAAATCAAAATAACTTGATTTGTTAGTTAAAATCAGTCTTGATGGGTTCAAAGGAGTTTAACTCAACCAATAGAGATTAATCAATTAAGTTAGTGTTATTTGCTTTAATATGTCTTTTATTCCACTCTGTCACCTGTCAAATTAATATATAAATACGAGTGACATTTGGTTGAAGTTTAAAGGTTAGGAAAACTTTTTAACGATTAATAATTCGAACAATTTCTCAAAAATGGGGAAACTACCCTTATTAGTGATGGAATCGTTGTTCTCAAAGAGATATTTGTTAGATAAAATACTGTTTTAATTACTTAAGGAATTGAAGAAGCTTAATCTTTATTAATTTTATATCTTCGTGGTCCAGATTTTTCAATCACAGTATATAATCTATTTCATTCAACGCGAGAATAAAAAATATCCTATAAAACTCGAGTATTAAAAAAATACAACTGCGAAACAGCCAAAGCACCTAGAGAAACACAACATTTCATAGAAATTTTGGAGCGTTCAACTTACGCCTCAGTGTAGCTTCGTGACGTCACTACTACAATTTTAAACATCCCAAAACGGAGTAAAGCTTTAAGATTCCAGAAAAATAGAGTTTCTGAAAATTTGTCGACGCTTTTTTGCGAGATGTTTAGAACTGAACAAGCGACGTCATTACCAGAGAAGAATACTGAAATCGTATCCACAAAAATATGCTTAATCTATGGAATATATTTAGCTAGTAGGCGGAGAACGACATTGAAAAATCATAAGACATTTATGTTAACGACTTTTTTTCAACTAGCACCAGTTCTGGACTAAAATTCAAGTGGGCTGAACCAGTAACTTTTGTATACAGGAAGGCACACCGAGATACTGGACGTATAGGGACTTGTTCAACACAATAAATCTATATTTTCTGCTCTGGAATCTTGGGATATGGTTTCGATGTAATAATCACTTTTTCTGCAGACTCAAAACTTGGAACAAACCACAAAACAATGGTACACAAATATTTAGAAACTTACTTATCAGCCAATGTTTGGGACAAAAACTTTTGAGAGCTCATGTAACTCGTGTGAATGTAACAGTCTTCCTTTACCAGTTACATTCTGTGAAATCATTTTACGTCTCTTTACTTGTCTCTTGAACCTGATCACATGCTTCAACTTCTCCTGGTTGTTTTACATTCTGTAAACAGTTTGCTAACTGCTAGTTCTACTTTTAGGATACATTCTGTAACACCTAATTGCAACTGTCTCTATTCTATTATAATTAATTGTGCATGTAAATTGTTTTCTGCTGAACTTCAAAGATTTTCATGGTTTTCGTATTCTGTAGAAACAGCAGTGGTTGATTTACTGTATCTCGCAGACTGTAAGAGTAAATCATCATGTTTTACATTCTGTAGAAGTTGAATCACTGGTTCATGTAATTCTTAGAATACGCATCGGTTGATTTGGCAGTTTACTTTCTGTATCTCACTGCCTGTAAGCGTAAACAATGATTTCTTACATTCTGTAAAGGGTTAATCCACTGGTTTACGTTTTCCTTATATTAAGCATTGGTTTGTTCGGCTGTTTACTCTCTGTGAAGTTTTAATTTTGTATTCTTTCTTCCTGTGTAATAAGGATTATCGAACTTTACATTCTGTTAACTATACGTTCTGTAAGCCATTTATTTATTGGTGATTAGTTCACAATGCTTGAGGACGTGACCCTCTGTTTGGCCGGGAAAATAACATTTCTACAGAATGTCTATGGAATTGGCGCTTTCGTTCCAAGTCTGCAGTCATTTATGGAGTGCGTGCACCGTCCTGTATACAAAAACCGATTCTAAAATCATCAGCCTATATCAGCATCTCCTCCTCTCATATGACGGCCCCGTGCCTGCTGCTGTGTTCAAGGGCAGCCAGAACGTCTTGCTTCTGTCTCACGTACAGCCTGCCCTTCCTCCAAGGGTTCTGTAACTGCAGAGGTCTGAAGTCGTCCCTTAGGCATCTCTCTCGAGCGCCTATTACGGCGACCAGACAGAAGTTCTTCAGCTTGTCGGCGGGGTAGATTGGACCTTCTTTACCCTTGAGCACGACAGCCATGTTCAGTTGCTTCACCACTAGGTCTACCACCTCCCGAGCCGTGGTTTTTGGGGTTACGTGGAGTTTCAGGCTAGTGCCAGTGGCCAGGCCTGTATCGTATGCGGCGTAGACCTGAAACAAGAGTTAGCAGGTGAAGCTCGGTGCCATATTTTGGTTTGGAACAATAATATTTACTGAGATCAGTCACGAAATTTTTAGTCCTGTGAATTTATCTATGGAAATTGAATTAATACATCTATGGTAGATGATTACATTTCAGTAGAGTCCTGTAGCGGTCTTCGAAGAACAGAAGATCATCGCTTGGAAGGCCAAACTTGGTTTGGAACAACCTCCTGGCCGAAGAGCAAAGAATTGACTGTTTGTCAATATATTTGCCTTTTCTCCTGACTTAAATTACTAGTCTGAACCGTACGATATAAACCAATTCCGTGTCAACATTATGGTATGAACCTCAGAGTAAAAAGTAAGCCTAGATTTGCCTTCACGCATTTGTTATGCAGCCAGGTAGAATCTAATTATATCCGGCGTTGCGAAATCGTGCAGTATGTTTATTCCGTATTGGGATAATTGGTTTACCGCTCCCCTAATCTGATACTAACGGCTTGCATCTGTTACAGACAATTCTGTAACTTTGGTAACAATGTTAGTGTTTAGTTTCTTGATGCGATGTGTTTACATTTTCATTTCGATTTGATGTTCATAAAATGAATTATTTCAATGATTTGGGGGCAGTTTATTGTTGCTGAAGGCTATTCCGTTATTTATATCAAGGCAAAATTACGAAAATGTTGTATTATATTCAGGAATTGTAGAAATGAGAATCTAACTCATTGTTTACTTCACCCCAGTGCGGCAGTGAATGCTTTCCATATCACTCTAATGTTTGGTTGATTACAATGCAGTACTATTCACGCGTAGGGTCATCTCTATGTTCATTTTTTACTCTGATGTATGAACTATTTACAGGCGCTATCTCTGTAAACTGTAATGTACGGTAATATGTTGTTAGATACTCAAAGAGTGTTTTGGCCTATACTATTTTTTATAATTGAAAAAAAAAACTTCAATAAATTTGCATCTGAATTGTAATAATTTATCAAATCATCATCAGAAATTGTAGCTGTTGTACTAATTTCTGAACGAAACCTTGGAGTGCACGAAGCATAATATACAAATTTTAATTCTTTTAAATAGAATTACTGTGATTTACCTGTATTATTATTATGAATATTCGAAATTAATATCTTTGTTGTTTTTGCTCTCGTTCTTTAGTTCTTGTTTTGTTCATATTAACTGCTGTTTTCATCTCCTGTAAACTTCAAGCTTCTTTCTCACAACTTTTGGAACCAGTTATTACCTCCTTGGTTTTGGTCGAAATGGTTATAGCTAATGTTGTTTTTGAAAGAAGAAAAAATGGCCTCTGAAATTTTTTATCATGAATTTAGATTCGTTTCCTTAGTCTCAAGTGTTTTTTTGAGATTTTAGCACTAATATCAAAGCTTATTGAATCTTCTCTCCTCAGAAAACCTGTAAGGCATCCTGCTATATTTAATGTTTCACTATCATCTCTATTTGGTTGTTTCTTTGGTCTGATCACTTATCAATAAATTTTACTTGTACATCGGAAATATCACAGAACTCTTTTCTTTTCCTGTTTTGCAGTTCGGTCAATGTTCAGAAATGAGTACAACTTTGTTATCTAAAAAACATAACATTACAATTTTGTCTTAAATGATCATATCGCAAACTAGCCTACCTGTAGTATTCCCGATTGAGGATCTTTGCTTCCACTTTGTTCTTCTACGAAAGGGACTTTGAACGGGTTCTCTGACACATTGTCCGATTTTCTGATCGAGTCCAGAGGTTTCAGATAGGTGGTCGCTGTGACGTCGATGTCAGCCACCGTCTTTATGTTGTTGAGGCTTCTGGACAGGCTGGTTTCTAAGTTGGAGGTCGTCAAGGTGTCCAGCTTCAAATTTCGAGGCCGTAACCTGGTTGATTTGGGGCACGTGACTTCGGTGTGCTGTTTGACGTTTGTCATGGACTTGGATGGAGCTATGTACGATTTCGGCCTTTTCTGTGGCGTGCTACTTCCTACAACAAAGAAAAACATCTGTGGTCAAATTTGCGGAAAAACATTTCGCTACTTCGTTCAAGGTTCATGCATTGGAGGTAGGTTGTTCGTAGAGATCCTCAGAGATGGCACTTTGTTACTGTATATACCCAGAGATGAAACGCCAGATCGAAGTAAAGTTCCTAGAATGCCTCTATCAAAGATTAAGGAGAGTAAGATTGAAAACGGAGCGACTACGATTATGTTAGCGCCATCTATGTGTCAGGATTAAGTACTAAAATTCAGGGGAATAAGTAAAATCAAAGATTGTTGAGTCCATTTTGAGCAAAACAAGGACATTTGAAAACGTTGCCATGATTGCACGTGGGTAACCTCTTCGTGGCTTCATTTTAGTTGCGTTTCGTATTGTGTTTGTGTTTATCTATTTTGTGTGTGCATCGCTTGAAATCCAAAATGGTTTAAGGAGCATATTGTATGGCGATGAACTGCAAAAATAATAAGAAGGCCAATCTTGCGTTTTGTACATTGCCAAAGAAAATGGAAATACAGGTATTGAAACTCGTATCATGTATCTCTGTTTCTCATTGCTTCTTGATTTCAGTGCTCTCAAATGGATAGAGTTTTCTGGGCGAAGAGAAATTAATCTCAGCAGCTGTTATAGAATGTGCAGTGAGCATTTTTCCATTGTTTTTCAATTCCATCTTCAAATTGTGGTTTATTTTTAGTTGTTTTGATAATTCGGTAACTGATATGTAAGAAAATTATTGATTTGTATTTTATTTCACTAGTACATTTTTTGTGAGTAATGATTTCTAAAGAAATTATAGCAATACAATATCGCATTTCATCAATTTCAATTCATTCAAAACAATGTTGAGATGAAAAATAACATCCTGATCATGTTTATCGATCAGGATATTTTACCTGGGCTCGACGTCTAAATTCAATGTAATACGTAGAAATAATTTAATTCGAATTTGCCGCCCATTATAACAGTTTTCTGTATTGAAAAATTTATCATTTTCAGCGCCATCTATGTGTCAGAATTAATCAACAACCAAAAAACTTTAGTAAAATTTTAGTTTAGTTTAGAGTTGCAGGGGTGTTTCCTCTCTTTCTCTCCTTAATCTTTGGCCTCTATTATTCAGAGCTATTCTGATGAGGGCGAAATAGCTATCTACGGACGCTCTTAATGATATTACCACCTTGCATTTTCTATGGACGTTGACGTGATTAGCTCCGATGTATGAGTTTGATATTGGGTTATTTTAATCTATTATTATTCTCTGCTTTCATTGTTTGAATCTTTTTTGTTCCGTAAGTGTAGGATTGGAGGAGTAATATTTGTATTCTACATATAATGGTTAAGTTCAAGCGTTATATAGAAATGAAAATTCGATCGTATTATAAATAAAATCACAAAATAACCAATAACTTACCCATAGGTTGCATTGAGGGATCACTATCTGAACTCAGACTATGAAGGCTGTCAGAGGTATTCGTAGTATTCAAAGTGTTAACACTAACCATACTTCCCCCATAGGTAGCCCTGACACCTAGCAGTGGACTTGTTGTGGCTGAAAGACTGGATACTGTATGTGCTCTAGAATTGTAAAAAAATTCTTAGTCAGAAAAAAGTTATCGAAATTTACTTTGTGTCAATGTTGACTGCGATTGCCTCTCATTTACGTTAAGGATGTTTCAAATTGCACGTTTTTTTTTCAGAATAAATAAAACACATAATTTGCATTTTCAAAAACTTTTTATTCGAAATCGAAGTATCTATACCAATATTATAAAGAGGAAAGATTTGTATGTTTGTGGGTTTGATACGAGTTAACTCATAAGCTACTAGACCGATTTCAATAATTCTTTCACCCTTAGAATGCTACACTATCCCTGAGTAACATAGGCTATACTTTTCACCCGAGAAAATTAAGGAAACCTACTATAACTTTAATGATAATAAATATGAGTACCAAAATCAGCCATGATCAGCTATTTTCAGGTGAGCTGCAAAAACCGTAAGACGTACATGGAAACAATGTATGACGAAAAAGTACCTCTTTAATAGTTCTACGAAAATGTCCGGGATAGCATATATCTATCTTTCAAGGTTTAGTCGGTACTACCTTTCAAAGGTATCCAAATGTTTCCCAAAATTATGCATTGTTTGGGAGTATTTTTTCATAAATACGCTAATGATCCTTATCCAATCAAATACGTCGTTCATACCCAGTATTTAATTTAGAACGAAATTGCCGTTACATCATTCAATTATGATGAATACATCAAAAGATATGGCAGGTTGAAGATGAAATCGCACCAAAATGCGTCTCCGAGGTAGGCACTAGGCGGTTAGGAGAAAGTACCGAAGTGTGAGAGGCGGGCATCTATACCTATAAGAGGTGACCGCCTGGATCAGATTTCAAACATACAGTCGACTCCATTTTGTGGGGCTGATTGAGAAGAAGAAATGTAAAAATTCAAAAAAGTTTCATAGGCAAAATAAATCTGCTCTTTGTTGATCGCAAAATGTTAAACAAATTTCTACCCAAGCGAAGTTGGGGCGGGTTTCTAGTGAGTTATAAAATTTATGTACGAAAAATGATTTCTGCCAAATGGCCTCGCTCTACAGACGTCTACTTTTTTGTTTATGTTTCGAATGAAATTTTGACATAATTGAGGCTTCTATCTCACTAATGAAACGAATAATTTCATCCTTTAGTTCAGTCATCGATTGTGGATTATTCTTAAAAACTTGTATCGTGTTCGAAGAAATATTATAAACGTCATACATCACCCACTTCGTAAATGTCAAAATTCAGCGCGCCATCTATACTCTATTCATCCTAAAAGAAAAACCGCGCAAATTGAAAGACCCTTCACTAAACCGTATCACTCAATACCTTATTCTTTGGCTTGTAGCTCCATTGGGTATGATATACAGGGTGTCCTCACTTCTCGATGGCGGCAGCTTGTCGCAGAAGTAATCGCTGTTGTAACTGTCGCTGTTTTTCCGCGAGGTGTCGCTACAAGCGCTCAGGTACTGGGAAGAAGCCTCGTTCATGCTGAGATGCTGCTCGCTTTTGCTGAACTCGTTAAGGAGGGTGGAGGGCGGTAACTGAGAGCCTCCAGGACCTGGCCAAGAACCTCTTCCAGGACTGGTCTTCACCACCTTGCCGTCACGAGGAGGGATCTGGAGAAAAGTCCTTTTGGGGCTGGCGTTTGATCCTATCTCTTTTTCTAAGATGTATCTGTGGAGGAATAGTAGTTTTTAAACATTGCAAGGAAACAAAGGATAGTATATTCTAAAACAAGTTGCAGAATTGGCTATCACTACAACAGGAATGTTGAAATACTGAAATAGAGAACAGCAGGTTTTTTATTACCTCATTGAGATGCCGTTGGAGTTCTTGTCCCTTGCGAAAGTTATCACTTCCATCAGCCATCTCACTCCTTTCCACATGTTGCCTAGTCTCTTCTGAAAATCCTGCAATTGCACTAGTTTCTCCTTCGCCAAAGCCACCTCGCTGTTAGAGAATGCCTCTCTATGAAGATGATTCGCTGTCGCAGAGTCCAGCTCAAGGAAATTGCTGAGCTTGGAGTATTTTTTGACTATTTGATTCTGGTAGGTGTTGAGGTGTATCATCTCGAACACCTGTATGGGCAAGCTCAGAAGGTCTCCCCTGTTAAAAAAGAAAATAATAAACACCTCAAGAAAGAGATCTTTTGGATTTACACTGCTCAACAATTGATAGGGATCACTTACTTTTTCTAATTTTATTCCTGAAATATTCGCTCCAAGATTATAAATTTAGTCAGATATCAGAGTATTTTCAGTTGATAATATGGTTCACTTGTTTGAATAACATGAAAATTTTATGATGAAACCACAAGAAGGCTGAATTTTCGGTTAAGCTAGTACCTAGTTGGTCCCCCACGAGCTCGCCTCAAGCATTCTACCCTACGAGGCATACTTTCGATTGAACGATTTATGAAATTTTGGGGCAAATTCGTCCAAATATCCCGTAAAGCGTTAGAAAGGTCCTCCAGGTTATTGATTGGTTGTTCTAAGGTTGACAATTGTCTAGACATCTCAGACCAGACATGTTCGATGCAATTCATGTCTGGAGAGCGAGCTGGCCAGTCCATCCTATCAATAGCATGAGTTTCTAGCGCTTCATTAACCAGACGACTACGGTGTGGACGGGCATTATCGTCAATTAAAATGAAATTCTCGCCCACGGCAGCCGCAAACGGAACAATTATGGGTTCAATAATCATATCGTGATATCTCTGGCTGGTCATGGTGGTGTTCTACAGAACAACCAACTCTGTGTGTGGTTCAAACAAATGCCTCTCCATACACATATAGAACCTCCGCCAAAAGCTGAAATTAGAACTCCTGTTGCAACTCTCAGTGATCTATTGAGCTGCGACGCCGGGTAAGTGGGATTTCTCTAGCATTGAGGATCAAAAGACGATCTTGGGAAGCTATTGTACTGCGCTGCCGACCTCCCCCATGAACATAAGCTACTGAGTCGTTTTGGATGAACCTATTCCAAGCCCGATTCACGACACTTTGCGAAACATTCAACCGCCGGGACATTTCTCGCTGGGACAAACCTTTCTGTATCCACCGTATGATTTGGTCCAGTTGCACAGGAGCCAAACGTCTTCTCGGCATGACTGCTAAGCTGATATTGTTCTCATTTCTTCAATTATTGTCACTTTATGTATTTGAACGGAAGAAAAAAACAGATTTAATAATAAATACCAAATTGCTTTTCACTCCACCTGTAACAGCCTACAGATAATAATCGATTTTGTGAACAAGAGCCGATGAAGTGAGGAAGACTTTGATATAATCAACTCAAAACTTCTTACTTTTTCCTTAGAGAACATATAATGTACAGATATTCACGGAATAACTTAAAAAAATACAAATGAAGAGAAGTTCATAAGTGATCCCTAGCAATTGTTGATGAGAATATAACACCCACCTTTGCAGCAGTATCTCTCTTTGACCTGGCACCAAGCAAGAGAATTCGGCAGAAGGGCACATCACAATAAAACTGACGTCTTCAGTGACGTCTATCACCTCCAAGTCATACAACCGATGAGATAATGCATCCTCTGGAGATATGTCCATGTAATTGAAAAGCCTCTTGGCGGCGCTCGTCACCAGCTCTAAGAATGTTTTCTGTTGTTCAGAAGAGTTATCTACAATATCTGGAAGATGTTGCCTACCCAGATATTCCCACTCCTCTCTGAAAAACGAGGTTGTTTTAGAGCAACGAGTCACAGAAGCTGCTGATGTGCAAGAATTCGTAACACACCGCGCAAAGAAATTAACACACATTCTGAAAATATCAATTTTAATGAAAGTTAACTCTACATTGACTTCATAACTTATTTTTTGTTCTCTCGAGAAGGTTTTGAACGAAACAAGACACATTAAATGGAAGAAAAATTCAGGATTTCACCGAATCTTATGTGAAAGAAGAGAAATAAACAATTTTCAAAATACTGGAATGCTGGTAAGTTAATACTTGGTATTTCCACCCCTTGCGTTAATTAAAGCTCAGCAAAGACGGTTCATACTCAAAATGAGTGATCTTAAAATGTTCTGATATAATCCTTCCCAGTTTCCTCTGAGATGGATTCCTAAGTCATTAAGAGTAGTTGGATGATTTTCTGAACTTCTCAGCCTTCTATTGAGGTTGTCCCAAACCTGCTCAATCGGATTGAGATCTGGACTTCTTGCTGGCTATTCCATTCGAGAGACTTCAACCTCTTCAAGGTACTCCTGAACGATGCGCGCACGATGGGGTCTGGCATTATCGTCCATAAAAATGAAATTTTCACCAATGTATGGGGCAAATGGCACTACATGCTCTTCAAGAATGTTCCTTATAATCCTATCAGCATTCATAGCTCCATTATCAACGACCACTAGGTCTGTGCGAGCAGTCCAAGATATTCCACCCCATACCATAATCGATCCTCCCCCGAAACCAGTAGTATTCAGGAAATTGCACTGAGCATATCTTTCATGGGGACGTCTGTATACAAGGGAACGTCGATCACAATGGTAGAGGCAGAATCTAGACTCATCTGTGAAGAGAACTCTTTCTAAGCCTCTTCCCAATGGATATGCTCTCTCGCAAATCCAAACGCGGCCTTCGATGGGCTGGGGTGAGAGCTGGGCCTCTTGCCGCGACACGAAGCTCTGAGGCGATTTCTTATTGTCCTAGTGATAATTTGCACCCCATGAGTTTGCTCAAGCTGATTTTGAAGGAGGCGAGCGGTTGCAAACCGTTGTCTCAACGAAGAAACTCTCAAGTAACTTTCTTGAATGGCAGTTGTTACCCGTTGTCTACCCTGTCCTGGTCTTCGGATATTCATACCTGTCTCCCTGAATCGCTGCAACATTCTGGACACACTTGTATGGGAAACTAAAAACCTTTCTGCAATTCTTGTGTATGTCCACAATTCTTCTCGCAAAAATGCCGCTTGGGCACATTCCTCTTGGGTCAAATTGCGTGTTTCGCGTTGCATAGCGATCGAGTATAGAAAATCAAACGAAAGAAAAACTATTGATCACTAGAATTGATCGAGAACAACTGATTTCAGAATGGAGCCAATACATTCAAAATCTGATAATCTCATCTTTTTTCATTTCTGCTGGGAAAAAACATCAGTATTGAAGAAAAATGTTGAAAGTGGAGAACATATGCATGCATAATTCTGATAAAAATAATTATCATTGAGAACACCTTCACTTGTAGAATAAATTTGGGATTTCCATAATGTGCGTTAATTTTTTTGCGCAGTGTAGATATTGTACTCACGCAGATACATGGGGGTTGTCCCTGACTTTGCAGTGTGGCAACATGTTGGGCGACTTGCTAGGAACTACGACTTGTATGAGATCGACTGAACTCTGCATCTTCAAGAAAGCCAAATAGAGGCCTTTAGTTAGTTTGAGACTAGACACTTGGTGGTAGTTGATTTGCTCCTGTATGGAACTCATCAAGATCTCCGAAATGCTGTGGTCATCCCCCAAAACTGTCTTTTTGAAAACCTGAAAAGTGAGTGTGTTAAGGCATAAGTTTCGAAAGTTTTCAGGTGTTGAATTATCTTACCTTGTTCATGGGAAGCCATCTCGAGTTGAGAACAGAAACACTCTTTGGGTTTTTAATATAATTGACTGTACTAAGGACTACTGTGTCATGGGAATCACGCAGAGGCTTATAGAATAATTGACCTAAATCTTGTAGGCATAGAGAAGACTGAAACAAGAGAAATTCGCTTTATTTTTCATCTTAAAACTTGTAGGAAGTGAAAACTCTGATTGCTAAATACAGAGTTCTCCAATAAAACATCATGTGGACTGCCTAATTTCAATTCTTCACATCACTGTACTCTTTGCTGAAATTCTTATACTTGTCAAATGTCAAAAGATGTCAAGAGTGACCTCAGATGCGGCTATTGCTTAGTGTAATATCTTATTGGAAAACATTTCCAGATGGGAGGACAACTGACCTGCATTTGTAGAGCGGCCGAAAGAAGTTTGATCCTGAAGTGGACAGCAGATGAATTGTGCTTCTCCATGTCCGCTTTCAGAGATTTAATGTCGTCCCAGCTACAAGATACTTTCATCAACCAGTGCAGATCCATATGTATACAATTAGGAAACGTTTCGTCTATTTCTATCACAGGCAAAAAATCTTCATTGGTCACCAATACCTTGTCTTCGTGGTACAGGATACAGGCTAGGTATATACCCCTACATTATAGAAAAAGAACACTATTGAACCAGGAAATATTAAAATGAAGCTACATTTTTAGATACAGAAGCTTAATAAGTTCATTGAAAGATGGAAGTACCTTCTCAAATTCTTGTGGAATTTGCTAGCGGCCGTAAACAATTGTTTAATAGTTGTCTTTTTTCTTTGAGTGCGCCTTTGAGGGTTTGGAGTCTCCAACATCTCTATCCCAGGTCTCACCTTCCTCACTTCCTCCAGAAGGTGCTCCAACTGCTCCAACCTCCCTTCAAACCTATAAGCAATTGATTGTACAAACGTGTCAACAAAGAACGGCCACCGGTACAACCAGACCTAACGCCTGTGTACTTAATATGACTTTCTTACCTAGATTCCTTTCCGTTGACCTCTCGCCAACTGGAGGGGATGACAGAATTGGGAGTGGACGTGATGTAGGCACCAAAGCCTTTCAAGTTACCGCAAGCGGCTCTGAAGAAATACTTTCTACCCTGCGTTAAGTCTATGGTGCAATTAGGTTTGGACATGTCCGTTATTTCAGTCTCTCCGGTTATTATAGAGAAATCTGGTCGCGTGGACCATTGTACTAGAAATAAGAAGAAGTAACATTAGTATGTAAGTTGTACATTTCATTTCATTTCAATTTTGTAAAAACGGCGAGACAGGGTTTTTCTACTGAGGTTTTTCCCTGTGCTCTGGTATCATACACCAGAATAGTATGGTACCCCGTTTTGCACCAACCTCAGCTAGGGACTTTTTTGTTTCATGTAATGTATTCATGACAGCATGCGGGACGTCAGTGGCAGGGTGCTGAGGAGGCGGGCTCCTGTCATACAAAACACTACAGCTCAACAGGAAGAACCAAGGAGACAAAAAACAGCACTGTCACCTCCTACAGAAAGTGCTACGCAGGATCTTCAACCAGCGTTCACTCAAGCAGGGTTACCCAGAAGACGCATGAAATGGACAAGTTGTATGAATCAAACGATCATGCGCATCTACTATAAAATAACAAACCGAGTAACAAACATGGGTCAAGAACTAACTGGATACAGACAGCGGTTATTCAATGAATTCAAGCGATGTTTTCCAGACCTACAAGTAACTGAACAGAGGATAGCTGGTCATTACCGCGTAATCCTCAGAAACAAACTTATTTCAAAAGAGAGGCTGCAGGAAATTGAAAATGAAGTTGTCAATGCATTAAACAACGAGGAAGACCATAATAGAGAAGAACACACAACTTCTGGAAACGGAGAGCACAACCATGGAACAACACATGAAGAAAGAACAACTGAACACCAATTACCGCTCCAAGAAGATGCCCACACGGATGAAGAGACACAGATCTCCTCCGAGAGAACCATTACAGGCTATACTGGGATCGCACAGTATTTACAAATTTAACAGAACGGTAAGGAAGTTTGTAGGTCACGATGGACACCAGGAACAACCATTGAGGGAAATATTGCAAGACCGACCACCAGCACGTCAGCCGGGAAATCCAGGACCCTGGAAAAGAAGAACACCGAACACCTCAGAGCTCAATCCCCTGATAGTTTCTATCCGGGATGAGTGAATGTTCCCCTTAGTAGGGAGTGTGATAGCCGATCGCTAGGGGGTGTGAGAAATCACACCCTTTCTACGCTAATAGGCTCAAGTCGATAATAAAAATAGGTGGAGATACTGGGCGCTAGCTGAGCGTTACTTGGGTATAATCTAGTACAACCATTGTTTAGGTAGCGCCTTCAACAATAAGTGTAGAGAAGTCGCATTCTTCAAACTCACCTTTAAACTTAGTAGAAATGGGGGAATCGTTGGACGTGGGTTCTTGAAGCCTCAGCGCTACGGAATTGCTAGACGTTATATCTATAGCCACCAGCGACGGTGCATCCGGGGGTCTGGCTTGGTTGAATCCAAGAACAAGACGCTTCAACTGCTTTGCCTTTCTTCCCCAAGCGATCGCCTGCTTCTCCGTATCTCCCCCCGCGCAACCTGAAAAAAAAACGATTGTATAGAAATCGGTCGACATTGGTGGCCACTGCCAAAAACGCCTGTCCTAACCGTTATTATTACGGCAAAATAAATGGGCGTATGACTTCGTCTGGGTTACAGTGACTATATTACTACAATGGCGACAGCTGGTCATAACACTGTCAACAGTACGCCATGTTTCGCCAGGTCGTTTTTGGCGGTATTTTTTAATAACTCTCTATAGAAGGCTTTTCCGACCTTATTCTTAATCTGTAGGCAACAAAACATACATAAACAAACTTCAGCTCTGAAGGCATACAAGGTTCGAGACGAAAATTTCTTGGAGAATAATCTCCAGAAATGGTGGTGTCAATTGGCCGCCAAGATCACTCTGGCGCAATCTCCCAGGGATGGATCATTCCACTGAGTTCCTTCGGAACAGAGAGATCCAAAAGATATCTGGATGTCCTCACTGGCTTTCTTACAGGACACTGTCGCATCAGGAAGCACCTGTTGAGGATGGGATAATCGGACACTGACGAGTGTAGGTTCTGTGGGGAGGAGGAAGAAACCCCCATTCACCTAGTCACGGAATGCTTTAGCATTGCGAGCCTAAGGAGGGAATGCCTTGGGCGAGAAACTTGTAAGAGTGAGGAACTAGCCTCGTTGAAGCCTTCACAGATATTGGATTTCATCAGATCTCTGGAACTGGCAGGCGAGCTGTGAAGGGTTTGGCCAGAACAGCTCTGTGAGGGGGCACAATAGACCTTAAGGTCGCAGGGAACTGTAACCCTTTTTTTAAACTAAACTACACTAGTGAGATATGTCAAAATATCATTGAAAATTGTGAAAAAGGGTGGATGTCTGTAGAGCTGCAAGAGGAGGCCATTTGGCCGATATTATTTTCCGTACTATGTCATAATAATAAAAAGTTTTACAAAATCAATGCAAATTGTGTGTTTTATTCATTCTTAAAAAAAAGAAACTCACCTGCCATGGCGGAGGTTTGATAGGCGGTACCAATGATGCTGGAAAAGGAAGCTCTGGTGTTCAACTGGGCGCATGGTTCTTCCAGCAAGCCACCCAGCTCTTGCAGCCTTAGCTCAGCCTCCCCCAGTAGCTGTTTCAAGTGAGATCCAAGTTTCTCTGGACTCGAAACTACAAAAAACACTACATCATTGTCTGAATACATTAGTAAGCTTAAGTTGGTATCATTGGGGGGACTTCTGCCGAATGACAGAGTACGTGAGAGGGGATCCGTCTGTGGTTTACACGTGGTGCTCAGTTGGCGTTCGCACCACTTACATTTTACACACGAATTGTTGTTTTGTAATTGGTTAGAAAGGTTTTGTTCACCTGGTTTTGGTGGGCATTGATTTGTGTCTAGCTGACATAGAATTTTCTCGATGTTGTTTATTGGAAATTGTTCTGTTTGTTGAAGAATGTGGTCTTCTATGGTCTTACATGATACGCCTTCTTGTATTATCCTACACAGTAGATATTCTCTCATTGACTGACACATATGATCTTCCATTATTTCCGAAAAAGAATTTCCTGCCTCATTGGAAATATTCTCGATTTCATTTGAGGATCTTTGAAGACTAATGAGGGGGTTTTCAATGGACAACAGAGACAAATCTGTTTTATGTTCTGTGTTATGAAGTTCGAAAAGTCTTGGAGCACTCTCTGTTTCAGCATGATCAAAATCTTCCTTCAGAATGAGGTAGTCTGTATCACTTACTGCTTTATTGTCACATGAATCTACTGGTAGCACTTTAAGAGTTTCATCTGCGCCCTTGGCAGTGCCAGACAAAACTTTTTCTTCACTTAGTTTCCGAAATTTTTCACTTTTCAAATCTTTCTTCGAACTACACGATGACTTGTTTAATTCTTTGTTATTCAGGGCGAAGTATGTTGATATTTTGCAGCCGATTTTTCTTCTGATGCTTTTCCTTCTTTTTTCTTGGCAAAGCAGAAACCACCGAAGGTAATCGATTAATGTAGACATGTTTACGGAACTAAACACTTGACGCGAAAGGGATTCAAGAGACTTAACGAGGCATTCATGAAATTCACACTTTCTTGTTGATGACATTTTAATTGGCACCTTTGAATAATTGTTGCATAGTGTGAAGATCAACAAAGCTTAGTGGAAAACATCAATTTGTAATTAATGGAATAATATTCGGACTTGTTTTGGAATGCAGTACTAAGCAGCTGGTCGCTTGATGGCCAATGGGCAATTTCAAGGCCCTATTAAGTTTGCAAAATTGTCAACAGATCTTGATTGGGTGAATGTGAACTATGTATACAGTGTGTTTGGTCATGACTTAGCGAAATTTGAGGGCATCAAATATACCTAATTTTATCGACAAAAACACCCAAATTTGAAAGTTCACCCCCTTAGTTTTGGAGTAGCCCCCATTTTAAATTTACTTTTTTATTTTCGTTGACCCTTCCAAATAATATCGATTTCTTCGGACATAAAGGTCCTACAGATGTGAGAAAAATGTTTTTTGAAAGATTATACTACCGCCTTTTATTGAAGTGATACAATATGAAAACATATATCTTAAAAATGTTATAAAAAAATTCTTTAAAAAAATGTACTGATTTTCTTAGTGAATTCGCAATAGTACAAGAACTAGCACATCGAATTTAATTTTTTCTCAATGAGCTAACACGCAAGGATATTAGCTACTAAATGATACCAACATAATTTCTGTAAGTTACATATTTAGAAAGTAATTGCTGATCCTTATAAAAATTTATAAAATAAAAAAACCTCAGTACTGTACTTTCGATAATTTTTAATGACCAAACAAACAAATTAATCATAAAATTTGCTCAAAATAGCTGCCTTTGCTCTGCAGACAGGCAGTGGCCTTCATGACGACATGTGTTGTGTCTTTTCCTCGCGTAGTGATCATGTTCGAACAGCAATAACTCTCAAATTATGTAACTCACAGAAATGATGTTAGTGTTGTTTTGTAGCTAATATCCTCGCGTGTTAAATCATTGAAAAAAAATTATACTTCAATGTGCTAGTTCTTGTACTATTGCGGATTCACTAAGAAAATCAGTTCATATTTTTACTAAAACATTTCTGAAGAAGTTCTTTATGGCGTTTTCAAGTTCAATGTTTTTATAGTGTTATACTTCAATAAAAGGTGGTGGTATCATCGTTCAAAAAACTTTTTTTCCACATCTGTATCACCCTTATGTCCAAAGAAGTCGATATTATTTGGAAGGGTCTACGGAAATAAAAAAGTAAATTTAAAATGGGGGCTACTCCAAAACTAAGGGGGTAAACTTCCAAATTTGGGTGTTTTTGTCGATAAAATAAGTATATTTGATGACCTTAGATTATCGCTAAATCATGTACAAACACACTGTATAAAATTTATATCAAAGTTGTTTTTTAACTTACATCTGTTTCCTTCTTTGGCTCCAAAACATACTAGCATCTTCACTAGAGGGCGATTGTTGCTCAAAACTGCCACATCTAGCGGAGTTAGTCCATCACAGTTAACGCTGCAACAAAAATACAAGAATTACTAAAAAAATTCGTAAATTTCGAACGTACTTCTCGTGTTTAACGAACGAGTTCTTCCTGAAAGCAAATAGCTTTTTTATGATCGCTTCGCATATCTGGTTCAGTAGGTATTTTAGATAACGACTGTGTTAAGTGGTACATTAGTCAGTATGTCAAAGCTCATTTGAAAATTATACGTTGTTGTTGAAATAAGGAATTTTGGAATGAACATTTCATTAAGTAAAATCAATTATATACGGGGTTATTAGAAAGATTATTAGAGGGTGGAACTCAAACCTTATTGGCAGTCTATAAAGCTCTGAAATCTGTGAAAAGTCTCGATTATCTTATATGCATTACGTCAAGTCCATAAAACTTAAAAACCTGCGCAAATTTCAACAAGTGCAGCTGATCATCATCACTTCAAACGTGTGTATCAAGTTCAAACTTGGTTAGAGCATGATTTGGACTCCCAGGTATGGGGTTGGGCAATGCGAAACGATTTTCTGGAGCCTATCATGCGGATGCAGGAAAGCGGGCTCGCAATGCTCCTTAGCTTGTGGCCAATGTAACGGACAAACTTTTCTCTACCATATGAGAGCGACATTAACGAAGATGGTACCTTCGACCTCGAAATCATGGAAGACCTTCAGACAATAATGAAGACCAGTTCGACATTTACCAGTAACCGGAAGACGACGAAGAATATGAAGATGATTAGAATTATAAATTACAGCTGGGTATCTCGAATTCCGAGATTCTTGCCTAATTTAAGCTTATTTGACTGGACTACTTGGGCGAGAAACTTGAAGGAGTGATACCTTCACAGATGTTGGATTTCATTAGATCTGGAACTGGAAGGCGAACAGCTCTGTAAAGGGGCACAATAGTTCTTGAGGTCGCAGTGAACCGTAACCCCCTTTTAAACTATAACGCACCTTTCGCCCCCAATTCCTAACCCCCTCTCCCTTTCCATACTCCATCCTAAACATCTGTTTCCTCCATCCCCGAAATGCATCGACAGCAATATAGAACGATTCGCCTACCCCGTTTCCGAGTTGACCTTGAAGTTTCCGGCACGGGATCGAAGATAAAGGAAGCAGCGTGGACGCGTCCGTACGACGACGGTGGGCGTCCTTCCGGTTTCGACGACGACGTCGCAGTTGATTTGTAGCTTTTAATTATCGCGGAACTCCAAATTCTCATCTGGTCCTACGGATTGGTTTTTGCGATAAAAACAGTTGAGGCACTGAGGAATCTATTATTTTGTGATAGTTCAATTGAAAAGTAGTTGTTTTTTAAATTTTGTGGTTAATCCGTTCATTCTATCACACAGTTTGATATTTATTGATTTTTGATTTTATCGACGAATGTTATTCTCTACTCAATTTATTTCTATTCATACACCTCTGGCAGTTGCCACGAATCCTTTTCTTATTCTTTGGAATGTTGTAAGCCCGAAAGGCTCTACCAAACTGCCTTTATGTCTGCTTCGCCCTTCCCGTGAATTTCTTTTTGTAGGTTTTTTTCTACGCCACAGGAGGGTGGTCGTAGTCCTTCTCCACGTTTACTTTAGCATTTGGGGGCTCCAATTTGAAAATCGAAAACATCATTCACACCTCCTTTTAATATTGAACCCTGTATAAATCTCATCGATTCCTATTCCTATCCTGCATGTATTCTACTCTCAAAACTAACCCATCAGCCTCAAAACACACTCCTCCGTTCGTATTCCTGCACACGACACATCAGGATGATTAAAAAACAAGGAAAAAAGCGATTCGCTCTCAATTTTGAAGCCGAAGCGATTGTTGAAGTAGTTGAAAACGTCGCACGTGGACGTCCCCAATTAGTTAAATTGCGGACGGGGCAATTATAGAAATTATAAGCTCGACTTCCGACACGATATCGGCAGGGCGCATCCGCGCCAACGCCAGGACACTTGCACGGTTCACTAAAAATCGCCTTTTTGCGCTCTTTTGTTTCTTGGAAAATAACATGACATAGAGAAGTCCAACGATCTGTCACGATTAACTTTTCAATATGACTACTGGGAGCTAAGAGTAAACAAACGAATTTCATTCATAAATTTGGAAGTGATCGACTGAAGGTTAAATCCACATAGTTGGACTACCACCAGTTTGTATGAAAATATATTATAGTAACTAGCAGCCATCTTGAAATAAGGCGATCAGTTGTTTTGTTGGACGTGTCTATGAATTTATAAGCAGATTGTTCTACTAAGTATTCTAAAACAATACTGCTTGCATGGTTTAAACGGTTTATATGCAATGCTCAATTCGAATAATCACTTTAAGAGCATCTTATAGAATTCTAGGTAGATATTCAAGACAAATTTCAACTCTTTCTGAGGAAAAGGTCAAAGTGGAACGAAACACACTTTTCTTATCCTACATAGCCAGATATTTCTCCAGAAAATAGACGAAAGCTTGAAAATGCCTGCTTCTGACACTCGACGAACGAAGGAACCCATTTCGATGCATCCCCAGGGTGCAGCACCGTCGCCACGTGACTGAGAATTGAGACGCGGGCGTAAAAACGACGCTCGCCGGGCGTGCGGACGCCCGGGGGCGGCGTATCGGGATTAATTAATTTCATATTTGTTTTGTTGGCATGCAATCATATCGATTGTAACTGAAGAAGCCCATGTTCCTAGCTGGCGGGGTTGTTCTATGGTGTTCGGAGCTGAAGACATGCGCAATACTATTTATTCAATTTTCACAAAACATATGTGTAACAGTTTTTTTGACATGGCTGCATCATAATTAGAACACCCAGACAATCAAAATGAACAACTTTTCGGGGAAGATTGTGTTTTAGTATGGTAACGCACAAGATACCTTATACTGCCTCGGTGGCTGTAGGGGCTAAGGCGTGCGCCTACAAGTTCCTACGAAGCTGGAGGTCCGGGTTCGAATCCGGGTGCGGGTATGGATGTTTGTGTATGTTCTAGTTTGTCTTTCAATAAAATTGTCTTGATAAAGTATGATAAGAAAGTATGGAAATGAGTGCTAAGTGTTGAAATGTTCACTGTCTAGATGCCAAGGACAGGGGTAAAAGAAGATGAATTAATGAATGAAAATACCTTATTGGCTGCAGTGCAGGAAAGTACCATCATACCGACGGAAATGTTACGTCATTTAAGTTTCCACCCTCAAACACTCGACAACGCCAACGGTTTCCAGGTAGGAGACTTCCCTGGACGATCGTCATTTAAGGGCATTAATTTTTCAGTCAGGTAACTTCTTTTAACTCCTCCGGTTAGGAAAAAAACAACAAACAAAAAGCGACAACGAAGTTCCCTTCCGTTTACGGAGATAATTTCAGCCTGAGGACCTTTAATGAAAGGGCCGTAAAGTCGTTGCCGGAAGATCACGAAGGGGCTTTACGATGCTTTTATAATTGGGCCTCTTAATCCGGAGTTTGGAGGCCTGTAATTCCTTCGTGGGGGAGGAGAGGGTAACTTTTGGCTCCGCAATAGACTATTAGATGAATAATTTTTGACTAACAATCCTGGGTCCAAACTCCAGAGCAAAGGGTTTTCCAATGAGTACTTTACAACTTTTTCTGAATAAAACGAAAACCATTTGAGGTCTTTCGAAATAGTATATAATGCAACGAGCGTATGTATAATGATAACTATTATTCGTCTACGGCTCGTGACCCAAATCACCTAGTGAATAACAGCCATTATACGCGGGTAGCACACTATTGTCTATCCACCACTACTGAATATATTGTTTGAAGATTTTAACATTTGGCGACCGCGACAAGACCCTTCTATGACAAGCGTGGAAAAAGTCAAGTTGACACATGAGAAATTTTTGGAGAACTGGTCATTGTATATTTTGTAATAAAAAAAGATTTAATTGATATAATGAAAGTAGATTTAGTCCTCGATTGACAAGATATGCCCATATTTATTAGTTGGAGTACTTTAGAATACTGAAGAAATACCAATTTAAAGAATATTATATCAAAGCTAAATCTATGAAGCATCTGACAGCAGTGAATTATATCTCATTAATCACTTGTGATTAATGGATATTATTTTGGCTGAGCCCACAGACGTAAAATGGCTAGATTATATAGTAGTGGGGATAAATTATTTTATGGCCTATGTTTGGATAACTTTACTCACCTATTTACGTCCACATCGGTCGATTCCAATATGGTCCTGGCTTTTTCTAAGTGACCATGCTCCACAGCGGCGAACAGGGCTGAAAAAATAACATAAATCTTCAATGTTGCCGAATACCCAGATTTATTCCTTATTAATGAACGCATAAAAAAGAAGGTAGGTACTTGTTGTACCTATTTTTATTTTATTTTCTTTAACAGAAAGAATCATATTTTTTATTATTCCGAAGGTAAGTTTATATGCCACTTTTGTAATTTTTCATTGTATTATCGTTCTCATTTCGATTTTGTCATGTATTTATCTTTGATTGTTCTTTCCAACCAGTTATTCTTTATATTTTATTGTATTTATATTTTTTCATTAATTTAATTATTATTTTTATGTATTATTGTAATGTTGTTTATGGCGTGTTCATATTTAAGTATGAAAATTACTCGTAGTGCTTCTGAATATTTTATGTTATATTGCCCATGACAATTGCACATTGAAATAGAAAATTGAGCAATGAAATAGTTATTCAATCAACTAGGTTATTAAAGACTTATGGTTAAGATATTTTAACCACGCTCCGCTCACGCGTTAGTAGTTCGAGACCATTAGTCGCTAGATTAATAACTGAGTTGATTAAGAGATTTTTCCGATGATCTCAATATGAATTGTGTATGAATTCTTGATTGAAATACATTCCCATTTTGCACAAGACTTACATTCGACATACTAAAATTTCTATGTATCTATGTTCCAGTAGAGTTTTGACATTTCTCGTAGTGCCTTTGAATACTTTGTGAACGGTTGCCATGAGGATTGCACATTGAAATAGCCGAAATTGAGCATTAAAATAGGCAATTTATGATCAATTTTGTACACATTATAATCACCCTTTATTTCGAGGTCGGCGGAAAAATGGATCATTATCGATCAATTTCATGTTCGTTGAACGTTCATTTTCACATTATTATTATATGCCCTTTTATTGAAAATTTCGTTCGAACGCAAACGGTACTCGAACACGGGAAAACTCGGAAAAGTGGGAAACCCGTCTCGAACTCCTTAAAACTCCACCCACACCAGGAAATACAGAAACGTTTTCTTCGAACGTTCAACGGCTTCGATCAGTAATATCAAACCGTCGTTTCTTTTACTATTTTCCCTCGGATCGCTGCGTTTTCTTGCCGGTTTCACAAGCTTTTCCATTGTTGTTAGAATCGCGATTTAATCAGGAAATTTCCCATATTGGCCGTTCTTTTGCGCCGCGCACCGCCTTACGTTCGGAATAACCGTTTTGCCGTCTTTGGAATTGGAAATGAGCTCGGATAATACGGTTTCGATATTTTCGAGTGGATTGACTCGTTAGAAATGGGGAAATGGGTTTTCTTCGAATAGGCGTTCGATCGGTTCCAGAGAAACATTTTAGGTTACATTGTAAAGGGTTTTCCAATAAGAGGTGGTACTTTGAATAGCCCGCTATTTCCATAGATGTCACGTTTGAAGCAACAACAAACAACATTTGACAAGTAGAAACAACGCCAAATAGAAAGGGAACGATACACGCTTCAAGAACGCATTGAAATGATTAAAATTCACTATAAAAATGGTGAAAATATGGCAGAGACGGTTCGTAAAACTCGAACATTTTTGGGTCGTCGTGAAGCACCTTGTCGGACCGCAATAAAGAAATTGGTGGAAAAATTCGAGCTGTTGGGACGAGTTAGTGATGTGAAGAATAAAACCCGTGCACGTCGCTCAAGAACAGCCGAGAATATTGCTGCTAGAGCCGAAAGTGTTGAAGAAAACCCAGGTTTGTCCATTCCTCGTCGTTCTTTGGAATTAAGCATTCCACAAACGTCATTAAACCGTATATTGCATAAATATTTGGGTCTTACGGCTTATGAAGTTCAGTTAAGCCGGCCGATCATCAACAACGTCGTGTCTTTGCTGATTGGGTTGTTGAAATGCATCCGGAATTCCATCGAAAAATCATCTTGAGTGATGAGGCCCATTTCCACCTCGGTGGCTTCGTCAACAAGCAAAATTGTCGCATCTGGGGCTCGGAATAACCGTTTTGCCGTCTTGGAATTGGAAATGAGCTCTGGATAATACGGTTTCGATATTTTCGAGTGGATTGACTCGTTAGAAATAGGGAAATGGGTTTTCTTCGAATAGGCGTTCGATCGGTTCGAGAGAAACATTTTAGGTTACATTGTAGATTGTAAAGAGGGTTATATTTCACTGCGCGTTTGAGGTCTTTTGTGACTTCCATTATAATTTGAGAGGCGTGTAGAGCTAGTTTGCCGCCTCGTTGTACACCCTGGATAATGCTAAATGAACTAGCACATAGTTTATAGTTTAAAAAAAGGGGTTACAGTTCACTGCGACCTCAAGGTCTATTGTGCCCCCTTACAGAGCTGTTCTGACCACATCTTTCACAGCTCGCCTTCCAGTTCCAGAGATTTGATGAAATCCAGTATCTGTGAAAGCTTCAACGAGGCTAGTTCCTCACTCTTACAAGTTTCTCGCCCAAGGCATTCTCTCCTTAGGCTCGCAATGCCAAAGCATTCCGTGACTAAGTAAATGGGGGTTTCTTTCTCCTCCCCACAGAACCTACACTCGTCAGTGTCCGATAATCCCATCCTCAACAGGTGCTTCCTAAGGCGACAGTGTCCTGTAAGAAAGCCAGTGAGGCGGTGTGTAATTGTTTCTTACTGAGATCCAGATATCTTTTGGATCTTGCTGTTTCAAAGTTGCGAAGGAACTTAGTGGAATGATCCATCCCTGGGAGATTCCGCTAGAGTTTTTACCTCTTAGCTCTCTCCTTTTCCAGAAACTCTTTGGGCCAGTAAGTGGCGTTTGTGCTTCCTATTTGGCTAGTGTGTTAACCTGAGTGACCACGAACCCAGACTAGACATACCTTGTTGTCCTGGTCTGCTTTAGGTAAAATTGGCAATTTTGTCGATAATTGCGATTCACTCAGTTATTTTCCACCATCCAGTGGGCTATGAGTTATGATATAAGACACCTTCCATTCCCTAAATTGAACATCAGTGAAAAACGATAGTTCGAAGAAGCTGCACTTCACATGTTTGACCACTTGTTGTTCAGAACCAAAATGAACAATTTACACAACGTTGTGTGATTAAGCTCGATGACTGAGACTGCCGAAATGGTTAACATCGCAGGGTTGCAAAACAGATCTTGAGATAAAGGTGCTGCAAGTTCTACTTAGTCTTATCGTCCAAAATTCAATAAATTCTTATTCATGAAGTTATCATAATTTCGATTTCAATACTATGTTACAAGTTTTACCGCATCTATCTGTAAGTCATTTTGTACATCTTCTTCTTTTACTGAAATCGGGAGTATCTATAGAACATAATTTTTTTCAACTTTTTTCCACTTTTTGCTTCAGAAATCGTACCGAAATATCGTGAATAATTAATCAAGTTTTTGGACTGGACGTCATGAATAATTAATCAAGTTTTTGGACTCGGTTCTTACCCTGTAGGTGTATATTGACTTTGGCAAGTCTCTCCAGGCGCTGCTGCAACAGCTTAGCCTCTTTTCTCGAAGTTTTCCTTCCAGCAACGGACCTCGCGCCATCGCCAACCTGCAAGAAATTACTTTCCGCACGGTTGTACGATTGCGCTAGTCCGTTTTCCATGTCCGATTCTCCTGGCAACGAGGGCAGTTCTAAAAGTAAGGAAAACAAAAATAAAACAAGGAAAAAATAAAACAAACAATATTCGAAAGAAATAGAAAAAACACAAGGGTTAAATAAAAGGAATAAGAGTAACGGGCGTTTTTTAATGGGAAGTTTCGATGATTGTTGTCTATGGTTTGACAGTTGACTATGTCCTAGTTGCGAATGCGGTGAAGCAGAAGAGACAATTGAATATCTGATAAATAATTGTCCCATATATAAATTTCAGGATGGCTTGAGAGCTATACATGAAATTACCGAGTCGTTTTTGAATTGGGTTGATAATTTTAAATCGATTCAATATAGTTTCGGTCATTTTATTTTTTTGTTCCATTTTCTGCTTCGATTTTTTTGTTTCAGATTCAGAATTTCGAAGGCATCTTGGAGAGGATTATCGTATATTTTGTTGGACGCAATAAAGAAGAAATCCCTCAACATTAAAATAGTTTTTGAGTTTCATTTTTGTAAGAACGGCGAGACAGGGTTTTTTCTATTGAGGTTTTTCCCTGGGCTCCGGTATCATACGAAAAAATGGTATGGTACCCCGTTTTGCACTAACCTCAGTTAACGATTTTTATTTTTGTTTTATGTATTGTATTATGTTAGCTCTTGATTTCAAAAGAATATATAACTGTCAACTAATAGATAGATCACTCCGTCTATTCCAGGGTCAATGTAACCGACCTAGCAACCACTCAGTTATTCATTTTTTTTCGCACTTATTCTAATATTCTCGATTCAAATACGTCAACAATTCGAATAAAGGTGCGTACTTAGAGAATATTGCTGCTGTAGCGCGAAGTGTTGAAAAGACGTCGGTATTTGGAGAATAATAAAAATCAACCTCATTCTGCGGAGCAAGTCTCGACAATTTTCAAAGAACCTACAAGGAGTTCAAATAATCCAGACAGCTGTTTCGCCCTATTAGGGATCATCAGTATGGAAATGATTCCAAAAGAATCGAGGCACTCTAGAACCTTATACTTCACGATTTGGCGTATTGCTTTTGTTACTATAACCAAAACAACGCCACCTCTGAGAATCCATATGAATAACACCTTACATATCAAAGGACACGAAGATGCCAATACACTTGCCGAAAAGGGCGCACGAATGTCACTCATTGGCCCAGAACCCTTCTATGGTATGGGTAAATGTACCCATAAGAAGGAGTTTCTGGAGAAGGAGAAAGCCGAGAAGGAAAAACTCTGGCGGAATCTCCCAGGGATGGATCATTCCACTAAGTTCCTTCGAAACTTTGAAATAGCAAGATCCAAAAGATATCTGGATCTTAGTAAGAAACAATTACACCTCCTCACTGGCTTTTATACAGGACTCTGTTGCCTCAGGAAGCATCTGTTGAGAATGGGATTATCGGACACTGATGAGTGTAGGTTCTGTGGGGAGGAGGAAGAAACTCCCATTCACCTAGTCACGGAATGCTTTGGCATTGGGAGCCTAAGGAGAGGATATATTGGGTGAGAAACTTGTAAGAGTGAGGAACTAGCCTCGTTGAAGCCTTCACAGTTATTGGATTTTATCAGATCTCTGGAATTGGAAGCCGAGCTATGAGGGTATGGTCCGAAAAGCTCTGTAAGGGGGCACAATGGACCTTGAGGTCGCAGTGAACTGTAACCCCTTTTTTAAACTAACTAACTAACACCCTACATATTGCAAGAAACTTGAACGGAGTATCTAAACGTTTTTCCTATTGTCGTTTAAACAAAGAACAACTGCCTGTGGATGCTCTGGATGATATAACTTTCTTGTAGGTTCTTTTAATGTTGACGAGACTACTTCCGAAGTATGAGGTTTTTATATTTGTTGATTTTTATAAATCAATATTTTTCTCATCATTCGAATCAATCAATTATACCCGCATGCAAATAAATCGAATCCTTGAAACTTTCAACTCCTCAAAACGCTATTGTTGATTGTTGGTCCCGTTCGGTAAGGTAACGCGTTCATTCATTCAATTAAGGTGATTGAGCAGCAGGCAATCTAAGATAATTGAGTCCTCCACTTGAGCTTTATTGAAAGCGACAAGCGTACGAGTTTCTACGGTAGGTTTGAATTTTGTTTCAATTGAATTAATAACGGTTATTTAGGTATTTAACGTACAATGCGTCGAAGGAATTACGGCGGTTTATTAAATTGTCGCAAGCTTTTCGAGCTGTCGTGCGAAGGCGTTGAATGTGGAACATTATTTCAATCAAATAACATTTAAATTGAATAATTATTTGAGGGTATTGAGTTCAAGCAGGAGTTATCAGGGTTGCCTTTTATATCATTATCATGGAAAATCATGCAGAGCGTCTACGCAGCTGTTCCGCCCTATTGGGTCTCATCAGTATGTAGACAGCTCTTAATGATTGAGGCCCTCGAGAATCATTTATCAGGGCCATTCAGAGTTATCTCCATATTGATAAGCCCTAATAGGACCAAACAGCTGATGTGGACTCTCTGTATAATATAACCTTTTAGTGGGTTCACCAAAGAGGTCGTTAATGGCTTTGATAAAACCGACAACCTCCCTTGGTCGTTACCTCTTGGGTGTCCAGGACTGGTTTTCTCCTATGAATTGTTCTTAGGCCAGCCAGCTCTGGACACTTGCATTTCGCATGTTCAGCTGTTTCTGCTCCCGAACCACAAATCCTGCAAATCTCATCTTCTGACTTTCCCATACGGTACAAATGATGTTTGAACCAACAGTGACCCATCACCATTCCAACCATCACCCGAAGCTCAACTCGTGACAGCTTGAAGAGCTTTCTGGTATGGGTAGGTGAAATCATCACGAATTTTTCAGACTGAGTAAGTTCAGGGCTGTTTCTCTAGAGCAGTGATTCTCAACCTGTGGTCCGCGAAATGAACAGTCATAAAATAATCAATTTAAATCTTGGCTTGAGACCATAGAACTAATAAGAATGGACACCGCATGAGAAAGAGAGGTCACTTGGTCGAATGTGATGGAGCTATTGTGGGCAATGTCATACTTGTTCTATGGGCAATGTCAAGGCAATGTCAGTTGAATTATATTCAACGCATCAACTCCTTGTGGGCAAAGCAAATTCTGTGGTCACATAAATATTTGTTTACATCTTCCATATGATTTTGACAAGTTGCCCACAAACTTGGTTCATCTCTTTTCTTTTCGATAATATCGCATATGTCTTTGTCTCCATAATGTAGCCTAGTGTTCGATCTTTTGTTAAGTCACGTGAATCTGCATCCATAGTAATTATTATAGATCTATGCTTGAGACGTAAATTAATACGTATGTCTTTTTTTTATTCAAAACGTTTGCAGTATTGTGTTGACCAGAACCAGGAAAATGAACAGCTTATTGAAAATTCATCCGATGATCATTTAAAAATAATAAAATCTCGCAGCAAAAATGTTGCAGATTTTTGGATAGGATTACTTGATGAAATTACACTGCAAAAGCTTTGGAACTTCTCTTTCCTTTTGATTGGATTATCTCTGTGAGGCAGCCGTCTCAACATTATGGTCAAGAATAAACACAGAAATGATTTGCTAAATTTGAATGCTCCTATGAGACTGGCGTTAACTACTTTCGAGCCAAATATTGAGAAACTTTCAATTGAGAAGCAAGACCAAGGGAGTCGTTAACGTCTTGATTTGGAGCTATCTATGACTTTTTAATTTGGTTTTTTATATTTCTTGTCTTACACTATGTATTTTCTTTTTTTAATTTCTAAATAATAAATTCATTAGTAAAACTTCAGTGTTATCTCATTTTTCTTATTATTGGGAAATATTAATTATAATATCTAAGTGGTCCGATAAGAATTCTGAAAGGTACAAGTGGTCCTCAGTGGTGAAAAGGTTGAGAACCATGCTCTAGAGGGTTATTCTGTTATTCAACTCTCAACTCTCATGCTGGACCGCTGCCTTATATTGGTCTATTCCAAGCTCAATCAAAGGCTCAGGTCCAGCAGGTGTTGTCTTGATGCACTTTAGAGGGTAGTTACATAGTTGACGAGACGTACAAGTTTCAACATTATCCGTAAGAGTGTAAAAATGTTATTTTCATCAAAAATACAAACCAGCACGAGGACGATACCCCAATTTTAGGGGTACGCAACAAAGCAACCCTAATTCACTTTCAACCCTCGGCGGTATTCTTAACAAGCAGCAATCCTAAAGAGGAAGATAGGCACATAAACTCCTTCTGGAAGAAGGAGCCATGCGGGACCATCATAGGCATTCCCTTTCTCTCCAGACGGTCCTCGATGTTTATAGGGGACGACTGATCCCGTTCTTCCTTCAGGAGCAATCGGCTAACGTCCCAAGAAAGACGTAAATTGGGTTAACTACGAATATATCACGCAACTTTGACCGTTAGAATTGGACCTGATTAAGCTGGCGGCATTTTAACTCGATAAGGGTCGGCACACAAGCCACGACTCTGAATAATAAGTCCTCTTTTTTGGTCTTTTGAAGGTTTCATTTGTGCTTTTTCGTGCAGCGTTTGCTTGTTGGGTCTCGAATTGGTCGAGATGTTTTGCCCTGGAAATCCATGGGTTTTCAATAAGAGGTGTTATTTTGAATAGCTCGCTATTTCGGTAGATGTCACGTTTGAAGCTTGCATTTTTTGATATTTGACAAGTAGAATCATTAATAACGCCATTAATACGCCATTAATAAAAATGGAACGATACAAGCTTCAAGAACGCATTGAAATGATCAAAATTCACTGTAAAAATGGTGAGAATTTGGCAGAGACGGTTCGTAAACCTCGAACATTTTTGGGTCGTTGTCAAGCACCTTGTCGGACCGCAATGAATAAATTGGTGGAAAAATTTGAGCTGTTTGGACAAGTTAGTGATGTAAAGAATAAAACCCCTGCACGTTGGTCAAGAACAGCCGAGAATATTGCTGCTGTAGCCGAAAGTGTTGAAGAAAACCCAGGTTTGTCCATTCCTCGTCGTTCTTTGGAATAAGGCATTCCACAAACGTCATTACACCGTATTTTGCATAAAGATTTGGGTCTTAAGGCTTATAAAGTTCAGTTAACACAAGAACTCAAGACGGCCGATTATCAACAACGTCGTGTCTTTGCTGATTGGGTCGTTGAAATACATGAAAATGATCCGGAATTCCATCAAAAAATCATCTTGAGTGATGAGCCCTATTTCCACCTCGGTGGCTTGGTCAACAAGCAAAATTGTTGTATCTGGGGCTCGGAAACCCAAGAGTAATTGTTTAAAAGCCTTTCTTTCCTCAACGTGTGACTGTTTGGTGCGGTTTATGGCCCGGCGAAGTCATTGGACCTTACTTTTTCGAAAATGAGGCTGGAGCAACAGTTACGAGAGATGATTAATGATTTTTTATGGCCGAAACTGGATAGTATTGATATGGACAACGTTTACTTTCAACAAGACGGTGCTAGGAGCCATACAAGCAACGAAACCTTTCATCTTTTGCGGGAAAAGTTTCCGGACCGTGTTATCTTCTGAAGAGGTCCAATTGGCCACCGAGATCTTGTGATTTAACACCTTGCAACTTCTTCCTTTGGGGCCACGTAAAAGAGAAGGTCTACGCCAATAGCCTAGCGTCGATTCAAAACCTCAAAGATGAAATTCGTGAGGCTATCGAGGACATAGGGCAGCCTCTTTGCGATTTGATTATGGAAATTTTCATTAAAAGGATATGGTCCTGTAAGCGTGGTCGTAGTGGTCATTTGCCTGATGTTATTTTCCACTATTAACGGCATAGATTCTTCTTTATAATGAAATAAACATCCGATCATTTATATTGAAAAATGGCATTTTTCTTTGAATATCAAAATAAGACCTTTTATTGGAATACCCTTTATTATACGCAGTAGCAAATTCATAGAGTCTTATTCAAGGAGACAACATAACAACACCCCTCTAAAAACATACTGCCATTTGCGTCACGTGCTTCATTTCTCTCTATTACGCATAATATCACAACATTAAACCGTTCGTTCGTGATCTACGCGAACATGCAGGAAACAACATCATCATCCGTCAGCCGGACGATTCCTCAATCCCTATTCCTGTCCCCTTGGGGGATTCACAGATCTCTAAACTCCTCCCGACAGATGGCGCTGCGTTCGGCGTGCCGCCCGAAGCCAAAAACAAATGAGGAACGTGCGACTGCCGCGATATTTACGACGTGGAGCGTTCGTATCGCCGGGAGGCGCCCGGCGTGACGTAACGTACCGTTAATTTGGGGGTTGGAGTGGAAAATGGGGGAGAAAGGTTGATTAGCGGGGGCGTGTGCCAGTTCGAACGAGTCGGGAGTTGGATTTTCGTTGTTTTTCGACGCTTCGGGAGATGAGAATGATGAGTGCGTGCGCTTGAAAGGCGCGTTTAGAACGTGCGTTGGTTTAGATGAAGTTCAGAAACATTGGGAGTTTCGGTGATTCATTAAAGTATCGGTGCTTGTTAAGGAAAACTTTGAGTGCTTTAGAGTTCGCCATTCGTACTTCTTTCATGTTTGTGCTATGAATAATTCTGCGATAAGAAACGAGTTAGCTTAGATCTACTGGAATAGAAATTGTCAATAACGTACAGATGTTGTCACATTTTCTCCTTGCTTCTACTCAAGTATTAGATAAAGGGTTTTCCAATAAGAGGAGTTATTTTGAACAGCCCGCTATTTCGGTAGATGTCACGTTTGAAGCTGTCATTTTTTGACATTTGACCAGTAGAAATTACGCCATTAATAAAAATGGAACGATACACGCTTCAAGAACGTATTGAAATTATTAAAATTCGCTATGAAAATGGTGAAATTTGGTAGAAACGGTTCGTAAAACTCGAACATTTTTGGGTCGTCATGAAGCACCTTGTTGGACCGCAGTAAAGAAATTGGTGGGAAAATTCTAGCTGTTAGGTCAAGTTAGTGATGTGAAGAATAAAAAGCCGGCAAGTTGGTCAAGAACATCCGAGAATATTGCTGCTGTAGCCGAAAGTGTTGAAGAAAACCCATGTTTGTCCATTCCTCGTCGTTCTTTGGAATTAGGCATTCCACAAACGTCATCACACCGTATTTTGCATGAAGATTTGGGTCTTAAGGCTTATAATGTTCAGTTAACACAAGAACTCAAGCCGGCCGATCATCAACAACGTCGTTTCTTTGCTGATTGGGTCGTTGAAATGCATGAAAATGATCCGAAATTCCATCGAAAAATCATCTTGAGTGATGAGGCCCATTTCCACCTCGGTGGCTTCGTCAACAAGCAAAATTGTTGCATCTGGGGCTCGAAAAAACAAGAGTTATCGTTTAAAAGCCTCTCTATCCTCAACGTGTGACTGTTTGGTGCGGTTTATGGTCCGGCGGAGTCATTGGACCTTACTTTTTCGAAAATGAGGCAGGAGCAACAGTTACGGTGTATGGATTGCGCTATCGAGAGATGATTAATGTTTTTTTATGGCCGAAACTGGATAGTATTGATATGGACAACGTTTACTTTCAACAAGACGGCGCTAGGAGCCACATAAGCAACGAAACCTTTTATCTTTTGCGGGAAAAGTTTCCGGACCGTGTTATCTTCCGAAGAGGTCCAATTGGCCACCGAGATCTTGTGATTTAACACCTTGCAACTTCTTCCTTTGGGGCCACGTAAAAGAGAAGGTCTACGCCAATAGCCCAGCGTCGATTCAAAACCTCGAAGATGAAATTCGTGAGGCTATCGAGGACATAGGGCAGCCTCTTTGCGATTTGATTATGGAAATTTTCATTAGAAGGATATGTCCTGTAAGCGTGGTCGTAGTGGTCATTTGCCTGATGTTATATTCCACTATTAACGGCATAGCTTCTTCTTCATAATGAAATAAACATCCGATCATTTATATTGAAAAATGGCATTTTTCTTTGAATATCAAAATAACACCTCTTATTGGAAAACCCTTTATTATACGAAGTAGCAAATTCATAGAGTCTTATTCAAGGAGACAACATAACAACACCCCTATAAAAACATACTACCATTTGCGTCACGTGCTTCATTCCTCTCCATTACGCATAATATCACAACATTAAACCGTTCGTTTGTGATCTACGCGAACATGCAGGAAACATCATCATCCGTCAGCCGGACGATTCCCCAATCCCTGTCGCCTTGGGGGATCCACAGATCTCTAAACTCCTCCCGACAGATGGCGCTACGTTCGGCGTGCCGCCCGAAGCCAAAAACAAATGAGGAACGTGCGACTGCCGCGATATTTACGACGTGGAGCGTTCGCATCGCCGGGAGGCGCCCGGCGTGACGTAACGTACCGTTAATTTTGGGGGTTGGAGGGGAAAATGGGGGAGAAAGGTTGATTAGCGGGGGCGTGTGCCAGTTCGAACGAGTCGGGAGTTGGATTTTCGTTGTTTTTCGACGCTTCGGGAGATGAGAATGATGAGTGCGTGCGCTTGAAAGGGACGTTTAGAACGTGCGTTGGTTTAGATGAAGTTCTGAAACATTTGGGAGTTTCGGTGACTCATTAAAGTATCGGTGCTTGTTAAGGAAAACTTTAAGTGCTTTAGAGTCAATACTCCTTTCATGTTTGTGCTATGAATAATTCTGCGATAAGAACTGAGCTTAGATCTATTGGGAAAGAAATGGTCAATATCGTACATATGCTGTCAAGAATTAGATTGTATTACCGATAGTATAATAATCGTATTATTCCAATTCTGGACCATAATTAGGCGAAACAACAAACACGGTAGAGAGAAGCTTACCCACGACCTACACATACTGGATGTGTACCTACGTCAGCTTAATACTATGTACTGTTAAGGTGGCGCAAAGATAAAGGAGAGAAAGATAGGAAACGGAATCACTACGATGATGTAAGCGCCATCTTTGTGTCAGGATTAAGAACTAAACTTCAGGAGAATGGGTGAAATCACAGATTGTAGAGGCCATTTTGAGCAAAACAAGGACATTTGAAAACATTGCCATGATTGCACGTGGGTAACCTTTTCGTGGCTTCACTACAAAATAATATAAAGGTCAATCCTGAACCAGAGGAAATAGAAATATAGGTATTGAAACTCGTTTCATGTATCTCTGTTTTTCATTGCCTTTTAATTTCAGTTCTCTCAAATGGATATAATTTTCTGGGCGAAGAGATATTGATCACAGCAGCTGTTATAGAATGTGCGATGAGCATTTTTCTACAGATCAAATAAAAACAAACGGAGAAGCACTATCCTGTTGAAATTTCCATTGTTTTTCAATTCCATCTTCATATTGTGGTTTATTTTTAATTGTTTCGATAATTCGATGACTGATATGTAAGGAAATCATTGATTTGTATTCAATTTCATTATTACAAATTTTGTGAGTAATGATTTCTAATAAAACTTCAGCAATATAATGTCGCATTTCATTAATATTGATTCATTTTAAATAATGTTGAGATGAAAAATAACATCCTGATCACGAAGCAAAGCACTAGCTTTGTTTTATCAATCAGGATGTTTTACTGGGCTGACGTCTAAATTTAATGTAATATGTTGGAATAATTTAGTTCTTATTTGGCGCCCATCATAATAGTTTTCTGTATTGAAAACTTTCCTTTTCAGCGCCATCTATATGTCAGAATTAATCAACTAACCGAAAAACGTAGTCGGATTTTGGTACTAGAGTTGTAGGATCGTTTCCTATCTTTCTCTCCTTTATGTTGGGTTGACGTTCACTTGAACGAAGAGGCGCGAAACGAGGCGAAGCTTTGTTTTCCACCGGAGAGGTTTGCACTGAATCAAATGGGTAGACGCTCATTTAAGAGTCGCGAAGCGAAGAGGCGAATCGTTAGAAGCGGGGTATATTAGACGCGCACTTGGACGAAGCGAAGCGCTCGGAAGGAACGCATCGTTTTCCGCCGGAGAGGTTCGCATTGAAACAAGGGGACGTGTGGAGCGCGGGGGGTAGCTGCTGCTCCAATAAAGAATAAGTTCGACAAAGCATTGTAAGCGTATATTTACATTGGCGTTCAAAGTAGTTGTCAAGTTCGTTCGCCGTCTGGAATCTGAAATACATCGGAAATGAAATGTAAAATTATACACCCAAATAGAAAACGTTGCGTTCACGTTAAACACAAAAGTAAATTCCTTAAGATGAAGATATCAATTGGGGACCAACCTCGGGACACACGTGCATATGTGCACTTACGGGAGCAGCAGCCACTGTAGAAATGGCGAGACATTCTTACAGTTTTTTGTAGATTTTTACTTTTCGGCTGATGAAATATAGACAGAATATTATCGCCGTTGTGCCAATCATTTGATTGATATTCTCCTTCATATATTTCCCAAATTCAATAAAACCACCTAGTCAACTTACGAGCAAGTTTCTGATCCACCGACATGCCCTGAAGAATGCATAAAACCCAAGTGTTACAATTGACCGTCCAAAACTTTCCTCATACATATGACTCGATGCCCTTTCACAAGGGTCTTTTTCCTTCGCTTCACCTTCGTCAATATCAAATCCCGCACAGTGGGGTTGATTTAAGTTCCGGAAGTTGGAGTTTTCTGATATCGAAAAGGTACTGGGGGACGAAGGGAGTGTCTAAGTTCTGAAACCTTCGGGACTCTTTCGAAAGATCCATTATTGTAGTCCGCCAAGCGACCGCAAGGGACATCGGCGATCTGGATTTCGTTCGTAAAAGTTTGGATGTTTCTTTTTTATGTTCGGGGGAGATTGAGAGATGTGAGGATGTCAACTGGACATGTTGCAATCTTGTTCCTATTTCGTCATACCTATGACAACGTCAAAAGTCTCTGTCTGATGCATTGAATATGATGTTTTTTCCTCAGAGTAAGAAGTAAACCTAGATATGTCCTCACGCATTTGTTGACGCAACCAAGAATAATCTGTTTATGAACGCGAACAACATTCGGCTTTGGGAACTAGTGCCGCATCTTTATTCTGTATTGGTATAATTGGTCTACGGCACCCTTAGTTCAGTTTAGTTTAAAAAGGGGTTCTGATGAAATCCAATATCTGTGAAGGTTTCAACGAGGCTAGTTCCTCACTCTTACAGGTTTTTCGTCCAAATCATTCTCTCCTTAGGCTCGCAATGTCAAAGCATTCCGTGACTAGGTGAATGAGAGTTTCTTCCTCCTCCCCACAGAACCTACACTTGTCAGTGCCCGACAATCCCGTCCTCAACAGGTGCCTCCTGAGGCGATAGTGTCCTGCAAGAAAGCCAGTGAGGAGGTGTGATTGTTTCCAACCAATATCCAGATATCTCCTGGATTTTGCTATTTCAAAGTTCCGAAGGAACTTAGTGGAATGATCCATCCCTGGGAGATTCCGCCAGAGTTTTTCCCTCTCGGCTTTTTCTTCCTCCAGGAACTCCTTTTTATAGGTACATTTACCTATACCACAGAAGGGTTCTGGGCCAATGAGTGACATTCGTGCCCCCTCTTTGGCAAGTGTATTGGCCTCTTCGTTTCCTTTGATTAACGAGTGGCCAAGAACCCAGATTAAAAAGACCTTTTTTTTCTTGCCTACCTCATTGAGTTTGTTCCGGCACACCCAGATCATTTTTGAGTCGATGACATAGGAGTTCAGTGCTTTAATAGCAGCTTGACCATCCGAGTGTTCTAACCCTTAAAGATGGAAAAAAATGAATGATACATTACGGTTATATTTTTCGAGAAACTCACCTATTGTTCGAGTAATAAGCCAAAATTGACATTTGGGCAGTTACAACTGTATGTTATGTAATTATATTGGATAGGAATCCAGTGGCTTAATCTAATTTTTGCTGAGTTCTTTCCATCCCGATTTATTACATGAATTTTTTTGCTGGGTTGAACAATAAAGTACTTGTTTTATAGACAACTGTTCTCTGACCTATCATGGCCTGAATATTGAAATTCTAGTTCCGCTTTCTCGAGGGTTCGCAGAATCTCTAGTACAATACCAACTGCTAGACCTTCTAAATCACACCCAATTCCTCAAATTTAATTTGGATCTTCCTTCCTAGCCAATATTCTGTCCTAATTCTGAGTACGCGTAACCGACTCAAACAAACCGTCGTAATTCAATTGGGCTTTCCGCGTCCTGAGGATCAAATTGGACAAGTTTATGAGGCGTGAACTTCAGCCAGTCCTCTCCGGCGAATCGCAATAATCAAATTCGCAGAAACCCCTTTATCAAGTACCCTCCCAGGATCCAGGATCACTGATGAGGGTCAGCGAGACGAAACGGGGTAGCTGGAACTAGCGAAAGACGCCGTTTAGTTGCGTAGTAACCCGTAGAGGGGGTATAGAGCACTGAAGCTACCCACACGTTCGAACTTGTTACGGTTTTTTCCCGCCTGTGTATAAATTTGGATCGTTATCGTTTCATCTCATCTCATCTGCGAATCTCCCTAGTGATGCAATGATTAAGAAAGTAATCACTGAGAAAAACTTCATGACATTGCTAAGTAAAAGAGATGATTGGAAACGGGAATACACCGACTATAATCTCAAAGAAAATACCGTAAAATGGTATACAGATGGTTCCAAAACCTCTACAGGAGCAGGCGCCGGGATATACGGGCCAAGCACCAAGTGTGCACTGTCGCTGGGCTCCTATATGAGCGTCTTTCAAGCGGAAATCTTAGCTATTGAAAGATGTCTAGATATAAATCTAGAAAGAAACTATCAGAAGTGTGATATAGCCATACACTCAGATAGTCAAGCTGCTATTAAAGCACTGAGCTCCTACGTCATCGATTCTAAGATGATCTGGGAGTGCCGGAACAAACTCAACGAGGTAGGCAAGAAAAATAAGGTCTTTTTAATCTGGGTTCCCGGCCACTCGGGAATCGAAGGAAACGAAGAGGCCAATACACTCGCCAAAGAGGGCGCACAAATGTCCCTCTTTGGCCCAGAACCCTTCTGTGGTATATCTAAATGTACCTATAAGAAGGAGTTTCTGGAGAAGGAGAAAGCCGAGAGGGAAAAGCTCTGGCCGAATCTCCCAGGGATGGATCATTCCACTAAGTTCCTTCGGAACTTCGAGACAGCGGGATCCAAAAGATATCTGGATCTTGGTAAGAAGCAATTGCACCTCCTCACTGGCTTTCTTACAGGACATTGTCGCCTTAGGAAGCACCTGTTGAGGATGGGATTGTCGGACACTGACGAGTGTAGGTTCTGTGGGGAGGAGGAAGAAACCCCCATTCACCTAGTCACGGAATGCCTCGGCATTACGAGCCTGAGGAGGAAATGCCTTGGGCAAGAAACTTGTAAGAGTGAGGAACTAGCCTCGTTGAAGTCTTCACAGTTACTAGATTTCATTAGATCTCTGGAACTGGAAGGCGAGCTGTGAAGGTTTTTGGCCAGAACAGCTCTGTAAGGGGGCACAATAGACCTTAAGGTCGCAGTGGACTGTAACCCCTCTGTAAACTATCAACTATCGTTTCATTGTGTGTTATCTCTGAATCCCTAGTTGTGGATTGAATGAGACGCGGCCCTGCAGATTTCGTGCTGAAAAGGAAAGTGTATTCAACTGTCCTTGAGCAGAATGCCTCTCAAACGGAAAGGTTGATGCCATAATTTAATTTCGTGTCCTAGTTTATGAATTCAATAGCTATTATTACAACTAGGGAAATATGAATAGTATATTCCCGAGGTTGTTCTAGTGACATCCCGAGGGCGAAGCCCGAGGGATGTATAGGCAACCGTGGGAAATGTATTCATATTTCTCATGTTGTTATCAATAGTTTTTTCTGTTCGAAACAATATCGCTCTTAAAATGGAAAAATCAATATTAGATTGTAAATTTTTGATTTATTTGGATTTTTAACGTTGCTATGGGCCGTGTTTGTGAAAATCATGGTTAACTGGTTTTATTTTGACGTCTTGTCAGAAGTAACATTATTGAAATATTGTCGAACTACATACGTCGAAACTCGAGCGGAGAAGGCCGTGAATTTTTGATTCCGACCAAATCTGAAGCTGGAACTGGAAGGCGAGCTGTGAGTGTATGGTCCGAACAGCTCTGTAAGGGGGCACAATAGACCTAAAGGTCGCAGTGAACTGTAACCCCTCTTTAAACTAAACTAACTAAAATAAACTGCCCAAATGTAAATTTTGGCTTACAACTCGAACAAAAGGTGAGTTTCTCTAAAAAAGATAACCGTAATGTATCAATCATTTTTTTTGTATTCTTAAGGGTTAGAAAGTTGTAGTTCAGGGATCACCAATTCTGTCCCCCCTTTACAATATGATTTTATTTGTAAACTAGCTATAAAACTGCGAAAAAAGATAGAGTTCAGTTAGTTAAAAGGTTATGCCCTCGGTTATGCCATCCATCAGTGTTTTAATAATTTCCACGAAATCGCTATACTCCAAAAAACTGAAGAAAACGAAAGTTATTCGGGCCAGATACTTTCTTCCAGGAAATCACCGATTCTTCACATTTATCATCCCCCCCACACCCTCTATAATCCTTGACCATCCCCATACCGTCCAACCCCTAACGAATTCCACGTTTTCCCGTAAAAGATAAACCCGGTATTATCCGGTTTTCGCGATGCCCTCCCTTATCGCGGACAGGGAAAACTCTGGAACTGGGACGCGTCATCCCGATCCAGGGGCAAAATAACTCGGAGGAACGGAAAGGGGTGGAACAGACAGACGTCTCATCTTTTATGCATCCCTAACTCACCCTTCGCTCGCTGGAGTCGTCCCGTCAAGTTCTTTATGATAGGAAACGAGCGAGTCACCTGCTTTGGGGATGTTATAACCCTTCGTATATGTGTTAGGTGCGACGTTTCCAGGTCGAGAATATATCTAGAGATCGTTTTCGGGACGTTCATTTCGCGTAGGGGAGCTGGTGATATGGTAGAGTTTGGATTCGAGGAAATGAACGGATATATACACGTCGTGACGTTGCTGAGTGGGTTGGAGTGACGGAGTGACTATTACTTGTAATAGAAAAGTTGGGAGTTCGATTCCGGACAAGGAGAGAAATATTTTTGCCAACAGCGGTAGCTGGTCGTCCTGTACAATAAGCAACTCCTAGGAAAAAAGGGAAAAACCTTCCCTTTCAAACAGATTGATAATATATTTTATCCATGACTATTATACAAACCATAATGGGCTATTATTCAGTGCTGCAAAATGCTCCATAGATTTAGCTTCAACATTATATTCTTCAAATTGATATTTCTCAGTATTCTCAATTACTCCAACTAACAAATATGGGTATACCTTGTCAATCGAGGGCCAAATCCTCTTTTATTATATCAATTGATACAATTTTCATTACAACATATACAGGGTGTCCCGGAAAATGTGGGAAATCTCTCGGATTCAGATAGAACATAAAAAATGAAGATGACAAGTTCCCATAATTGTTTTTCCTAGCGGCCCTCCCTACGAAGATACGACCTCCCAAATGACGCCACTGGAAATCCATTTTAGTGGAATAAGTTTCAAACTACTCGATATAATTTGATGAAAATTTGATATGATTAATAGTATTAAGGACCTCTTAAATCACCGCACTCAAATTTCAATTAGCTTGTTCAGTTCACCAGGGGCGGACTGGGTTGTACATTTTAATGCTTACATTTTCAACACCCTGTATAATAAGGTGCTAAAAAACAAATTTGGATACCTTGAACATTAAGCTAAAGAAAAGGTACTCTTGTTCAGTGTCGATAAAATGAACCGTTATCGAAAGAAAAATAGTGAAAGAAGTAAGTAATTGAAATTTATTCCACTAAAATGAATTTTCAGTGGCGTCATTTAGGAGGTCGTATCTTCGTAGGCAGGAGTACTGATGAAACGGTTGAGCATATTTTGTTCAACTGTGGGAACCTTACTGAGTTAAGGTCAACACCCCTAGGAAATCCAACACCTTCTATTCCTATGGTGAGAGGGACCACTCCTGGCAGGCTCGCGACATTTCTGTCTTCGTGTCTGAAGAGCTGAGTCTCTATAGAACGATGCGGGTGAACAATGGGCCACTAGGCCTCAGTTCGGCTGGAAAGGCACCGCACAGAGAAGAAGAAGAAGATCTTCGTAGGGAGGGCCGCTAGGAAAAAAATTATGGGAACTTGTCATCTCATTTTTGTATGTTCTATCTGAATCCGAGAGATTCCCTACATTTTCCGGGACGCCCTGTATAATGACAAGTTCTCCAAAAAAATTTCATTTCATTTCATCAACTTTTCAAACTTGTTATAGAAGGGTCTTGTTACGGTCCCTAAATGTTAAAATCTTGAGAAATATATTCAGTAGTCGTGGATAAAGTAAGTATGAAACTCGCTTATAATGGCTGTTATTCACTCGGTGATTTTTAGCATGACAATACAATAACACATGCAATATATCCGAGAATATATCCACAAAGTTTTAAAATAAAACAAAGCAGAATGGAACCATTTATTTCAGACAGACCTTTATACAATCCGAATAAACCATAATGAATATATCTCGGAATTATATTGCAGGATTTAAAACCTCACGCAGATATGCCATTTGTTCACATTAACATGCAAAATTATTCGAATAATTACCCGTTGAACTGTTCGAATCGTAATGAAACCATCATTTCTAAATGTTGCAATTTAACGATTGTTATCGGTTACGATATAATTCATGTAAATGGGTTATTATCAACGCCTTGTTTCACGATGATTTTTCCGGTTATTAACAATGAATCGAAAGGATGCAAAAGGTATTTTTTTCTATCGATTACTGTGGTGAAACAGAGATGCTTCATTACGCCAATGTAGAAAAAAGTTACATGTAAATGAACCAGCATTAGATATAGGCATTATTCGATAGATGAAATCAATACAATCTGAACTGTACTCTAGGCGCAGCATAGCTGTGAAAATGAAGGAGTGAGAAAGTCTGAGAGAAATTACTTCCACAGGTTAGAGGTTCAATTAGAAAAGAACTTCACAACTCAAACGTACAATTAGATGAGGAATTATCTCGAAATAATCATTGAGAAAACTTTTGTTGGATCCAAAATCATCAGTAACCATCTGTCTGTTTTTGACCCTTCGACTTTCGTTACGAATAACCTCTAGCATTCAGAGAGTCTGGTCCTCTCCGAACCTCCGTAGTGATGTTATAATCATGAGGTTATCCTCAGAATATTTCAGGAAGGTACAGGTAATGAGAGAATAAAGAATCAGAGAGTCTGGTCCTCTCTGAATAACTACATCTCATCTGCGAACCTCCCTACTGATGTAATGATCAAGAAAGTAAGCACTGAGAAAAAGCGGATTCGTAGCTATTGAAAGATGTCTAGATATAAATCTAGAAAGAAACTAACAGAAGTGCGATATAGCCATACACTCAGATAGTCAAGCTGCTGCTATTAAAGCACTGAGCTCCTGAGTCATCGACTCAAAGATGATCTGGGAGTGCCTGAACAAAATCAATGAGGTAGGCAAGAAAAATAAGGTCTTTATAATATGGGTTCCCGGCCATTCGGGAATCAAAGAAACGAAGAGGCCAATACACTTACCAAAGAGGGCGCACGAATGTCGCTTATTGGCCCAGAACCCTTTTATGGTATAGGTAAATGTACCTATAAGAAGGATTTTCTGGAGAAGGAGAAAGCCGAGAGAAAAACTCTGGCGGAATCTTCCAAGGATGGATCATTTCAGTTCCTTCGGCAAGATCAATAAATATCTGGATCTTAGTAAGAAACAATAACACCTCCTCTCTGGCTTTCTTACAGGACACTGTCGCCTTAGGAAGCACCTGTTGAGGATGAGATTACCGGACACTGACGAGTGTAGGTTCTGCGGGGAGGAGGAAGAAACCCCCATTCATCTAGTCACGGAATGCTTTGCCATTGCGAGCCTAAGGAGAGAATGCCTTGGCGAGAAACTTGTAATATTGAGGAACTAACCTCGTTGAAGCCTTCGTAGATACTGGATTTTACCAGATCTCTAGAACTGGAAGCTGGAAGGCGAGCTGTGAGGGTATGGTCCGAACATCTCTGTAGGGGGCACAATAGACCTTGAGGTCGCGGTGAACTGTAAACCCTTTTTAAAACTATCTTACTAACTAACCTCCAGCATAACTCATTTGAAGGAAAACACCGAATTTTAGATCATCCTGTATATATTTGTGAAACTTATTGAAATACCAAGACAGTTTGTTGTTCTATTTAAAGTGATCCTAATGTGTGACATAAACGATTCATAATAATTCATCAATCGATTAGTCTATTTGATTTAAGTTGATAGAGTAAGTAAATCGATTATTTGCCTACGATATTTACTTTTATCGTTCATAATCATGTCGCCTATTGTAGAAAGAATGTGGATAAACAAACCGGTAAGGACATGCAAGGCGGTCCACTTTTTTCGATCGTCAACTCACGCATTTTCTGCGTAATAGTAACCGATTCTTTCTTCGATCCACTTGAAGAATATCGAAAATAATGAAGTATAAGTTCATGAACGGGTTGGATATTTCACGAGTTTTATTTTAAGATATAATGTAGATGTAGGTATAATTACTGCAACATTAGTTAGTAAACTGCGAAACAGTTTTAGTCGATTTAATATAATTTATGACTCCGAACCTGCACGTCTTTTAAATATGAAACGTTATTTAAATAATCATTTTGTTTTGAACTGTTGTTTTCTCGATTCATATAATAATTACGAAGGGAAAAATTTGTGTGTAGTAGGCATTTTATTAAAAACGAAGAGTCAATACATCAATTAGACTTTTTTCTGATTTCTTCTATAGTTCCTTTGAAATGCATTTCGCCTAAAATGACAATGATAATGTAAAAGAACCATAAGGTATTTTCTAAACAAATGCAACATTCCATCTCTACTCTTATACCAGAGCACAAAGTTTTTTGCCAAGATCTTCTTTTCATTGGGGCACCCTGTAAAGGCCTCGCAAAAGCCGGATTATTCAAAAATGAAATTAGAATTCTCCGTTCAGAGCAATCGACTCATTAGCTGCATTTTCAAAATTGCACTTTTATAACCGATTATCGTCAAAACATTCTCTCAATTTCAAATCATGCCAAAGGCACCATTAACAACTCATCAGCCTGCGATGCATACCTAATAGATTGCTATGATATCATCGTTAACTTCTTCAAGAATTCCCAAAATAGGCCCTAGTCACATTTGCGGAGTAGTTAATTAGTAATTATATTCATCTCGATGAGCTGGTATTAAACGGTCTAGACTGAAATAGAAATTTCGTCGCTAATCTGTACGAACGCGTGTGACTTGGAAAAAATGAATGACAACCGGGCATTTCCGGTCACTTATCTGGAGATTGTGGTGAAAAAAATTGTACGTTTCCTGTTGGTGTCAGAATTGTTGTTCTGAAAACGAAAATAGATCTATTCCAAGCGATCTTCGAGGTCGTCATATGGAGAAAATGATGTGTTCATTTAGATAATGCAAAGAAAGAAAGAAGAAAAAGCATATTACTAGAAGAGCATACAATGAATACAGCCATTCTTATATTTCACCTTCATAGCGTTTATCAATCCTGAGAAAATCAAAAATGAATTATTTAGGAAATTGAATGAATTTACCCAGAATGTAGGTACCTACAGTTCGTTCACGAAAGGTTGAGCCGTCGGTTGGCCATGGAAATTTGACTTATTCCACTGTGTATATTAAAATTTTAGGTTATGTTGTTTATTGTTTTTCAGATTGATACACAATGTTGTCAATATTGCATAGAGTTCTCTGATAACTAGCAAGCTCGTCGGACGAGGCCGGGTACATTCGGCAACGTTGACTTTATTTTACGTTATGACAGCAAATACTGCCACTTCAGATAAATAAACAAACGCCTACTATGCGCTCCAACTTTCGTGAACGAACTATACTTCTAGTACTCAAAATCGCGTCAAATCAGCTGATGCGTCAATACCGTAATAAGCGCACAAAAGCCTACAGTCAAATTGAAAATTCAGCGAAAGATACTTTGTTTTCACAAGGTATCACGTCGATTTCAAGACTGAGTTTCGCCATAGCACCAACCCGATACGTCCCAGGACTTAAGCCGGCCATAGACATCGTTATTTTTCATCCATTCGTATCGCGGCGATAAGAACCGTCCCGACAAAAGCGCCGAACGCCGGTGTGTGGCGAAAAACCGTCAGTACGTCGGTCCAAATATCTGCCGATGCTTGATTTTTAGAACGACGGTCCATCGGTTGCTCGATCGGTTGTCGTACCATACCGACTGTATGTGAGGATTTTGTCGAGAATCGGCGGTTATTTGCCATTAGCGTAGTATAAGTATCGTTTCTTTTTTGCTCAGAACCGAAACTGCGACCGCCACTGCTAAGCCCCATTTCGCACCAAACCAGTCCAGTCCAGTCGAGTCAAGTCACACTCGACTGGACTGGACTGGCTTGGTGCGAAATGGGGCTAAGCCCCATTTCGCACCAAGCCAGTACAGTCCAGTCGAGTCAAGTCACTTCAGGATTGGAACTATTAACTTCGTTTAAAATCGTTTAAAACAAATGGAATGTGAAATCTAGTTTCACACTAGGGCCTAGTATGAAACTAGATTTCACATTCCATTTGTTTTAAACGATTTTAAACCAAGTTAATAGTTCTGACTTGACTCGACTGGACTGGACTGGCTTGGTGCGAAATGGGGCTAAGAGATGTTTCATCTTCATGACGTGCTAATTCGCGAAACAGCAAAATAACTGGCAGAATTTACGGAAGTGTGTGGCAAAACAGTTCGGCGATACGACTCGGCGGTTCGAATCGCGGCGAGGAAAATGGATGATAAATAACGATGTCTATGGCCGGCTTTATAGGCCATGTCCGTTTTATACCGCGTTTCGCTCCCAAGATGGTTATCTGTTGTAGTCCGCCGAAGAAAACGAAAGGAAATCGCTCGCCGCTCCAACTACCAAAAGTAGCCGTTTCGTCATCTCGAACGGTTGCTCAACGTGTTACAGCCCTGAAGTGATAAATTAGAGTGAATTATGGAATTATAATCGCTTTATTATGCAACGATATCGCGGAGAATCTTGGCCGATATACGCGATCGAGAATAGCCTACGCTAAATATGCATATTGGCACTGATAGAAGTGCGCGCCTTGTTTTATCGTGCCAATTTGTCGGCTTGCGATTGGCACCTCTGATTGTTTGACAGGTGACAGGTGGCGTCGTTTAAATCTGCATTTTTATTCTGTCTAATGCCGTTGATTAATTGAAATCGTTACGGTGGATAATTTGGAACATTGGTTGATGCAAGTTTGCTAGTTTAGTTTAGTTTAAAATAGGTTACAGTTCACTGCGACCTTTAGGACTATTGTGCCCTCTTACAGAACTGTTCTAACCATATCTCTCACAGTTCGCCTTCCAGTTCCGGAGATCTGATGAAATCTAATATCTGTGAAGGCTCCAACGAGGCTAGTTCCTCACTCTTACAAGTTTCTCACCCAAGCCATTCTCTCCTTAGGCTCGCAATGGCAAAGCATTCCGTGACTAGAAGAATGGGGGTTTCTTGCTCCTTCCCACAGAACATACACTCGTCAGTGTCCGATAATCCCACCCTCAACAGGTTCTTCCTGAGGCGGCATTGTCCTGTAAGAAAGCCAGTGAGGAGATGTAATTGTTTCTCACCAAGATTCAGATATATTTTGGATCTTGCTGTTTCAAAGTTCCGAAGGAACTTAGTGGAATGATCCATCCCTAGGAGATTCCGCCAGAGTTTTTCCTTCTCGGCTTTCTCCTTCTCCAGAAACTCCTTCTTATAGGTACATTTACCTATACCACAGAAAGGTTCTGGGCCAATGAGTGACATTCATGCGCCCTCTTTGGCAAGTGTATTGGCATCTTAGTTTCCTTTGATTCCCGAATGGCCAGGAACCCAGATTAAAAAGACCTTATTTTTCTTGCCTACCTCATTGAGTTTGTTCCGGCACTCCCAGATCATCTTTGAGTCGATGACGTAGGAGCTCAGTGCTTTAATAGCAGCTTGACTATCTGAGTGTATGGCTATATCGCACTTCTGATAGTTTCTTTATAGATTTATAATTTATATCTAGACATCTTTCAATAGCTAGATTTGCATGGAATATAGTCGAATCGGCAGTCATTTTAGTGGACTGCAGTCTTCGTTTTGACTTATCTTCTGTCAAAATGTCAGTTTACGTGACGGCAACGTTGCTGTGTTATCAATTTCTAACCATGCACACAGCAACGTACGGTGTCAGTGTTTTCTCGTCATTGCTGAGTCCGGTCTAAACGCATTTTCAGTTTGGATTTGGTATCTGACGTGAATGTTACTGTCTTGTGAAACGAATAGCTGCTCTGAAGATTTTACTTTTGGACCAGTAAGAAGAAAAGGAAAGATGACACATGGTACATCCCATTTGACGTTTGTCAAAATTGAAATATTCTCATGACGGCAGTGCATCGGACATGGTTGAATACACCGCTGTCTTTTCCCTTTGCTTCAAATAGACACTAAGGTATTTTCCAATATATTTTTTCACTGAATGTCACTCTACGGTACATCACGTCACTGTAATGTGTGGATCGACCTTAAATCGCTATTTCAATTCGATTATTAGGCCATAGAAAATAACAACGGCAACACCCATATGTATACATATTACGCAATGTTCTTGTTTACGAGCCGTCTAGTTCGTTTTTTTCTGCAGCGCCCTACGTTCGGCGGATTTATAGCCGCCTTCTTTCGTTCCTTCAGATCCGAGGCGGCGGCGGCGGCCAGTTTTATCTGTCAACGTCAAGCCGGCCGACAAATTGGAGCGGAAAAGTGCATTATTGGAATTGAGTGCGGTATCGATTCCTTTCCAGTTATTGAAGACGTCGACTCGCACTTATACGCCCATTGGTTCAGAAACGTTTAATGGCATTTTTATGGTGTATCTTTTTTCTATTTTTTTTAGTTGAAGAGACGGCGGAGATATACGGTTAGTCGTTAGTTCGTTGGGGATTTTCCTGGAAAAATACACGTGGGGATGAATCGTTTTCTTTGATGATCCTATCCTCGAATCAGAGAACATGAATTGGATGAGTGAAGATGAAGTTGAGGATGTTACACTTTTCTTTCATCCTGGTCATTCCAAACATTATGAATGTCTGGCAGAAGGCTATCAAGATATCGAATTTTCAGCTTGAAGAATTAAGAATTCCGCGTTCATTCTATTCTTCATTGTTTCCAAAATAACGAATTGCTAAGGAATAGGCAAATGGACCTGTAAGAATGAGTTTTAGTAGGAGAAAGAAACTAAAAGAGAAGCACTATGTTATACATTTTCAACGTTTTTCTTCAATACAGATGTTTATTCCCAACAGGAATAAAAAACGATGAGATTATCAGATTTTGAATGCATTGGCTCCATTCTGCAATCAATTGCAAATCTAGTGATCAATAGTTTTTCTTTCATTTGATTTTCTACACTCGATCGCTATGCAACGCGAAACACGCAATTTGACCAAGAGGAATGTGCCCAAGCGGTAGTTTTGCGAGAAGAAGGGTTGACATACACAAGAATTGCGGAAAGGTTTGGAGTTTCCCATATAAGTGTGTCCAGAATGTTGCAGCGATTCAGGGAGACAGGTATGAATGTCCAAAGACCAGGACAGGGAAGACCACGGGTAACAACTGCCATTCAAGAACGTTACTTGAGAGTTTCTTCGTTGAGACAACGGTTTGCAACCGCTCACCTTCTTCAAAATCAGCTTGAGCAAACTCGTGGGGTGCAAATTAGCACTCAGACAATGAGAAATCGCCTCAGAGAATATGATTTAAGGCCTCGTGTCGCGGCAAGAGGGCTAGCTCTTACCCCAGCCCATCGAAGGGCGCGTTTGGATTTTGCGAGAGGCTGATTGGGAAAGAGTTCTCTCCACAGATGAGTCTAGATTCTGCCTCTACCATTGTGATCGACGTTCCCTTGTATACAGACGTCCACATGAAAGATATGCTCAGTGCAATTTTCTGAATATATTGGTTTCGGGGGAGGATCGATTATGGTATGAAATGGAATATCTTTGACTGATCGCACAGACCTAGTGGTCGTTAATAATGGAGCTATGAATGCTGATGGGTATATAAGGAACATTCTTGAAGAGCATGTAGTGCCATTAGCCCCTTACATTGGTGAAATTTTCATTTTTATGGACGATAATGGCAGACCACATCGTGTGCCCAACTTTGAGGAGTACCTTGAAGAGGTTGAAGTCTCTCGAATGGAATGGACAGCAAGAAGTCCAGATCTCAATCCGATTGAGCAGGTTTGGAAACAACCCCAATAAAAGGCTGAGGAGTTCAGAAAATCATCCAGCTACTCTCAATGACTTAGGAATCCAACTCGGGGAAATCTGGAAAGGATTAGATCAGAACATTTTAAGATCGCTCATTTTAAGTATGAACCGTCGTTGCCGAGTTGTAATTAACGTAACGGGTGGAATTACCAAGTATGACATCACTTATCAGCATTCCAGTATTTTGAAAATTGTTTATTTCTCTTCTTTCACATAAGTTTCGGTGAAATCCTGAATTTTTCTTCCACTCAATGTGTCTTATAAAGTCAATGTCAATTTTCAAAATGAGCGTTAATTTTTTTGCGCAGCGTATTAGGATTGAGTGGTACGAGTGATTTACTCGTTTAACATGATTCTGTCATGTCTTCTCATGTTCAGGCAATTCCCGAAATAAATTGTCAACATTTTTTAGGAAAAGCCCTAAACCGGTATTTCCCTCGAACATTCCTAACAACAATTTCTCTCCGCAACTTTCCTTAATCTTTTTCCCATCGTCGACCACAAAATCGCGTCATTATTTCTAAGCGATTACGTAGCGAAACGAAAGCGATCTCTGCGGGATTCCCTTTCGTTTGTTATTATTATTGTCAGTCGGTCACAGATGGAAAATTAACGCAGTTAAAATGCGAGCTCATTAATATCTATCTCTGCTCGAGTATCACTTTCCATGACGGTGAAAGGTGATATCTTTTCTGTAGATCTTTCCCGGTCGAGAAATCTCCAGAGAAGAATAAGATTTAATTAATCGGTGCTGCGTCGAGGCATAGAATATTATCTTATGTAAGTTTATGACGGTTCACGCGAATTGAGAATTTTATTGTTGCTTTCTTTTTAGGTTTATACTCGGTTTAAAATAGTTGTGAATCTTGTATAGCCCGTTCACGAAAGTTTGAGCACATAGTAGGCATTTGTTTATTTATCTGAAGTTGACAGTAGTTGCTGTCATAATGTAAAATAAAGTCAACGTTGCCGAATGTACCCGGCCTCGTCCAACGAGCTTGCGAGTTATCAGAGAACTCTATGCATTATTGACAACATTGCGTATCATTCTGACAAGAAACTAAACAACATAACCTAATATTTCAATATACACAGTGTAATATGCTTAATTTTCATGGCCAACCGACGGCTCAACCTATCGTGAACGGACTATAGATGAATAGGGTTTCCCAATAGGGATAAGGAGTTGCCAACTGCTTAAAAACACTGAAAATCACTTCCATTTTTGAACGCTCGTTCTTTTTAAACGAGTGCTGTATCGTTTTGCCCAACTGTCTGTAATTTTCGAATTTTGACCCGATAATGGTCTCAAACGCTAGGGTTCGTCAAATTCAATTCTGTCCTCGGAGCCGTCCGGCTGTAAGCAAGATAACTTTCGAAGAGATTGTCCTAGAGACTTGAGATTTTCAGGGTGAGTTCGGTTCCCAAGTGTCTCTTTTAAGTTCGCTTACCAGTCAAAACGTACAGGGTTTTCCATAAAATATGGCCATTCAAATTTTTGTTCCTCAATATCTCAGGCAGAGCAAAACCAATCGAAATGAAATATTGCGGCCACATGCAAGATGCTCATAAGTCTCATGCAAAATTTGTGGCCATAGTGTTAACAGAACCATAGAAAATTCAATGTGAATATTGAAAAGAAGTATCTTTATATTTGAATAACCAGATATTTGATTCAAGTGAAATTCATTATGTCAAAGAAAATTGATATATTGGATGTTTATGCAAAATTTCAAGAGAATCGTATCATCAAAACTATAGAATTTTTTCAATTGTCAAGTTTATACATATTTCAGTTCTTGAATAATTTCCAGAATATTATTTCAGTTGTGCAGAGATTTTGCATTTATATATTCAGTAGGTATCAATTTCAAGTCGTATACAAAATTTTGAGGTAAAAGCCTCATTGCTCGTCACCAATGAAAGAGTACCTGCTCAGGGCTTCTTAAAAGTTTTTCATTTTCAAATTGTATCACTCCGAATAAACCGTTACTATTGTCAAAGAGTTAATGTTCACGCCAATTTTCTGTAGATGGAATATTCACTTTTCATTACTTGGGCTTCCTTCATTTATCATTTTGATTCTCTGGTCGTTTTCGCAAAATTTTGGCATTCCGAAAAAAATGCAGGTTTGTATGTTCTTTTAACAAATCATCATCGATATAACATCATTTTCATGCACATATCCTAGGAACTATTTAACCCATTCCATAGTTTCTAATTTAACTTTCTGCTCAAAGTCTAGTCGAAATTTAAATGATAATACCAAATAACTCTTCTTGATTTATGCTGGAAGGTTATTTCTTTCTATTTTGACTTCCCAAAGCTTGCTTATCCATTATATACGATCCAAAAACAACCATCAGTAACCAAACTCCTCAACTGTCTAAAAACTTACTTGGATAAGCTGCAATCGACAAGTTCCTCTGATGATTCCTCCTCTTTGTCATAGACAACCTAATCGAACTCCTATGAAACCTATTCTGCCTATAATCCATAACATAATCCTCGTACAACCCTCTAGCATCATCCACACTCATCTTTCTACCCCTGTCCAGCCTCTGATGACAGCTGAACTGGGAAATCTCCTCCCTCAGCTCCCTTTGAGGAGCCATCCCTCCAAAAACCTGCTCGTACCTGAATCCAACGGTCTCGAAATTCTCCTTTATCGGTATCTGCAAAATCTGGGCAGCCTTTGGAGGTATGTTGGTCGGTGGAGGAGGCACAAAGGGAAAATGATGCTCCAGGTACGCCCTTTGCTCCTTCTTTTTAGCCTTCTTGTCTTTGGTATTGTTAACGGGAGTCTTCAAGATGGTCTTGGCAGCGAAGACCATGTCTGGTTGGAACTCACTTTCAGACTTATAAATGTTCTTTTTGAACTCTTTCCTGCTTTCGTCTAGGCTCGACAAAGATGTAGCCTTATGCATGGCCTCAGCCTTTCTTTGGTTGTCAGCGTAGCTCTTCCCAGGGTTGAAGATCTTGGTACCAATGGACCTCAAAGACGCCCTCACAGATTTCGAACGTTTCAAGGTGGTCCTTCGTTCCGCCAGGAGATCTGCCATTTTCTTCCTCTTTAACTTCTTCTTCTCTACCTCCTCCTTCACTTTACCCATCACAACGCGAACGGAACATTTAAGAAAAGGTCGTTATCACTTGGAACCTCGCGTTGGTCGAATTAAGATCACTAACCGCGGTTTACACGTTGTTTTGTTTACGTTTCGTAACGGTTGTTTTTGCACCGCGAATTTTACCTCAACGCTCACGCGTCAACACGCGCGTCCCTTTAAACGGCGCATGGGTGACTAGATTCGAAATGAGAAACGTGCTACCTATTCTACCGACGGTACGAAAACAGCTGTGCGGTCAAACTGGAATCCGTTCTATGCGCTATTGAAGGAATAGAGTGACTCTCTGCGTTCGTATTGTGACGTATGATTAAGGGTGGGGAAGGTAGAGGAAGAACTAAAGGTGACCACACAAGGTACTACGGTCTGGTCGGTCTGAGAGGTCGGGGACTGATTTGCTTTATTGGTTTTTGTTAAGAAGAAATCGCAAAATTCAAAAAAATTTCGAATTCGGCCTGTATCAGGCTGAATGTAAAGGTCCCCATATACGGTAAGATCTGTCCCTACGAGTAACCTAAAAAGGTTATTGTGATACCCACAAACTGAAAAATTGATCTTAATTGACATTGATATACACTAAGCCCGTTCGGCATTGACCTCCGCGAGTAGACGGATTTTTTAGTCACGTGACTACAGATCGTAGAGATTTATCTGAAATATCTGCTAATAACGAACGGTACAGAGCATCTGCCACAGAACATACTGCTCTGTTCTACTTTTATAGATTATGAGATTTCAAAGATCACATTTTGGGAAATATGCTCATCTTTTAACGATTATTTCACCCTTTTCGTAGCTCTTCAGTAAAATCTCAATTAAATAATAAGGTGCAAAGGCACTGAATGCAAAGGAAACGAGGAATGCAATATCCCCTTCTGGTCGATCAATACGGCGATAGTTGTACCGAAAGATCCTAATTAATTAAATAATTATACAAAAAAGAAATAGAAAGGAATATCTCTTCCTGCCAATTCATAACTACGATAGCTATATCGAAAAATTTCAATTAATTAATTAAGTTTTTAATGAATAAATGAAAACAGAAGAATAAAAGTGTTAGAATTTTCAATCTATCGGTTGTCAGATCCGGAAACTCAACATAAAACAAAAAATATATAAAAAACATAAAACTCTATGGATAAAATCGCTTAGCTCCGTTGAAATAGACCGAGCGAAAAGATCGACGTCCGATTGCTCAGATTTTTATGACGAACTCTCCAGATGTGTACTCCCCTCAATCCGGATGTAATAAACGAACGGTTCACATCGATCCGACAAGTCCGATGTCGATGCCGATACCGTATATGGAGCCCTCAAGCATAATATTCATCTGAAAAAATTCACACACTTTTTATTTTACAATTTATTCAGGACACTAACACGTGTGTCATCTTCAGAGAAATATGAAAAGTAACTACACCATTAGACTAGATTTAAAAAGGTCCCTTTACTAAAATTCCACCATCTGTTTATTTTTATAGCGCATGTTTACATTAGTATATGATAGGGGTGTTTGTGAAGTGAAAAGTACAGGGTCTCTATAAATGATTGTAACATCGCAGTTGGCTTTGGATTATGCAAACCACAGAATTATGTGATCATGTTACGCTCTGATTGGTTAGAAATTGGTATTTTGCAATCCAAAGCCAACTGCGCTGTTACAATCATTTATAAAGACCCTGTATTTGGGAATTCATTTGATCCCCTCGATATATCATAGCACAGATGTTGTTAATTTTTAGAAAGGAACCTTTCAAAACTAGTTCAGAGCTTTTGTACCCTTCCGAAGATTTTGAGTATATTGTCAAATGAACAAACTGTGAATTTTTCAATAATGAATTAAACTTGACTGCAAACTCAATTTATTTTATATTCATATAACATCATTGAACTCAATAAATGTGTTTATTGAGTTCAATGTATAACATGTGTTGGTATACATTGTATACCAAAATAAAAACATGAGGGTCAAAGTAATAAAATGTTTATTGTTTTGAGGGTTAGGATGGGAATATGTATATAGGTTGTGATACATCAATTGAAAGGTAATTTGATTACCTATTCAGCGATGTGACTAAAAGAAGAATTGGTTCTTTTATTAATAATTTCTAAGAGAAATTCACAAATCCATGGATTTCTCATTTCAAAAGCAGATCTATTTATGTTTGTTTGAATTTGAAATCTCTCACCCCCTACGCTACACGTCTTTTTTCAAATGGGAATATATGGATTGTGACATACAAATGAAAATAACTCTCATTTGATGAATAATAGTCAATTCATAAATTTTGACGAAGTTCTCATCTCTGAAATTCGGAAATATAAAATTAATATTTCGCTTCATGTAGCAAAAATGATAAAAAATAGAATGTAACGAATATTCAATTCATAAATGAATCACAAAAAGAGAGAAATATCATTCCTAAGTAGAAACATTCTACTCACAAAATTAGTATGAATTCGATGATATTATTTCGCGTGCCAGAGGTAAAAAGCAAGATAATAAAGAATCAACTTTCAAAAGAAGAAGTCACTGCTAATCTCGAAAAAGTTACAACTGGTTGACACTAAACAGGTCCATTGAAGAAAGGACATCCCAATTCCAAACATTTCATCGTGTTGAACTACCTGCTCTTTTTCAAAGAATTTGAATTTAACTGTCAAGAAGATATTTTGTTGCATTTTATATTATCTAAATTCAATGGAATTTCATGTGCATTTTCTTTGACTGTTGAACATTTTTCACAGGTTTCTAGTGGAACAAATATATACAAGGCGTATACTGAAAGCGGTACGTGAGACGACTTCGAAATTACATCAACCCCTTAATCTCACTGCTCTTACGTCTACCTGTACCGTCCACAAAAAAGCCGCCCTCAAAGATTCCATACCTTGTATTGTAGCAAACTGAGGACTTTATTTCTATAAAATCACTGCCTGTACTGGGAATTACAGGAAACATTAACGCTAGTTGGTTAAAGGTGGACATACGCCGACAGATTTGATTTGTTTTCATTACCGAAAGAAGCAACACTTGAAGTGTTGTAGAAATTCCCAAAATTGGTTACTACACCGCCGAAATTTGATATTAAGGTGACAGTTCGATTGATTCAATCTCTCAGTGACAATAGGGCAGTCCAATGATCTGCCACTAACAGCTTTTCAATATGGCTGCTGGGAGCTCAGAGTAAATAAACGGATTTCATTCATGAAATTGGATGTCATTTATTTCTATTCTTTATATCTTCAATATTTTGGTTTAAGTATGCCTTCGTATTGTTCCATGTTGCTTGATCAATTGTGGAAATAGCAGATCAAAAATGTGGGAAATCTCCCGGATTCAGATAGAACATAAAAAATAAGATGACAAGTTCCCATAATTTTTTTTCCTAGCAGCCCTCCCTACGAAGATACGACCTCCTAAATGACGCCACTCGAACTTCATTTTAGTGGAATAAATTTCAATTACTTACTTCTTTAATTATTTTTTTTCGAAAACGGTTCATTTTATCGACACTGAACAAGAGTACCTTTTCTTTAGCTCAATATTCAAGGTGTCCAAATTTGTTTTTTTTAGCACCTTATCATACAGGGTGTTAAAAATGTCAGCTTTAAAATGTACAACCCAGTCCACCCCTAGTAAACTGCCCAAGCTTATTGAAATTTGAGTGCGGTGATTTAAGAGGTCCTAAATACTATTAATCATATCAAATTTTCATCAAATTATATCGAGTAGTTTGAAACTTATTCTACTAAAATGGATTTCCAGTGGCGTCATTTAGGAGGTCGTATCTTCGTAGGGAGGGCCGCTAGGAAAAAAAATTATGGGAACTGGTTATCTTCATTTTTATATTCTATCTGAATCCGAGAGATTTCTCACATTTTTCGGGACACGCAGTATATTTATATTACTTAACACCCAGATGCCATCTTGAAAATGGCGACAGCTGTTTTGATGGACTGGTCTATATTCTATGACGCTAAGGTCATTAACATTAACCAACTCAATATCTTTTAGATCGAAATCGTAGCATAACGTTTCTCTGGTTCGACAGATAATAATGATTATAACGCTCTCCCTTGAAAATGAATCTGCCATCATCAAGCCGCTCAATAGTGAATCAATGACTCATAGCGGTTTAAACAATTACACAAAAACAAACACGACCGGGTGTCCCGAACAAAGACCCTGTCTACTGTCTGTCCGCATGTTTACAATCAACACCAACGATTCGATGATACCTTCATTATACATTCTCTTTTATAAAATCAGTTAGGGATTTTGGAATAGTCATGAGAACTGATTAAGTTGGTGCTAACTGGAGTGTTGTCAATGTCAATCATATAAGTGCTCTGAAAGCAGAGAATAATATTAATCGATTGAAATCAACCAATATTGAACTCATACTTCGGAGCTAATTTCGTCCTCGTTCAAGACAAAATGCAAGGAAGTGGTATCAATCAGAGCACCTATGGATGGCCATTTCGTCCTTATTAGGACTCATCAGCACAGGATAGCTCTGAATGATACAAGGTATTTCTTGGAACTTACAGCGAAATGGCATCTTGTTTAAGGTATTATATATACCGAAAACGCCATCTCCTGTTCCATACGAAAACCTTCTTCCATAGCATGAACCTTGAACGAAGTAGCGAAATGTTAACCATTTATATATTAATATATCGCTTGCTCACGCGTTAAAATTTCTTGACCATTAGTCGCTGTGTTTAATAAGTGTTGTTGATTAAATAACTATTCGTTGGTAGACCGTGAACTCTGAACCGTGAACCGACGAGTAGGTAACAGTGTAATATGTCGAACTTTCATGGCCAACCAACTGACTCCACAAAAGTGAATGGAATACGTGTTGCCAGAGTCGATAAGTGGAGACATTGATTAACGCCGAACAGCCACGAACAAGCCTCTCTAGTTGGAAAACCGCAGATGGGCGTTTCATCCAAAGTACATGAATAATGCAAAAAGCGTTAATATTCACGATACTGACGGGAAAATGAAAAAAATGGCGAAGCGCCAACGATATGTAGATTTTCGGCATCGGAAGGAGCCTGAAGGGTTTTCCCGGAAAGAGATAGGTATTTCACATCGCGAATATGCTGAACTGTGAGAAGGTTGCGTAAACACGACACATATGGAAACAATTTTTGTACAGAAAAAAAATTGGGTTTGAAACAGACATTCTACTAGTGTAAGTCTATGTAAGACGTTATCATTATTAAAGGGTTTTCCAATAAGAGGTGTTATTGAATAGCCCGCTATTTCGGTAGATGTCACGTTTGAAACTGTCATTTTTTGACATTTGACAAGTAGAAACTACGCCATAAACAAAAATGTAACGATACATGGTTCAAGAACGCATTGAAATTATTAAAATTCACTATAAAATGGTGAAAATTAGGCAGAGACGGTTCTTAAAACTCGAACATTTTTGGGTCGTCGTGAAGCACCTTGTCGGACCGCAATAAAGAAATTGGTTGAAAAATTCGAGCTGTTGGGACAAGTTAGTGATGTGAAGAATAAAACCTGTGCACGTCGCTCAAGAACAGCCGAGAATATTGCTGCTGTAGCCGAAAGTGTTGAAGAAAACCCAGGTTTGTCCATTCCTCGTCGTTCTTTGGAATGAGGCATTCCACAAACGTCATTACACCGTATTTTGCATAAAGATTTGGGTCTTAAGGCTTATAAAGTTTAGTGCTACGCTACGTGCCACACAAGCAACGAAACCATTGATCTTTTGCGGGAAAAGTTTCCGGACCGTGTTATCTCTCGAAGAGGTGATCACAATTGGCCACCGAGATCTTGTGATTTAACACCTTTCGACTTTTTCCTTTGGGACCACGTGAAAAAGAAGGTCTACGCCAATAGCCCAGCGTCGATTCAAGACCTCAAAGATGGAATTCGTGAGGCTATCGAGGACATAGGGTAGCCACTTTGCGATTTGGTTATGGAAAATTTCATTGAAAGGATATGGTCCTGTAAGCGTGGTCGTGGTGGTTATTTGCCTGATGTTATTTTCCACTATTAACGGCATAGCTTCTTCTTTATACTGCAATAAACATTCGATCATTCATATTGAAAAATGGCATTTTTCTTTGAATATCAAATTACACCTCCTATTGGAAAACCCTTTATAATCGACAGAAGTAGTCGAATTGTCACTAACATCGAAAAAACTTCCAAGCACTCAGTATAAAATAGAAATTCCCACGGAAAGAAGGCGAACACCAAACGAAAGCGCCAGTTTCATTATCCCGTGAGAATTTTTCCGGTAGGTAACAATGAACCGAGCGGCTTCATTGATCCCGCATCACTCGCCGCTACCACAATTACGTTTCTAACGAAATTTTCCGTAATCATTACCTCGATGGAAAGCAACTTTTAATTGCTCGATTAAAATATGCCTCCCTACCGGTCGCCACTTTCCCTAGTCGCACTTGAGTCTCCCTTCCTCGATAGAGCTTGAATTTTCCGAAATGAAAGAAAGTGGATGCTGAATAATGAACGGCGGTCGGAAAATAAGGTAAATGGAAGAGCTGCGAAGAGTTCATCTGATGGACTTTTCCCTGAGAATTTAAGAGCGAGATTGTGTAACCTTTCAAATTTGCATTGTCAGTACAAAAAGGTTTTCTCGTTTGAAGAGGTGAGTGCGGAGGGTGATTCGCCAAGATTGCGTATAGATTTTCAGGTCTGCGAATTTCCATCTGATGAGTTTGGAAGAGTTTAAGTGAGGGTTTTTCAATTTAAAGCGAAGTTCTGGACTGGTTTAATCTGGTTTACAGACGGCAAACACGGCTGTCAACCTTTTTCTTGGTCTTTTGTTGCCAATTAGGTTGGAATTGAGTTGACGACTGTAGAAAAAATATGAATAGGTTGGATGGGTATTAATAAAAATAAAAAACATTATTTTTATTTTTCAATTTGTATTTCATTATGATATTTAGATTGTGGTTACTAGATACTGTGTTTCGTGGAGTGAATTGAGTATCTACTCTTATATTGGCTGACCTTAATAACATACCACCAAAAGGGTTTTCCAATAAGAGGTGTTATTTTGAATAGACCGCTATTTCGATAGATGTCACGTTTGAAGCTGTCATTTTTGACATTTGACAAGTAGAAACTACGCCATTAATAAAAATGGAATGATACAAGCTTCAAGAACGCATTGAAATTATTAAAATTCAATATAAAAATGGCGAAAATTTGGCAAAGACGCTTGTAATACTCGAACATTTTTGGGTCGTCGTGAAGCACCTTGTCGGCCTGCAATAAGGAAAAATTCGAGCTGTTGGGACAAATTAGTGATGTGAAGAATAAAACCCGTGCACGTCGCTCATGAACACAAACGTCATTACACCGTAATTCGCATGAAGATTTGGGTCTTAAGGCTTATAAAGTTCAGTTAACACAAGAACTCAAACCGGCCGATCATCAACAACGTCGTGTCTTTGCTGATTGGGTCGTTGAAATGCATGAAAATGATCCGGAATTCCATCGAAAAATCATCCTGAGTGATGAGGTCCATTTCCACCTCGAAGACTTCGTCAACAAGCAAAATTGTCGCATCTGGGGCTCGGAAAACCCAAGAGTTATTGTTGAAAAGCCTCTCTATCCTCAACGTGTGACTGTTTGGTGGGGTTTATTGGATAGTATTGATCTGGACAACGTTTACTTTCAACAAGCCGGCGCTACGTACCGCACTAGCAACGAAACCATTGATCTTTTGCGGGAAAAGTTTCCGGACCGTGTTATCTCTCGAAGGGGTAATCACAATTGGCCACCGAGATCTTGTGATTTAATACCTTGCGACTTCTTCCTTTGGGGACACGTGGAAGAGAAGGTCTACGCCAATAGCCCATCGTCGATTCGAGACCTCAAAGATGGAATTCGTGAGGGTATCGAAGACATAGGGCAACCACTTTGCGATTTGGTTATGGTGATTTTTCTTCGGTATTCTCCAAATGGTCATCAGTTGTTCTGACTATCAGAGGCGATGCAAACTCTGGCTCAAACTCATACTTCGCAACTAATCATGTCATCATCCAAGGAACCAAGGAATTCATTCAAGATACTTGAAAAATATGAAGAAGTGAAAAAAAGATTTGATCCCAATTAAGCATAATCAAATATCAGAAAAGCTATAAATATTTCTATGATAAGCTCATCGAATTAGATACAAAAAAGGATAGCTTTAAACGTAAGCGAAATAGCTTCGTCGGCACAATGTTTCTAAGCCTATCCATCCGGAAGATAGGCCAAGTTGCGAAATTCTTGCAGTATTCGCAGCGAAAATAGCAGAAGATATTTCAGAAAAGCCAATAAATCCGTATCGAACTGTAAGGAAGACGAGAATAAGGGGATAGAGGTCGATTGGTTATCAATTGATTCTCTTTCACTCGAATTTTCGCACGGCTGGTCCAAAGATATGGGGTTGGAGAGCAGCCCCAACGCAAGGAGGGTGTATTTTCGGTTTTGGAGCATTCCGCGCGGTAGTAAACTTACAAAAGGTATGTTTTGCAATCTCGAAATGAACACTCAGATGAAAAGGAGAATGTAGCTGTGCATCTATTTATGACGGATAAACATTCTTTTTTTGAATAGCTGGTAGGATGAAAGTGCATTGAGATGAAGGAGAAAAATCTGAGAGAAGAAGACAGAATAAGTTGCGAATACAAACTGTCAGTCGATGCACTGGAGCTACACAACCAGGTAAACATTGACAACAAAGACAAAGAAATGACAGACCAACTGGCAAGAGAGGGAAGTATAACCCCTTTCATTGGGCCAGAGTCATTCTGTTGAGACCCAGTCAGTCATGAAATAATGACAGTTAAGGAATAGTTACTTAGGAAAGTATTGAATTTCATTGAAATCTTGCTGCTGGAATGGTAAACTGCGCGGTAATGCAAAATACACTCACCGGCAAAGTTTGTTAAAGCATAAATATGTTAGTTCAAGTCCGATTCGATTGAATTTTTTGTCAATTGTAGGTATGTTCATCTTCAATCAATCACCGGTTTTGAATTACAAGAAAACTCGGCGTACGTCATTTTATACAGGGTGAAACAAAATTTGTTTTTTTACTCTTACTTTAGAACCACTCCTGGTGTGCTGTAGTTGTTATACCGTGTGATTTCTTATTTCATCATCAAGACACATCTTCCTTTGATAATTCAATTCTTCATTCACAACAAAAGCTCAATTTTTGTATAGAAACACGGTTTTCAGAGCAACATTAATCTCTACAATTTCGCTATGGCTATGAAAGTACTTCCACAGATTTAACCTTAAATCCGAACGTTATGAAAATAAACTGAAAACTGCGAGAAAACATAAAATAAGAGAAGTTTCAGCGCGACATGTTGCTCGGTAAGCACCGTTTATTGGAGACGATTTCGTGCTAATGCTTCATAATGCCCGACCGCATCAACCGCATTTGATTAGGATTGCCAGGCAGCTTTCAACTGGCCTGTTCTTAGACCAGATTTGAACCCAGTCTGCATGTTTGGATGCTCTTGGGAGGAAAATTCGATCTCGCGTACCAACTCCCGAAAATTTGCAGCAGCTCACTGATGCTCTAATTGATTCAAAACCTTAATCAGGACATGTCGAGACGAATTGAATCTGTTATCTGCGTCTGGGCGGAAAAAACGTTATGTTTTTTACTTTGTTTTCAGTTTGGTTCAGAATTTTAGGTTGAATTTGTTGAAGTACTGTTGTAGCCTTAGCGAAATTTAATGTTTTACTGAAAACCCTGTATCTTTAACAAAAATTGAGCTATTGTTATGAATGAAGAATTAAATTTTCAAGAGAAGATGTGTCTTGATGATGAAATGAGAAATCACACGGTGAAACAACTGGAACACACCAGGGGTGGTTCTAAAGTTAGGGTAAAAAACAGATTTTGTTTCACCCTGTATAAAATGACGTACAATGAGTTTTCTTGAAATATTCAATCGAATCGGACTTGAAATAACATATATATGAATCAACAAACTCCATCAATTTTTTGAGTGGATCGATTATTTTGCCCCGGTGAGTGTAGATCTTATCAAGAGGTGCTGCGATGTTGATGGTTCAGATCAGGTTAGAGGAGGTGCGATAAGGTTAAGTTCGGGTTAAGTAGACCTCGCAGCACCTCAAGATAAGATCTATTATGCAACACCGCGCTGTAGATTAGAGGAGGTGCGATGAAGCATCTCTCATGATATTCATTGAATTGAATTTAGGCCGAAAAATTCCGCGGATACACCATGTTAATAAATGCGAATACCTCACCTCGTTAGCCAATCATCGCTGCAGCACAATCAACATCGAGTATAACGAACCGTGCAAAACCACAGAACATAACAATTCATCCAGGGGTGTCTAATAGCAGAGACCGTCATAGAACACAGTGAACACACGCGGACTTTTTCTTCTCGAGCAAGCCTAGCGCAAATGAACGAATCAAAGCAATCCAGATACAGCGATGAAAGTCATAGAGATCGATAACTCTTGATCGTTAAGAATTTATCGCGTACCAAATGAGATTTTACGAGGACGAATTTGAGCCGAACAAGTCCAGGAAATGGATTTTACCGGGATAACTGAAGACCAGAGAGGGTTATTGGAGTCTCTGATTGGATTTTAGTTGTAATGGCTCGTGATGTCGACGACGTCATTAAGTGAGATCCTAGATCTGGGTGTTTTCTTCCTGGAAATTAACCTACGAGGAAACTGCTGACAGCTGTTGACGGTTATGAACGTCGTTGAATCGACTATTACTCTTTGCAAGCGTGAAGGTTAATTGCGGGGTGGTTAATTCGGTGAACAGGGGTGTAAAGTTTCGTATTTATTGAGGAAGATGGAGGAGGTGCTATTGTTACGACTCCTTATAGGTTCGACATACGGAGGTTTTGAGAGGTGGGTGTTTTATGATTAATCGAGAATCAAATTAGATCGTTCGATATTATTATTAAAATAGTGGGGTGTAGGGTTAGTTCGCCTCCACGTGGTGCACCCTGGGTAACGCTAAATGAGCTAACACAAGAGGCGCCAGACAATCTTCAGTTCATCTTTAGATCTCCTGGCAAAAGGATCACAGGCACAACAACTGATTGTACAATCATTAAACGGTTTTTTTTAAGGACCAATTGATAAGGAAACTCGGACCTAGTGTACAAACGAGTCTGATGCCACCGCAATATAGATGGCATAAGCAGTTTATTGTTCTTGTTATGTCTTTACCTGTGATGTTGCCATACGATAAATAAATAAATAAATAAATAAATTACAATAGTAGAAAAGAGAAAGCCGAAGACTAAAAACTCTCAAGACGAACACAAAAAGCATTTATGTGAAAAATAGAAACAAACAACTGGTAAAGCCTATGGAGTTGGTTCTTGAAAGAATTTACACTGGGGGCATCAACAACGTGTTCGGGCAGTGAATTCCATCGGTCGAAGATCCTGTTGGATAAAAAGTTCTGCCTTTGCGACGTATGGTAGTTCTCGTAGTACAACTTGAATGGATGCCCTCGTAAGCTATTTGCGTTGATCGTGAAAAGGCTGGTTAAAAAAAATTTTTCAACACGTCCACATAACGATCAGAATACACTGTTACAACTCGGACGCGTCCGAAAAAGTACGGGCCAATAATGCCTGTGACCTTCAGACTATTCAATTGAGTTTCATGTTTCTCTTTGGGATTTTGTGAATACCAATACCGGCAATTTTGTTGGTTTACATAGACGTTGAAATGAAAATGGGCTACTTCAGAGAAAAAATGTTGATTTTTCGCACACAGAACGAACGCTCCTCACTTGTCCAGCGAACCATGGCGACTGAATTTCCATGAACCCCTCCTTCGTTTAAGACTAACCCCACTTGTCTATTCTTATTCAAAACAATTTTAAAGCACCTTTAATTCGGAATTCTTTAGTTGACCACCCAGTATTATGCTAGAGATCAGTTGAAAACTTTAGAAACCCCACACTTCAGTGCATGGCTATTGGAGGACATCATCTTGCTGATGTGATATCCGAAACTCATAAGAAAAAATGGGACCGAATACTGAATCAAGCAGAATAATAGTATATTATGCGAGCGTACAATGATAGCTATTATTCGCGAGGTGAAGTTTAGGTCACGAGCCGTAGGCGAGTGGTCCAAAACACCGTGTGAATAACAGCCATTATACGCGAGTAGCCTACTATACCTTATCCACTACTACTGAATATACATATTTCTTGAAGATTTTAAAATTTAGCGACCGCGACAAGACCCTTCTATGACAAGCGTGAAAAAGTCAAGTTGATACATGAGAAATTTTGGAGAACTGGTCATTGTATTTTTTGTAATAAAAAAAACTTTAATTGATATAATGAAAGTAGATTTGGCACTCGATTGACAATGTATGCCCATAGATATTTGTTAGTTGGAGTACTTTAGAATACTGAAGAAATACCAATTTTAAGTATATTAAATCAAAGCTCAATCTATGAAGCATCTGACAGCAAAGAATTATAATCTCATTATTCCTTTGCGATTAATGGGTGTTATTACGCAGAGCTGTGCCGAGCACTGAAGAAAAGTGCTTCGAGCACAAAGCACTAAGCCTTATTGAAAAGTGCTCCGGAACCTCGAGCACTAAGCCCTTATTTTTTAAGGAATGCTCGCGATTACTAAGCACTTTTGGAAAGTATTTCATTTACACGAGCACCGAGCACTAAGCACTTTTCAAAATGAACCTTTGTATTTTCTATCCAAATGTCTCTTAGTTTGAAATTTTGATTTTGGTGTCTTGATTTTTTCTTTCGAGTGATATCGTGTTTTGAACTGCCGGCATAATTAAAATTGACAATAGTTTTCTCTCAGCAAGTCCAACATTGTCGTTCACAGACAAATATAAAATTACCATGACGTCATATAAAAAAAATTGAAAGAAAAGCATGTGGTCTCGAAACAGAAAATAAAATTTCAAAATTTATGGAAAGACAATGACGTCTTGGCAACAAATTAGATGAAATTTTTTTTGTGGCAAAGCTAGAAAAAAATGCTGTCTGCAATGAAAAAATGCTTTCTGAGCTCTTTATATCATTCATTAAGTGAACAGACTGTAACTTTAATATCCGCCAATAAATAACTTGAAAGAATGATTATAGAATCTTGCATAGTATATCAAAAAAAGGTCGTATCGCTCCATAGAATTTCCCAAAAAAAATTCATCATACAACATTACAATTTGTTCTCCGAGTCATAATAATGAGAACATAAAGACTTATTCCAGTCCATAACATACTCGTATAGCGAGATCATTTTTTAACACCAGAGTTATAACGAAGGAAAAATTTAACAAACATTTTTATTTTAGTTCTCTGTCTATTCCAATCTGGCGAAAATCAATTATTTTCATATTCCGACGATTCCATAAAGCTTAGTGCTTGGTAATTTCTGCAAGTGCTTGGGAGCACTGCGGTGCTTAGAAGCACTTTTTCGAATTACTAAGCACTTAGCCCTTTCAAAAAACTCGCGGAGCCCCAAGCACTAAGCACTGGTTCAATCTAGTGCTCGCGAGCACAGTGCTTACGAGCACAAAAGTGCTTCGAGTGCTTTCACGAGCACTAAGCACAAGACTTCGGCACAGCTCTGTTATTACGCACAAGGATGTACAATGGACGGATTTTACAATAGTCGTGGATAAAAGTATTCTCTACAAATAAGATAGATTAATGACAAAACAACGTTAGCCGGTCCATCTAGCCACAAACATAATTCTGAAAAACAAAATGAAAATAGTTCTGAAACAGGCACTTTTCAATATGACCTGCAACCTCCAGAATTTTCTGGAACGGTTCCAAAGACCAGAAGATACCCCGCCGCTTCCAACGTAGGTCCTCCAACTGTCAGTCTAGAGATTGCCATTCCTCACACGTTATTGCTCAATTATTACCCCCTCTCCCCCATCCCTGCCGGTCCAGATAGGTACGTTTTTGTTACGTCGTACACGAAACACAACGTGATGATAATTCTCCCTACTCCAACTCCTTCCTCCTCCTTCGTTGAGATCTCCTTGAGAGACGATGTAATCAAGTGGCATCAAGCGGCCTAATGAGCTGGCATGTAGGTCGACTTGAAGCAGATGGGAGGGACGAGGAGTTTCCATCTCCCGCGCCCCCCGCGTCTCCTTTGGAGGTCCTTCATTCGAGGAGTCAACGGACTGAGGGCGTCCGGTTTCAATGCCGGAGTTTTACGCGTGTGTAAACATGTTTACACATGGCGAGTGTGGACGGGAAATGGGCAAGAGGTTGTTGGTTTGGTGAATAGGTATCTGGAAAAGGCTTGAAGCGATGAAGAATGTGGATGAGCATATTTATACGTTATACAGATTGGGAAATTCACATCGAAAACATACGATATACAATGTATCAGGCTAATGCGGCCCATACACAAGCTACTTTTTCGGCGTTCTGGCAGCTAGCGTTTTGCGAGCGTCCTAGACGCTCGTGCAATTTTGACCACACACAAGCGTCTCAGTAGCTCACCGATCGCTGACGAGAGATCGAGTTATACGATCAGTCTCTGCCAAATTTTCACCATTTTTATAGTGAATTTTAATAATTTCAATGCGTTCTTAAGCATGTATCGTTCCATTTTTATTGATGGCGTAGTCTCTTTATAAGTTTTGTTAATGTTTATAAACAGCATACATAAATGTCACAACTGATATTTTAATTAACAATAAAAGTTTTTGAAAATGAATGCAAATTAGGTGTTTTATATATTCTCAAAAATGACACGTACTTTCAAACATTCTTTATGTTATTCATCGATCTTAGCAGAGTGTTCGCTTACAGGTCGATTTTAGGAAATGAAACCTCCGGTTGGCCAAACGATTGAACTCTTTTTGCACCCGGCTTTTCTGTAGCTCGTAACTTTTTGTATTTTTTACGGAATGAGTCTCGGAGGCTTTTTATTTTTTTCTTTACGAAATCAATATCTCATTCATCGTTATATTGTTAACATAAAGCTTACACTTCTTCATAGGCTTTATTCTTTAGTGTTCTGTTCGAATATTCTTTGCTCTTGATCATCCACAAACACTTATTCTTTTTAAATAGTTCTATAAAATTTGTAAGGAATTCTTCTGAATGTGGAAATCTTGCATGATTCTCTGCCATTCTAGACGCTCTCACACACACACACACAAGCGTTTTTCATGCGTTTCGCCGGCTATCTTGACGCTAAAATCAAACACGTTTGATCTTGGCGTCCGGCGTTGCGTCCAGCTCGGCGACTCGCCAGCGTGGCAGCGGATAGACATACACAGGCGTTTTTCGGGCTACTTTTGGCCGTTTTGGTCGCTTGCGGTGACGTTAGCTGCCGAAAAAGTAGCTTGTGTATGGGCCGCATAACAAATATGGGCATACCTTGTCAATCGAGGGCCAAATCTACTTTCATTATATCAATTAAAACTTTTTTCATTACAAAATATACACTGACCAGTTCTCCGAAAATTTCTCATGTATCAACTTGACTTTTCCCACTGATGTCATAGAAGGTTCTTGTCGCGGTTGCAAAATGTTAAAATCTTCAAGAAATATATTCAGTAGTCGTGTATAAAGTATAGTATGCTACTCGCGTATAATGGCTCGAACATTTTTGGGTCGTCGTGAAGCACCTTGTCGAACTGCAATAAAGATATTGGTGAAAAAATTCGAGCTGTTGGGACAAGTTAGTGATGTGAAAAATGTAACCCGTACACGTCGCTCAAGAACAGCCGAGACTATTGCTGCTGTAGCCGAAAGTGTTGAGGAAAACCCAGGTTTGTCAATTCATTGTCGTTCTTTGGAATTAGGCATTCCACGAACGTCATTGCACCGTATTTGCATAAAGATTCTGGTCTTAAGGCTTATAAAGTTCAGTTAACACAAGAACACATTGATCTCTCGAAAGGTGATCACAATTGTTAAATCTTGTGATTTAACATCTTGCTACTTCTTCCTTTGGGGCCACGTGAGCCCAGCGTCTATTCAAGACCTCAAAGATTGAATTTCTGAGGCTTTCGACAACATAGGGCAGCCACTTTGCGATTTGGTTATGGAAAATTTCATTAAAAGTATATGGTCCCGTAAGCGTGGTCGTGGTGGTCATTTGCCTGGTGTTTTTTCCACTATTAACGGCATAGCTTCTTTTTCACAATGAAATAAACATTCAATTATTTATAATTAAAAATAGCATTTTTCTTTGAATATGAAAATAACACCTCTTATTGGAAAACCTCGTACAATCGTTTAAAATTCCGAGAAGTTTCAATTTCGCTATCAATTCGAAACTTCAGCGAACCCTCAGATAATGACGTCCACCATAATCTGTTCATTCACCGTCGAGATCTTTGGGGAAAATAAACGGGAAAATCATAGTTGCCGATATGGCTTCATCGAGCGGTACAATCCACCGTTCTATGGACGGCTCAATTTCTCCAATGCTGTGGATGAAGATAACGGAGAAGTTTGCCTTAGTTTTCAGCGATTTTCATTAAAGTTTTCCCCGTCGCTAGAATCGTCCCGTAGAACGTCGCTCCTTCGTTTGAATTAATCGAGGAACAAATAGAAAAGCCGGGCGTTTTCCTTCCAGTGGCGGCACGTGGCCTGTACTCGGAAAAGTATGGTTCGTTAAGAGGTTTTTTCTAGAGGCAAGATCGAGAGGAAGTTTTCTTGAGGCTGATATAATATTTAAACCTCATCTTATGCAGTTTTCAGTAGAGAAATTTGTCTTGCATTCTCGTTGTTGTGTTGGAACGCTGTTGCTCTTCTACATCCCTCACACTTCGGTACCTTCTCCTACCCGCCTAGTGCCTACCACGGAGACGCATTTTGGTGCGATTTCTTCTACAACCTGCCATATCTTTTGATGTATTCATCATAATTGAATGATGTAAAAGGCAATTTCGTTCTAAATTAAATACTGGGTATGAACGACGTATTTAATTGGATGAGGATCAATAGCGTATTCTTAAAAAAATACTCCCAAATAATGCATAATTTTGAAAAACATTCGGATACCTTCAAAAGGTGATACAGAGTAAACCTTGAAAGATAGATATATGCTATCGCGGACTTTTTTGTAGAACTATTAAAGAGGTACATTTCCGTCATACATTGTTTCCATGTACGTCTTAAGGTTTTTGCAGCGCACCTGAAAATAGCTGATTTTGGTACTCATATTTATTATCATTGAAGTTATAGTAGGTTTCCTCAATTTTCTCGGGTGAAAAGTATAGCCTATGTTACTCAGGGGTAGTGTAGCATTCTAAGGGTGAAAGAATTATTGAAATCGGTCGAGTAGCTCATGAGTTAACTCGTATCAAACCCACAAACATACAAACCTTTCCTCTTTATAATATTAGTATAGATGAAATTTAGTACATTATTTTTGTGCTATCACTATGTTTATTATACTGATGCATCAATTATGCAACCAACTGTTTCCATTTTATCCAATTATCTAACACTGCGGAACAGGTAGGGTAATTTTGCGAATCACAGAAGCGGAAGAGTAGTATGGTAAACCCAAGTTACAGCTGTTAGTATTGTTCTGTGATCACTTCATCCGCGTCGATGGCCATCTCTTGTCGATGAGAGCTATACGCACTGGACTTGACTGTTTAACGAACACATATAACGTAAATGGCATGGGATTTACATTCATACGTTAACGTGCATCTGTTTATTTGGGTATAATGGGTTTCGGTTTGGTGCAATGCTCGGCAGTCTGATATACCTACAATCGTTAATTAGGGTCAAATAGGTGATCTGCATTTCGGAATTGTTTACATTCGAGATTATTCTGGAAGGCAGACAGCAAGCAAATTCTGGAATTTGATCAGGACTGGACATTGCAGCATCATTATCCAGAAGCGTTGAGCACAAAGATAGTACTGGGTGGTCAACTAAGAAATTCCGATTTAAAAGCGGTCTAAAATTGTTTTGAATAGGAACAGAGAAGCGGGGTCGGTCTTAAACGAAGGAAGGGTTCATGGAAATTCAGTCGCCATAGTTCGCTGGACGTGTGAGGAGCTTTTGTTCTATGTACCAGCTTATTACCAAAATCAAATTTTTTTTCTCTGATGAAGCCCATTTTAACCAAAACGGCTGTGTAAACCAACGAAATTGCCGGTATTGGTCTTCAGAGAACCTCAAAGAGAAACATGAAACTCAATTGCATAGTCTGAAGGTCACAGTTTGGTGTGCACTACACGAACAAGGCATTATTGGCACGTATTTTTTCGAAGACTGACGCTGCCGAGCAGTAACAGTGGATTTTGATCGTTATATGGACATGTTGAACAATTTTTTTGAACCAGCCTTTCAAGACTTTGATGGATACAAGCGGGACACTTGTCACACTTCAGATCGGTCCTCACCTTTGATTCAGGCGCTTTCTCCTGAAAATTTGATTTCCCGGCGTGGAGACCTTCCATGGCCCCCCAGAAGCCCGGACTTGACACCTTGCTAATTTAACTTATAGGGACACCTCAAAAGTGTAGTCTACCGAAACAATCCTCGCACTGTAATTGCGTTGAAAGAAAATATCCCTCAGGAAATTCAAGCCATCGGTCCAGAAACTTTGCGATGTGTTTTTCTAAATTTGGGGGTTCGACTCGAAATGTGCCAGCAGAAAAACGGTGGACATTTGGACAGCGAAAGTTTCAATAAATGAATTCCCAAAGAGCCAAGAATTATTTGTAGAAAAAAAATTGACTAGATAGTTTTTGTTTTCTCTTTCAAATCGGAATTCCTTATTTCACCACCCATTACTATACATTAGAGGGAGAAAAAAAAACAGGCTCTGTTCATCCCCTCAAATATTTCGCGTCAATTCATACAAACACCCAGTGTACAAATAAAAAACATCAATATACGAAGGTAGTTCAAATATAAAAGAGACTTTTCGATTTTCAGGCACAATAGTGGGGGGAGAACATTCCTGATTTTTTGTTGTTAGGTAGGTTTGTCTGGAGTAAGGGAAGCACGTCGGATTGCCTCATCGACCCTTCCGGTGTCCACTGTGACGATGCAAGAGGTTCCTCCGTCAATTGCGCAACGTATTGTTCTCTACACTCCCTACTCGCTTGTTTAGACTCTGGGGTGTAGTGGTGCACCCATGTTTCATCAGAGGTGATAATGTGAATGAGAAATTGGTCTTCTTGTTCCTGAGATCGTGCAAGAAGACGCCCACACACCTGAAAACGATGCAATTTCTGGTCAACTGTGAGAAGGCGAGACAACCACCTGGCGCAACCCTTACGGTACCCTTGCTCCTTTGTGAGTATGGAGTAGGTGCTCCCATAACTTATCCCGACCTAACTTGCAATTTCAGAAGTGGTACGACGTTTGTCGTCTTCAATAAGCTGTCGAACACTACTGATGTTGTTCGCTGCGGTCATGGCTCTCATTTTCAACACAATCACGACCCTCCACGAACTGTTTATGCCATGCAAACACTCTGGCTCGCGACAATGTCTCTTCTCCGAACATCGGCAGTCAATCTCTTCAAGATTTTGGCCAGTTTTACGCCTTCTGCGGCGAGAAACTTGATTACAACACGTTGCGCAATTGACGGAGGAACCTCTTGCTCAAACATCGTCACAGTGGACACCGAGAGGGTTGATGAGGTAATCCGACGTGCATTCCTTACTCCTGACAAGCCTACCCAATAACAAAAAAATCAGGAATGTTTTCCCCCCACTATTGTGCCTGACAATCGAAAGTCTCGGTTATATTTGAACTGCCCTCGTATCAAATCTTTCAATCCGAATTTCGATAAAGACGATAACAACCTTGTCCATCCGGCTAAACGCTCAAATCTCCCAGACGTTTCGAACGGTCCTAACCCCACTTAACCCGTTTGTACTTAGGCCTACTAATTTTCCCATATTCCCTCGATCGTAAGAAGGATTTCCCACGAGAGGGAGCTGCCGTAGACCTCTTGGATCATTTCCCACGGGTACCTAATACCGAATTTCAGAACTAACGATAAGCGATATCGCAAGCAATATACTCATTCATATTTAACCGGAATTTACGACGCAGGTACAATGGCCTTATTGAGGAAAATTCCCTAAAAAGTGAGGTTATGTTTGCTTATCTGTACGTCACGTACGGCGTCTGTTTTCTGCCTAGAAAGAAGAGATAACCATTTGTAGAAGCGAGAAATGGAATCGGCAGAAATCATAACGTGTGACATTCGACACGTATTTGAACAGACGTGAAATAACAAACAGGATGGTAAATATTAACATGGAGCACACAGAAGTCAGTTGTTGGAAGTTATCGAAGTGATTATTTCTACACAAAGATTCTTTGTGGATGCCCACTCACGATTGATTCAAATTCGGCAGTTGAATGCGTATATTCAAGAGGGTATTTTGGATGTAAGTCCTACAGCTTTCATTCGGAAATGTTACGAGCATTTCGTTGAGAGCGAAGGGTCCATTCTGGTCATTTATTTGGGGTTCAATATGAATTATGAACTGCTATAGACCGTTCAAATGTAAGAAGGAGCTTAATAAACAAACAGAATCGTCTGGTTTGCTGACAATAAAACTCGTATTGGTCAAAATATAATAAAAACCCTTCAACCGCCCTAAGAGACTGCCAGGTTCGTACTAGGAACGGGACTGTGAATGGTACTGGATAGAGAAAATCTTTTGACAAAGTGTATACAGTGTGGAACCTCCAAATGGAATGAATTAACTAAGGAATGAATGAGAGCGTGTATATATTTCACTTAGATGAGCTGTAAGAATTGCATTCGTATAATAATATTCAGTTACAACTGAACGAATGTATGAAATCTCCTCGATTCGACTCTGGACTGAAAGTACCTATCCGAAGGCCCTCCTACCGCTGCGCCAAACTTGTTGTTATTGCTCCTTCCTACATTTGAACAGACTATAGGGTTAATCGTCTATTGTGAACTGTGTATCTGTTGTGATCTCTTTTTTCCTAGAGCTGATTGGGAATTTTTCCATACTGCCAGTTATCTGTTTCCATAGTCATAATACACTCTCTGTATTGGTAACCTATGGGGAGGCTTGTTTGCTAGTATGTAATCTGGTTCCATTGTCATTATAAACATCAATAACTTAGAGGGTCTTCGGGAGGAATTTTCGCTCTTCTAAAGATCTTTTTGACTCAAACACTCTCTGTATTGGCAACCTATGGTGAGGCTTGTTTGCTAGTTATCTGGTTCCATTGTCATTATTAACATCAATAACTAAGAGGGCCTTCGGGAGGAATTTCGCTCTTTTAAAGATTTTTCTGACTCAAACCCTTCTCTGCATTCGTAATCCATGGTGAGGCTTGGCCCTAGCAGATATCCAGGAATTCTGTTCACTTCTCCTCATAATCTACACTCATCAGGATCTACTAGATTTATTCAAAAGTGTTTCTTCATGCTACATTATCTGGTTTGAATAGTGATCTGAGGAGATTAGATTAGATTATAATAGAGGAGGGACGACAGATCAAAACCGACCTTGCGAACACCTTGACCTTAAGATCTATTGTGCATCCCCGCGCTGTTTACCAGTCAGGCAGCAAAGTCTCAATGAACTTCACCACCTTTCTTGGGGCCACATCAATTACTTGTTCAGGCTTTAGGAACCTGAAGCCAAGATGCTGTAACCGTTTATGGTGAACAGCTTCACAATCACATAGCAGGTGTCTGGCTGTCTCGGTAGCTTCTTGACAGAAGCGTTATGTACTATCGGGCGCCTTACCCATGTTTTTTAAGTGATACCTCACGGGACAGTGCCCAGTGAGAGCGCCTGTCAGTTTCCTCAGTTCCAATTTGCTGAGTGAGAGGACTTTCTTGGTCCAGCTCGTCGAGTGAGAGGGAAGTGACCATTGGTCGTACGCCAGGACATAAGCTTCCTCTTTTGTTCCCAGTCCTTAATAGCCATTGCCTGATTGTTGGCTGGGAAGCCGCAAAACGGTTTTGGTCCGGTGAAGGGGGTTGTCCCTCCTTCCCTGGCCAGTTGGTCTACCGCTTCATTGCCTTGAATCCCGGAGTGACCAGGATGTGAGGAGATACTTACAACTTGTTCTTCTTAGTATTTCTTGAGAAGGCATTGGCCCTTGAGAAATCCTGTGAGAAGATTCGACATGCTTTCCGTATTGAGTGCTCCGTTTTACACTAGAAAAGCTCTGCCAGAATGCCTTCTTGTCTGTCTTCTCCCTTATTATGAATTCCTTTTTGTGGATGTTTTTGTCTATGCCACAGAAGAATTCTGATCTTATGGAAAGAGTTGATGACCCCTTCCAGTAGAGATCATCACCCTTCCCATGTCCCTTAATTCCTGAGTGTGTTGGAATCAGTATCAAGAAAACTATTGAATTTTGTTAGTTCTTTTGATTTATCTAGGCTTAGAAGTGATATGTTGAAGCTCAGCACCTTGATAAAGGCTCAAATGTTCGTGTATATGACTAAATCACGTTTTAAGGAAACTCTATGCAGGTTTAGATATAGAATAACCCCAGATTCCAAACGTTCAATTCGATAATTGCGTAAGATACGGGATATCGTCGTTCGAGACCAAACACCAGAAAAGGTCTAAAATCCGGATGAAACCACATGACCTGTTAAATCCGGCTCATCGTTCCCAAAATCGCGAAATCGTCGAAAAGAGCAGAAAATAAACGTCAATTAGGGTTTTGGAGTAGGTAACGTTCGAGTATTGGGGGAGGAAAAAAAGTTGGAAAAGGATTCCGGTTAAATTGGATATTCCGAAGCTCGTTCAATTCAATTATTATCGGTACTCGAAAAACGCGAGTTGGAGTTTTTCGAATGCTCGAATTACGAGTTGGGATGGGAAAGAATTGTTATTTGCTACCCCTTCGTGAGTCGAAGCGCATTGAATCTTTTTGTAGGGGTCGGAATTTGATACTGAAAAATGTAAACCCTTGGGGCAATCCATCAACGTTAATCAATGCTTCATCGTTAATACAGAATGACTGGTATTTCATATTTTTCACTTTCAGTTCGTACGCCATTATGAAAGGATTCCACTTCATCTTTGGTTATTGGTTGTGAATTATCAGCGTTCAAATTCGATCAACGTTAGTTACTCTGTATCGGATTTTTGTGGCAATTGTTAACTTTAATAATTGATGAACTCTTCTTTCCTTTTGTATTGTGTTGTTCATTATGTAACTCAGCTTGTTCAACAAAACGAACAATAATGTTAAGCTTCATCTCTGCTATGCGTAATGTTTGCTTAGCAAATTGTGCGTTTCGTTTGTCTGTCAGCTGTCAAATGTATCTGTTTGTAGCGGACAGGCTATTGCTTACAGAAAATGTTCATCCAGTTCATTATTCTAAGATTAAGATTCAGTCCTCAATTGTTCAAAATTATGGTGGTATTCTGCTTTTCATCTGTAAGTAACGATACTGAAGCGTACGATTGATCTGTTACTGGCCGATTAACAGATTCGTAAATAATGTAATTCTGGAATGGTTCCTGTAACTTTCTTAGGAACAGTGTTATTTTGAACTACTTATCGATAAACATAACCTTCAATCGTAAGTTTTGATCATGGAACTTTATGTATTATGAGTATAAATGGTTTTGATTCGAATTTGAAAATACATTTATCTGAATGTAATTTGCGTCTGTTTCTTTCATCTTATAAACTGAAAACAGGAAAGAAAAAAAATTCTTGGTTAAAATTGCTGTAGAGCTTTTATCAAGTTTATAGTACACTGGTTCTCCAATCTGAATATGTTCACAAACTGGGTATTCGGCATTTCTTCAATCTGAGCATTTTCTGGGCATCGGGCATTTCAAATGGATTTATTTGATCACGCAACCTTTTCCTTCCAATTCTCATAAAGTTCCTACTTTAAAAAAGAACGATTTTTAGGTCATGTATATCAATGAACAATGTTTTACCTGTTATGATTTTCTTCCGATAACAATCCAATAAACAAAGCCATATTAGTTTTATTCATCATGGATTTCTTATATTAAAACGTTGGTGTTCGTCCTAAAATAAAACAACCATTCAACGTAACCTCACAATATGTCATTCTATAATGCTCACTCTTCTAGTACTCGTAAATATTTAACGATTTCTGTAAGCTACAGATCCCTTAAAGAGGTCCAGAATTGCAATTTTCCTGTAAGCTCATGAGAAGTTACAGATTAGCTTACAGGTGAAAGCAGAATACCACCATTAGCGACCCTTAGACAGCTTCCGTCGCGCCGCCACTGATCGATTTCTCCAATTTTCGCTTCGGTACGCCCGCTTCGATTTTTCGTTAGCTGAAGCCCGCGAGTTTTCCGAGAAAAGATGCCGCAGTTAATTTGTCAAAGGGGTAATATAGAAGTAAATCTGGGCTCCGAGAGGACGGGACTTGAATATAAGAGCTAGATTAGGGAGATTAAGGCAGTGTATTTCGACACTTGGAAGATGGAGATTTAGCCTCGAAATCCTCGTTGATAAGACTCGTGGAACGGAAGGAATTTAATTTTCCAAGAGAGCAGTCTCAATTAGCCATCTTAAGGGTTTGATTTCAAAGGGTTTTCCAATAAGAGGTATTATTTTGATATTGCCATTTGTCAATATAAATGATCGAATGTTTAGTTCATTATAGAGAAGAAGCTATGCCGTTAATAGTGAAAAATAACATCAGGAAAATGAGCACCACGACCACGCTTACAGGACCATAACCTTTTAATGAAAATTTCCATAACCAAATCCCAAAGTGACTGCCCTATGTCCTCGATAGCTTCACTAATTCCATCTTTGAGGTCTTAAATCGACGCTGGGCTATTGGCGTAGACCTTCTCATTCAGGTGGGCCCAAAGGAAGAACCATAATTTCTTTATTGCGGTCCGACAAGGTGCTTCACAACGACCCAAAAATGTTTTACGAACCGTCTCTGCCAAATTTTCACCATTTTTATAGCGAATTTAAATAATTTCAATGCGTTCTTGAAGCGTGTATCGTTCCATTTTTTATTAATGGCGTAGTTTCTACTTGTCAAATGTCAAAAAAATGACAGCTTCAAACGTGACATCTACCGAAATAGCGGGCTATCCAAAATAACACCTCTTATTGGAAAACCCTTCATGTAACAAACCAAGATATATATCTGAGATGTGTATCATACGAATGAGCGGTGTATCAAGTTTTCAAAGTGAAATTCAACAGTGTTTATTTTCAAATTATCTATTGAAGAAAGGTCCATGGATACACCATAACTCAATGTAATAATAAGCTGCTACAGTTCTTTGCCAATGATATTCAAATCTAAAATTCAATATAGAGAAAGATCAGTTATAACGACCAAAAAAACAGGAGATTGCCACATTGGATATTTTTTAATACCTACAAATTATTCAGATCTTTCTTACAACACAATATATGTAAAAGTTATCGGTAAATATTTGTAGGATGAAGATCGATGATTGAATCATGAGAACTGCAAATATCTATCACTCAGAGTGTCTACACAATCGCATATTGTTGAGTGCCTGCTCATCATGTAATATCACGGCCTGTTGTATATAAATCGCGGATTTCTTACAATGTCAATTTACATCTGACAATTGACAAATTGATAACGCAATTCAGACAGTTCTAAATACCTAACGACAAAAGATTGAAATTTCACATTACAGATTTACTATAGTCCGTTCACAAAAGTTTGAGCCGTCGGTTGGCCATGGAAGTTTGGAATATTCCACTGTGTATATTAAAATTTTAGATTATGTTGTCAGATTGATACGCAATGTTGTCAATATTGCATAGAGTTCTCTGATAACTCAAAAGCTCGTCGGACGAGGCCGGGTACATTCGGCAACGTTGACTTTATCTTACGTTATGACAGCAAATACTGCCAACTTCAGATAAATAAACAAACGTCTACTATGCTCTCGAACTTTCGTGAACGGACTATACTTGAATTAAATGAAAATATCATTGTTTGAACAGTGGAAACTAATGGTACCTATTTCAAATGTATTCGAGAATTATCAGTTTCATTAGTCAATGGAAGAGCGAATGAACAGAATCAAGTCAAATGAAGAAAAAGTTCTTAAACAAACTTTATGTGACAAACATAAACATTGTATGCTCAAGACGAATCAAGATATATCTGAAGTAATAAATGAAGAAATTCGGACTTATTTGAGAAAAATACTCGTTACTCACATGCATTCCGTATTTTAGATATTTTTAGAGTTTAAAGTTTCCTTTGAAACATCCTTCATCATTCATTGAATCAACTGATTTCTTTATAAGATGATTCTGATGAATCGTCGGTTCCAAAATATCCTGATTCGAACTTAAGGAAGCACCTCTACCTACAGCTACATGCATGTTATACTCGATAGAGGAAAATTTTACGATTGCAAATTGTGAATTGTAAACAAGATAACCACTCTCTCGGACTCTCGACTTGAAAACGCATCGAAAGGCATGGCTACGGGCTGGCAACGTTGCATGAAAGTGGCAATTATTAGCAAAACTACCAACCAAAGATAATGAAACCAAGGCCTACTTTGTGCTCAATGATATGTGATCGGAGTATAATTGGATCCTTATTTTTCCACATTTATGTTTGAAGGGATACTACCCCTGTATATTGCTGCAATCATGCGACAGAGCAAATAGCGGATTTGCGCAGTTAATTATTTGATGTAATTATCTCTTCACGAGGTTTGCTGCGGCACGAATTCGGGCCCCATGGAATATTCAGTATCGCGGAAATACGCTTTTTACCGCAGAATTGATTAAAATCAGGGCAGTGGGTGGGCGTATGGGGTACATCAAACATGAAAGTGAGGGATTTCGCTTCATTGAAGTTGGAATTCTCATCATATATGGTATCAGCGAAAATGTCGATGTTAGATGGATGTCGACATGGCGAATTCTGGGTTCATAGAGTGTAATCGGAGTAAATGTCATTTCTCAATCTAGGAAGTTTTAGGCTATGGAACGTAATTAAACTTCTGGGTTCGATATTTAATTATGGTTAACGCTGCTACATGTCGCATAAGAAACTGAGACCATAGTTCCGTTTAGTTTAGTTAAAAAAAGGGGTTACAGTTCACTGCGACCTTAAGGTCTATTGTGCCCCCTTACAGAGCTGTTCTGGCCAAACCCTTTACAGCTCGCCTTCCAGTTCCAGAGGCCAGAGGGGCCGGGAACCCAGATTAAATTACATTATTTTTCTTGCCTACCTCAGTGAGTTTGTTCCGGCACTCCCAGATCATTTATTCTTTCTAGATTTATATCTAGACATCTTTCAATAGCTAAGATTTCCGCTTGAAAGACGCTCATACAGGAGCCTAGTGATAGTGCACACTTGGTACTTGGCCCGTATATTCCAGCGCCTGCTCCTGTAGAGGTTTTGGAACCATCCGTATACCATTTTACGGTATTTTCTTTGAGGTTATAGTCGATGTATTCCCGTTTCCAATCCTCTCTTTTACTTAGCTTTGTCCTGAAGTTTTTCTCAGTGATTACTTTCTTGATCATTATATCACTAGGGTGGTTCGCAGATGAGATGTAGTTATTCAGAGAGGACCAGACTCTCTGATTCTTTACTATTCTATACTATACTATACATTCTCATAGCTCCAGTGATACACACACAGGCAAGCCTCTGTACTTTATCGAGCCTTTTCCTTGTACTACTGTCCCATATGTGATTATAGGTCTCACAATCATGACGTACATCCATCACAGTATTTTTGGGTAACAACCTCAATTTTTGCCGAATAGACGTCTGCACGCCATTAGAGCTAAGACCATAAGGAGAAATAGATACGTCTGTCCTTCACCCCCAATCTGGTAGCAGAAGAGGCGTTAGGTATAGCGAAAAAGGATGATTAACCTTTTCTGCACCGGCTTTGTGGTTATCACTTAGTTGATCGAGTCTCACACACTTCACTCGAAAGTTATTTTAACAGAAGAACAGATGAAATTGAAATAGGTGCTTATCAGAAGATGATAGATAAATTTTTTAATTATCAAAAACTCAGATTTGATCACTTTTCGGATCAGAGCGCACAGTTCATTCCGCGGCCGCAGGTGGCGCCAGCAATCGGGACAATTTACTCCAAGAGCAAGGGTACATTCACGACTGAACAAGTACCCTCATCTTGAGTATCACCCACACTGATACCGTTAGAGTTCGATGATAATGAATAGTCCATAATCAAGTTGAAAATGAATGAGATGATCTTCGTAGACGCTGTCCCAAATAAAATTGAGCCTTGAGCCCCTTCGCGTTCATTGAACATTACGCTGTATAATGAAAGTAACGGTCTCTACAATCATCCTTAAGTTACCCCCACATAATCCAAGAATTGCCAAGGAAGCGCAAAAAATTCTCGAATGTAATCGGATATCAAAACATACCAACCTATAATGAAAAAAACTCCAGCCTATTACGCTCGCGCGTATCCAATACGAAGAAAACTCCTTCAAAGACATCCTGAGTTTCCTCGATTTTCATTCGGCACCGAAATTATTTGTCTGGAAAATTGCCCGACTGAAGTTTCGGGGTAAACAACTCGATTTCGCGATGCGTTGCGACTACGCGCCCTACGTTCGAGGGATGAACGTTTGGGAGGGTTGTGTGAAGATGATGAGATCCTGATGGAGCCGAAAATATTTCTGGAAAGGGTAAACATGAGGGGGCGGCTGAGATAAAGTGGCGGTAACGAGATTACACGCGAATTATTTCGCGAGTTGCTCCATTTTCACCCCCTGTAGCGTTAAGGGTTGGTGTGAGGAGATGGGTGTAGCGCGTTGGGAACTAGAGAATAGGGGTAGGTGTTGTTCATCCGTTTGTTTTTCGAAGTGAAAAGTCTGGTACGCATTACTTAGGCTTTTTGAGGAATATTTTGTTATGAGTAGCTTTTTACGTTCTTTTGTAAACAAGAACTGACAGCCAGGTTCAAATGTGATGGGTTGAACTTGAAACTTGACTTTATGCTCTTTCCCTGTGTTTTATTTATTCCGGCATGGAAATTTACATAGGAAACATAAGATATTCAATGCATCATAGAAATAATTCTGCTGTCGAGTTGATAAGTGGAATATTCGAAAGATTTCCTTGCGATCAAGTGTGAATAATTTTGTTTTTCTCTTATTGTTGGGAGTCTCTAATTGAATCAGTAGATATTCAACGGGTTAGGCTGCCTGTTACTACGATAATCCATTTGAAAAAGACAACATTATTCGCAATAGATCAATCATTTCGTCATAAACGTAGCATTTGAATCGATTATTCTACTGTTCAACTGGATGTCAAAGTTTTTTTTTCTCGCTGCATTGAATACTGTTATGTAATGTTATGAAACGATCTTATAGCTTCAATTCCTATGTTATTCGAACTTTTAACGCCTTCAGAGCGACTACTTCAAAATTTTACCAACTGCTTCGACATTTTTGCAACTGACCCGCTAACTGCTTAGACAATTTTGCCAACTGCTCCGAAATTTTTTTTTATTGTTAAGAAATTCTTTCGTCTGCTTCAAAAATTTACCAGCTGCTTCTAAAACTTTACAACTGTTTTTGAAATTTTACCCACTGCTTCGGCATTTTTCCAACTGCTCCGAAATTTACCAACTGCTTCGAAACTTTTGCCAACTGCTCCGAAATTTTTTCAACTGATTATAAATTTTTTCGAATGCTTCAAAAATTTACAAACTGCTTCGAAAATTTGCCAACTCTGTTCAACATTGGAGGGGGGAGGTCGCCCTTACCCCCATTCAATAAATAACAGGAAGATAATTATTTCATCGGTTTTCATTGCTAGTATTGAATTATTCATATCATTTTTAAAATTTCGTTCTGAATTATCGTCAATATTCTGATTTGGTACTTCGATTTCAAACCTTTTCGTTGAATGTCATCCGAAAAAGTGACGTTCTATTCGTCAAAATTACTTCACTTCCAACTGAAGTGATTTCGAAAATTATTCAGTCGAATAAAAAGCTATAGTCCGTTGACAAAGGCATATTTGGCATATTCCACTGTGTATATTGAAACTTTAGATTATGTTGTTTATTTTCTTGTCAGATTGATACGCAATGTTGTCAATATTGCATAGAATTCTCTGATAACTCGCAAGCTCGTCGGACGAGGCCGGGTACATTCGGCAACGTTGACTTTATTTTACGTTAAGTCAGCAAATACTGCCAACTTCAGATAAATAAACAAACGCCTACTATGCGCTCAAACTTTCGTGAACGGAGTCTAGGTATATTTTATTTATTCTCTAAAAAACCGCGCAATTTTAAACATCCTTTGCATAATTTGTACAGGGTTGTATTTTCTTCATTCTAGCGTATAGAATGGCTTGTTTCCGAGTGGTGACGAATGGTGATATTGGAACATTTCCCCAATAGAAAGGCATCTTTAAATCCTGATAACTTGATAGTCATCTCCAACACATCTAACCACCCCTTGCAACCACTTGTCAATCAGGCCAACCCCTCCCAAGATCTCATCACATATTATCACGTCACACCTACGTAGGTACACTCGAGGGTGCAACGTAGCAGCGACGATGCTGCTGCACTTAACCAGTGGCAGGATTCGAATATTGAATTTCCACGGATTTCCCGACGTCTGATGGGAAATTTGCATTTAGATAAGTACTGTCGATTCGAGCGCCGGTAACCCCATGACGCGGGCGCTGGGAAAAAAGGAGCAGTCAAGGGGTGGGATTGTAGAGGGATGCTATACGGAAAAAAGGATATTCTTTTATTTACCGACCTGGATTTTTATTCATTTTGTTGATGTAGTGGAAATAAATCTGGAAATAGAACGATAAAGTTTGAATAGTCTGGGGTATAAGTTGTGGGTGACGTCAAGCGCTGTTGCCACATTTATTGATGCTGAATATACTAAACGATTATTTTTACATTCTTCATTGAATTTGTGACGAAAAATCTCAAATTCCATCTGATTTTTTTTCTAATTATTCTCCGAATTTGTCTCTTCTGGATTATTTTCGTGCGAGGTGCGTTGTTCTGTATACACAAAAATTAATTCAATTCGATCCAGCCGTTTAGTTGCAGTTGCAGAGTAGATGAATAACTTAAATAACGACTACAGCGCCATCTGTTGATCTGATATGTGATCATAAACATACGGGCATCAGGCAATCCAAAATACATTTATACATCCCACACACCTACCTTCTCCTACCCGCCTAGTGCCTACCTCGGAGACGCATTTTGGTGCGATTTCATCTTCAACCTGCCATATCTTTTGATGTATTCATCATAATTAAATGATGTAAAAGGCAATTTCGTTCTAAATTAAATACTAGGTATGAACGACGTATTTAATTGGATAAGGATCAATAGCGTATTCATGAAAAAATACTCCCAAATAATGTATAATTTGGAGAATGTTGTCGATATTGCATAGAGTTGTCTGATAACTCGCAAGCTCGTCGGACGAGGCCGGGTACATTCGGCAACATTGAATTTATTTTACGTTATGACAGCAAATACTGCCAACTTCAGATAAATAAAGAAACGCCTACTATGTGCTCAACCTATCGCGGACTTTTTTGTAGAACTATTGAAGAGGTACATTTCCGTCATACATTGTTTCCATGTACGTCTTACGGTTCTTGCAGCGCACCTGAAAATAGCTGATTTCGGTACTCATATTTATTATCATTGGAGTTATAGTAAGTTTCCTTAATTTTCTCGGGTGAAAAGTATAGCCTTTGTTACTCAGGGATAGTGTAGCATTCTAAGGGTGAAAGAATTATTGAAATCGGTCTAGTAGCTTATGAGTTAACTCGTATCAAACCCACAAACATACAAATCTTTCCTCTTTATACTATTAGTATAGAAAATGAAACATCTTAACCCGTATTTGTAGTACGTTACGTTAAAATGTACTCTTTTTTTACTTAAAAACGGCCGCCCCACACGAAAAAAAAGGCAGCAGAGATTTTTTTATCATAAATTCAAAGAATAGTTAGAAAATAATTGTTAGTTTCAAACATCTCAGCGGCGTACCACTTTTTCAGTCAGTTTTCAAATAAAACTTCAACACCATTGTATCTTGAAACCAATTTATTTCCGGACCTACATTTATGAGGAGATTTTTTCATAAAATGATCTGAGGAATCGCCCCCTTCGGTATTATTTACATACACCTTGTATACAGGATGTCCCGGAAAATGTGGGAAATCTCTCGGATTCAGATAGAACATAAAAAATGAAGATGACAATTTTCCATAATTTTTTTCCAGTGGCCCTCCCTACGAAGATACGACCTCCTAAATGACGCCACTGGAAATCCATTTTAGTGGAATAAGTTTCAAACTACTCTATATAATTTGATGAAAATTTGATATGATTAATAGTATTAAAGACCTCTTAAATCATCGCACTCAAATTTCAATTAGCTTGTTCAATTTACGGACTGGGTTGTACATTTTAATGCTTACATTTTCAACACCCTGTATGATAAGGTGCTGAAAAAAACAAATGTGGATACCTTGAACATTAAACTAAAGAAAAGTTACTCTTGTTCAGTGTCGATAAAATGAACCGTTTTCGAGAAAAAAAAATAAAGGAAGTAAGTAATTGAAATTTATTCCGCTAAAATGAATTTTCAGTGGCGTCATTTAGGAGGTCGTATCTTCGTGAGGAGGGCCGCTAGGAAAAAAATTATGGGAACTTGTCATCTTATTTTTTTATGTTCTATCTGAATCCGAGAGATTTCCCACATTTTCCGGGACACCCTGAATATTTCTATATTCAAATACAAAGAGATTATGTAGCACAGTTTGCCGAATAAAAGGATGAAGCGATGTCTTATCGCTTATGTTGAAAATGATATTATAAAAATATTAAAAATTATCATATATTGACCTGAATGAGGGGACAAAGATTTCCTACTTCCGAGTCTACTCCACGGTCGTTTTTCTCGATATACTAGAGCGTACGTTTTATTAGATGCGTTTCGACCGTTACGCTTTGTTTCTGTTTCTCCGTAGAAACTTTGTTTAGCGCATACACAATAAGACCTTTAAAACATTGGTCATAACTCATAGTATTAATATGTGCTTCATATATCATAATAAAATAATCGCTATACAAGATAGGTATAATCATTTGTAGTCTAAGTAAGTGTATGTCGTGACTCATAATATGTACTCAGCATTCAGATTAAGTCACTACGAATTGTGCAAATATAATGTGTATTTAATCGTTCTAGTACCTTCATTTCTTTCAGTTGATTCATTTTTAATTGTACAAACCTCAAGGTACAACCGCTGCGAAAATTGGCGAACGATTTCCTTGACAACTCCAATACAAGATTAATAGCGAACCTTATAAAGACACAATAACCTTCTCACTTTCATAACAACATAATAAACCATTTTGAACAATAAAACTACAAGCATCATACATCGTAAACGATTGTTCGTATTTCAGAGAGTATTTTGTTCCTCAATATCTTGGACAGAACAAAACCGATAGAAATGAATTTTTGCGGCCACATGCAAGATACTTATTAGAGGTCTCATACGAAAATGTGTGGCCATAGTGTTAACAGAACCATAGAAAATTCAATCGGAAATTAGAAGAAAAAATCCTTATACAGGGTGTAACTAAATAAGTGTAAAATATTTAAGGAGGTGATTCCTCATCGAAATAAAGATAGGATCTTTCATATAAAGAAACTTCATTGGAACATCCCTTGTTAAGATATAGCCCCTCAAAGGGAGTACATAAAATTTGTATACCAATTTTTTTCACAAGCACTAAAAAAGTTACAATATTGAAATTAACCTGACGTTTCCTACTAGCAAAAAGACACTTATCCAGTTATTTATTTGGTTACCCCATGGTTTTAAAGGTGTGAAACGCAACCCCTAAAGCTTATTTCCAATGTAACTTTTTGTCTTATTATTTGTTTGCCATTTAAAAATTTATTTCCGATAGTTGTTTCATTCTAAACAAAAAATGTCTCTTGAGTTTTTGCCCAAAATAACCAGTTCGCAGTGAAAATTTATTTTACGAACAACTACAGATAGATCGTCATAAATGCGAAACTAATCCATCTAGTAGGACACTTTTAGCAATATTGACAATTAAATTGGTATAACGCTGTCAGTTTTATCTTTGTAGTTGTTCATCAAAATAATTTTTACTGCGAACTGGTTTTATTCTGAGCAAAAAACTTAACCCTTTGAGGCACAGAAAAAAATTTTTTTGGATTAACTTTTTTACTGTCATGGATATGATCAATAGTGATCAATTAACATATCTAATCAACATAATCAATCCCATATATATATATTCGTCCTTCAGACATGGTTTTCCTGATGAAACCACTATGAGACAAAAATAAGGTACATTCAGAAGTGAAAAATGAAAAAGTTTATTCAACGCTACAATACATTATATTGGCTTATGATTTGGTCCGATGTGGTTGAGAGCTTACTTTTTCTAATTTCGGGTGCTACATATGGCTTGTATCTATTTTCCTTTATGACACTTTTTCCTTCCAGTGTAGTTTTTCTGGTGCACCAATGGGCCCAGAAATTATTCTCAGGCGAAAGTTTTTAAATAAGGTTTTTTTTTATTCGGACAACTGCGATAAAATAACGTGCGTTCAAAAAATTTGGTCAAGTAGGCTGTAGATTCTATTTTCCTCTCATAGACTCTTAGGAAAAATAGAATCCACAGCCTACTTGACCACGAATTTTTTTGAACGCACGTTATATAGGAATTCACTACTGTGACATCAACAAAATGCCAGAATAATCTATGCCACCATTTTCAGCAGCTCGTCAGCTAGTTCAAAGAATAACGATCCATATCTGAAATCGAAATTTCAATTCAGTGAATATATTCGAGACTGTTCATTTTATCACAGTGGTTTTCACAGCGAAACCATCACATGATTGCATCAATCCAACCATATATGAATGTGATAAATTTTTCATATTCATCAATGGTATAACATCACAGTTTTCAAAATAACTTCATTCTTACCGATAAATAGTTGTAACATCCAATAATTCCAAGAAACAGGTCTGATCTTGTCATCTACCATAACACACTCACGAACACTACCATTAGAGAAATCCATTCATATTAGCGTTGATCTATACATCAGTATAGCTGCCGGGAGACAGATGACGCCTAGATTAACGTGGTTGCGTATTGAACCACTGCGATTGAATAACAGAACTTTGATTCGATGGTTTCAAGATGAAACCACTATGCCTCAAAGGGTTAAGAGACATTTTTTGTTTAGAATGAAACAGGCTATCGGAAATAAATTTTTTAAATAGTAAACAAATAATAGACAAAAAGTTACCTTGGAATAAACTTAAGGGGTTGCGTTTCCCATCCTTACAACCACGAGGTAAACCAATAATAACTGGATAAGTCTTTTTGCTAGTAGGAAACGTCAGGTAATTCAATATTGTAACTTTTTGGTGCTTGTGAAAAAAATTGTTATACAATTTTATGCACTCCCTTTGAGGGGTTGTATCTTAACAAGGGATGCTCCAATGAAGTTTTTCTTTATATGAAGGATCCTATTCTTTTTTCGATGAGGAATCACCTCCTTAAATATTTTACACTCTAGTTGAGACACCCTGTATTTTCATTTCCCAACAAAATATGATGAATCGAGTGAAATGAAGATTTTTATAGGAATGTTCATGAGGAGTTTCATGAACATCGCATAATCAAAACTATAGAATGCAATTTTGTCGAAATTAATTCAGAATTCGTCAATTCAATCGAGCTGAAATTTCACAGTAAAATGTTCAATACCAATTCAAAGCAGTACGCAAAAATTTGTGAGAGTTGTGTCGATACTACCATAGAAAAGTTTATGGTATTATCGAGAAAAAATTCAAATATTCCCATGAAAATTTTGCGATTGAACTTTGAGATATAAATTGGCGAAATGAATGTTCATGCGAATTTTCAAAAGGATTGTGAAATCAGAACCAGAGAAAAAATTACAGGCTTACTCGATCTTACCGTATTTTTTCTTGATCCTGAAGACAACCGCCAGCTTAAAACTTTAAATCCACAAAATTCCAAAATTCTCACTTATTCCCTCAGAAAAACTTAGTAATCCTTCAAAACCTCACTCTCGCGAACAATAACAACACCAAAACAACATTTTGAGAAAACTCGTTCGCATCTTAAAGCCTAAAGTTGAGAAGTTAACGAACGCTCAACGGACCTAACCTCAAAACGCCGATATATACATATACACCTGTCCGATAAACACCTTGCACGTAAACACCTTACGCTATAACCGTGTTAATTCCACCTAAAACTCTATTTGCACGGTCGAATTTACGCGTTTCCGATAGATTTTTCGCCGTTTTCTGGTCGTTTATGGTGTTTTTGTTGGTTTTTACCGACTGACTGGTTGACATCGCTTGACCACAGTTACAGGTAGGCGGGTATTGTAAGAGCTACAACCGATTGTTAAAGGTACTTCTTTGTCTGAGACCCGGGCAGGTCGAGAAGCTTGTCTTTTTCTAAGCGACCACACGCTAGTCGCAAGATAACGGGCGTTTGGTACACTTGTGGAAGCGCTGAAGCCTTGTTCGCACTACGCTAGTAGTTTAGTCGAGTAGCTAAAAATTTAGTTACTTAGCCCGTTCGGCATTGACCTCCGCGAGCAGACGGATTTTTCAGTCACGTGAACACAGATCGTACATATTCATCTGTAATATCTGCGAATAAACGAACGGTACAGAGCATCTGCCACAGAACATACTGCTCTGTTCTACTTTCATAGATTATGTTATGAGATTTCAAATATCACTATTTTGGGAAATACGCTCCTCTTTTAACGATACTTTCACCCTTTTTGTAGCTCTACCGTAAAATCTCAATTAAATAATTAGGTACAAAGGCACTGAATGCAAAGGAAACGAGGGATGCAATGTCCTCTTCTGGTCGTTCACTACTGCGATAGTTGTACTAATTAATTAATTACACGAAAAAGAAACGAGAAAGCAACATCTCCTCCTGCCCATTCATAACTACGATAGCTATATCGAAAAATTTTAATAAATTAATTAGGTTTTTAATGAATAAATTAAAACAGAAGAATAAAAGTGTTAATAGGTATTAGAAATTTTCAATCTATCGGTTGTCGGATCAGGAAACTCAACATAAAACAAAAAATATATAAAGAACATAAAACTCAATGGATAAAATCGCTCTGATCCGTCGAAATAGACCGAGAGAAAAGATCGACATCCGATTGCTCAGATTTTTATGCCGAACGGTCCAGATGTGTACTCCCCTCAATCCTGATGTAATAAACGAACGGTTCAGATCGATCCGACCAGGGCCCGTATTCTTGAGAAGTGATAATCGAAAACGTATACGAACTTCATTGCGCGAGGCCCTGTTTTACCTGCAAAAATGCACACCGCGCAATGAAGTTCGTATACGTTTTCGAATATCACTTCTCGAGAATACGGCACCAGTCCGATGTCGATGCCGAACGCCCCTACTAAACGTGTGTCAACACAAAGAATTTAGTCAAGTAGAGTAGTGGGTAGTTTAGTCTTTAGTCGAGTCGATCCATTTGGTTCTTTTTATCGGGCGAGTAGAGTAACCCACCACGCGATACTCTTCACCCGCTCACGGACTAGCAGGTCCGAACCGATCAGTTTAGTTGAGTGCATTAGTATTATTATTTTCCGCAAACATGTCCCATAGATAACCTAAAAGCATAGGTAAAATACTTGTTTCATGCCGAAAATGTCTTTTCGTAGGAGCGAAGAGACCACCCTTAAATTGATTACAAAATACCTCGAACATGAATGTTTGTGGAATATTAAATCTCAATCATACAAAAACAAGCAAATGAAGCAGTCCGCATACCAGGATACAAATTTCATCATCCACCTCTTCTAAAACAGCCATCACGATTAGATTCACAAGATTATTTATTTTATTACGTTGCAATTTGTCCATTTTACGAATTATTTTGTTTCACTTCGAAGAAATCGCGTAAAAATTTGTGAGTTGCGAGTTGTTCTTTCGACAAAGCGCTTAATTCTCACTTGTGAACTCTACTCGACCAAAGTACGAACGATTGGATAGTAGCTACTAAATTTCTCTACTCGACTGCTTAGTCGCACTACGCTGGTAGCTTTACCAGCGTAGTGCGAACGAGACTTAAGACACACTTACGAGACAAGACGAATCACTGGGTCATATCTGTGGCGAAATTCCGACACGAAGTCGTTTTCCGTGCTGTTGACTTTTAACAAATCGGCGGTTTTGATGTCGAAAATCTAGTTGAGGCTTGAAATGAGGTTATAAGAAAATTAGGGACAAGTACCGATTGCACGGAGGTACTGGGTTCGAATCCGGGGTAAGACATGGACGTTGTGAAAAGTCTAGGTGGTGGTGTGTCGTTCTTAAAGGGTGTGCCCCTTACAGCGCAATACTTCAAAAATACAGATAGCATAATTGCTGAGCCCATTGGTGTTAGAATAAAAAAAAGTACAGATTGAAGAGGGGCCTATGCTAAAGAACTTCAATTAGATATCCAGGTACCAAACATATCCTGTACCACCTGTACAGGGCGGTTTATTGTTTCCATGAGAAAAACAACAGTTGTTTAAATCAAGAAATAAACCCCTCAGCAGAAGCAAAGGGTTTTCCAATAAGAGGTGTTATTTTAATATTCAAATAAAAATGCCTTTTTCAATATAAATGATCGGATATTTATTTCATTATAAAGAAAAAGCTATGCCGTTAATAGGGGAAAATAACATCAGGCAAATAACCACCACGACCACGCTTACAGGACCATATCATTTCAATGAAATTTTCCTTAACCAAATCGCAAAGTGGCTGCCCTATGTCCTCGATAGCCTCACGAATTCCATCTTTGAAGTCTTGAATCAACGCTGGGCTATTGGCGTAGACCTCCTCTTTCACGTGGCCCCAAAGGAAGAAATCGCAAATAGTTGAATCACAAGATCTCTGTGGCCAATTGTGATCACCTCTTCGAGAGATAACACTATCAGCAAAGACACGATGTTGTTGATGATCAGCCGGCTTGAGTTTTTGTGTTAACTGAACTTTATAGGCCTCAAGACCCAAATCTTTATGCAAAATACGGTGTAATGACGTTTGTGGAATGCCTAATTCCAAAGAACGACGAGGAATGGACAAACCTTGGTTTCTTCAACACTTTTGGCTACAGCAGCAATATTCGGCTGTTCTTAAGCGACATGCACGGGTTTTATTCTTCACATCACTAACTTGTCCCAACAGCTAGAATTTTTTTAACCAATTTCCTTATTGCGGTCCGACAAGGTGCTTTAGGAAGACCCAAAAATGTTCGAGTTTTACGTCTTTGTCAAATTTTTACCATTTTAGAGCGAATTTTAATAATTTCAATGCGTTCTTGGAGCGTGCATCGCACCTTAATCCTAACCTTAACATTTTTCGGTGTTGACCTGTCCAATCTTTTTGACCTAAATCCACATAGTCACCTGAGAGGTCACCATCTGAAACTGTATAGAGAGCAGTTCAGGACAAGAGTCCGTCAACAATTTTTGCCCAACAGAGTTTTTGAAGAGTGGAACAGACTGCCCATCGAGATCATTGCCTCCCATAGCGTGAACTCTTTCAAGAATAATTATGATAACTTTGGCTGAGTGTTGTTTGTTACTTACTGTTAATTTTTAGTATTAAATGAGTTATATTGGATTACCTCAACTCATATCATGTAATTAATAATAATAATAATAATTTCAGGTGAAAAAATTTGGACTAAAGTTGATGCTGTAGAAAAGATTGAAATATTCTGTTCACTAGGTCATCCCATATTTTATCATTTCACACTAGTGCTTATTTTCTCTATTCGAATTTCAATAGACTCTTCTGTTGTAAACACGGGTGCCAACTGAAAAAGAAAAACGGAAGAACGACAATAGGATCATCGTATACCTCTCAACTCCCAGAACGAATGGAATATAAATCCTTTGGAAAATCTCGTGTTTGCGATCCTAGAACGGAATAAACAAGTGAATTTTTCTCCGTCCTCAGTGTACGCGCAAGAAAAATGTCCTCTTATTCAGCCATGTTGAACGAGAAAAATAACATTCCTCTGGAGAATATTTCATCTCGGTATTTTCGTAGATTCGATTATGGTTATGCACGCTTCTGACGTACTTATATCTTTTGTTCAACGTTGAAGGAACGTTGAAAAAAGCATGTCGTGTTATACCACCCACACGTTAATCTGCGAATGGTCCGTATTCTCATTTGTTATTTGAATTGGGGTCGTTATGGCTAGATTAACCTTTCGGGAATTGAGACCATGTAAATATTTTGTTCTTTTCCCTGCCCTTTTATGGAAACCCATGGAGGTCGTCAATGGCGTTGATAAAACTGACAACTCCTTTTAGGTGCTCAATTTTTTCCTATGAATTGTTCTTAGGCCAGACAGATCTCGACACTTGCATACCATGTGTTCAGCTGTTTCTGCTTTCTCCGAGAAATAAAATTCTCCTATGGTCTTCCATTCAGTTCTGGAAAAAAAGAATTTTGCAAAATTTCGATACAGTCGATACTTTTCTTGGCACAAATAAAACTTACAAGCAGTTATGATCACTGTTCATTAATAATTAATAAATAGAATGTACAGGGTGGTCCACGGGAACCTGACGGTTTTTAAATGATTAGTACACATTTGTTTTTCAGCATATAACATTTATTTTTTCATGTACTAACAGCCAGTACTATGCCATTTAAGAAATCAAACCTTAAAAATAACATCTGTCAAGTGGTGACCATCTTGCTCGAAACATGGTGCAAGTCTGTTCAAAAACCCTTGGTGAACGCTTCCTTCAGCTCGCCTAACGTTCTCGGCTTGTTTTCGTGAACACGAGATTTGAGGAAACCCCACAGAAAAAAGTCGCAGGTTGTCAGGTCAGGTGACCGCGGAGGCCAAGGCATGTCCCCAAACCGTGAGATCAAGCGCTCTGGGAACATGGTGGCTTCTTTTTCATCACATTTCCAGTTGTTCGAAGATCGTTGACCCACTTCAGAATCGTGTTACGACTTGGGACAGCTCCATGACGGCCAATATAAAATTCACGCCGAAAACAGTCTCTGCGTAGCCACCACTAATTCACCATTTTTGATAAAAGCTTCAAACGCGAACATGCGATGCCTCACACCCCACGCAGTCATGATGTACACTAAATGGCACATTCCAACGGTTCAAATGGGACCCTTCTGATGGCCCCACTCCACCTACCTGCCGAGTACTACCCAATTGAAAAACGTCAGGTTCCCGTGGACCACCCTGTATATTCCCAGATATTCTTCATGCTCAAAATTGGTTTTGTCAATTATGCTTATTAATCGAAAAAAAAGTTCTATTTGTGAAATTAAAATATTACGGAGTTAATTGATTAGTAATAAAACCTTCCGAGAGATTTATAGAACATCTTTATCTCCTGTTATAAACATACAATATCTCAAAATATTCATTCTATGGAACACTTATACGATGAAATAGAATTAACAGTAATTATAAGTACTTGTAAGTTTTATTTTTCCGAGAAAAGTAGCGACTGTGTCGAAATTTTGCAGGAGACTTTTTCCCCAGATTGAATGAGGAACCATAAGAGAATTTCATTTTCGAGAATCTATCCCACGAAAACAATTTTAGAACGAAAATCATAGGGGGTTGTTATTTTCAACCCTTAAAATAAAGTAATGGGATCTAAAAAAATTGTGTGAGTAACATCTACTTTGTGCTTCATATTATGTGTAGTTTTATGACTTTAGTGGCCCGGGCCCCCCCTTTATATGCCACTGGTGTGAGGGGATTGAAAGGGATCGAAAGTTGTGCATGAACAAAACAGTAATGGTCTACTTTCATTCGGTGACAAACTTCATCAAAGTGCACATATTGAAAACCCTTTTTTTATTAAAAAAAGTTTTTCTTGAAAATTTCTGCATACTGTGGAGGAAATACGAAGACCTTGGCAAAAAGTACCACATGACCAATATCCCTATTGAAAAAATTTAGAGGGGTTGATGGGGATGGCACAGGATGCAACAAAAATCCTTCAACAATGTATAAAAATTTGATAAAAGTGAAACAAAAATTGACCTGTTTCAGGATTTTGTTGCCGAATATTTTTCTTCTGAGAAAATGAATTAGTTCTATAATTTTGATGCGCTCTGTATATACCCAATTCCCAATTTTCACGATGATGTCGGGACATGAACCTGGCACATAAAACTATCACAGCTCATGCGCGTAACAGACAAAGCACCAAAAAAGGACACTTCCATATAGGATCCCGCGAACAAACGATATAGCCCATAAACATCGCTATCTCATAATCCACGTCATATTCCACTATTCCAGAAACGGGACCCACTAAGCTGGATGATTTATAAGCTTAAACAACATTCGGGAACGCAGCAGTCGTTACGTCCGCGAAAACTTATGCAGCTGGTTTATGCACGGCCGGAAATGGTATAAAGACGAAATAAATTCGATTCGAACAACCCGGCGATGGGAACTGGGAAGTACTCGTTATATAAATAAGACAGGAAATTGTTCCGGTAATGTCTCTATCGCGTTGCATCGAGGATTACTGAGACGGTGTCGTAAACGGGATATTTCGATACTTCGCGGGATGGTTTCTATCGTTTCAATGGGAGTGAAGGGTTTTTTGAAATGTTCGAATCGAAAAGTAATACAGGGTGTCTATACACAAATGCGCCTTCTAAAGGGTGTACCTTGGAAGGAAGGTCGATTTTGAAAAAAAATTTATATGAACTACCCCTGCTTATTTTCATCGAGGAATCATCTCCCTGAGTCCCTTGCATTTGTTTACAGACACCCTGTACAAGAGAAAGCAGTAAGAAAGTGAGAAAAAATAAACACACTGGTTTTTGTTATATTTTTAAACAGCTATCGATTTCGGCAAAATACTTATAATATACCATCATCAGGCTGTCCTGAAATGACACTCATGTACAGACAATCTTATACTAGCAGAGCGTGTAGTCATACCAACATAATAAGCCTACAATCTTCACATTCGATCTTGTAGACTTCACTTGTTTATTGTTTTCATTTTTGGTTTGTTGTTAACTAGAATATTTTCCAGAGTAATACCTCCCTTATTAGTAACATAGTAGTTATATTTCTGCAGTATTGAGTTGATATTGTAATTAAGGTTTCAGCAAAGGGGAATGGAGATATACTTAAGGTTTACGCTATGATGTGGGAGATCTTCTTATCAAGTAATTCTTTTTCCCTTTTTGTTGTATTATGTTATCTATGTAAGATTTTGGATATTTATTATTTAGGCCAATTGTGTAAATAATTTCAAGTTCTCTCTTATAATTTTCAACTGATAAAGGAGAGGAGGAGGAGGAGAAAGCAATATTTCTGGTCGAATGGCCACTGGTATTTTCGGGATATTCGAAGACGAATTTACGATATATTTTATCGGAGAAATTCCAGATAAGGCGATCGGACGAATGCACTTCCAGTTATCTGAACCGTAATGTTCTGCTAGCACCTCTCCCTAGGGATGAGAAGTTTCTACCGAACTAACCAGGGACGACTGGTGCGGAACTAATGATCGTATTGTTAAGGTATCCAGGAATTCCTGTGTTCCTTGACTATCGCAAGCAAGCAACCCGTAGTCGATGCAGCACGAAAATTATGAGCGATAGTATGATGCTGAAAAACGGGTTTGTTTGCCCATTTCTTTCGATGAAATCATTTCTTTCAATTGGGCCACAGCTGCGACACTCAAGCTCCTTATGAATGAAGTGAAAAACAACGGAATTTAGAAGCTACACCCGGCTGCAAATCGTTGGACAAGAATAGTAGCCCTACATGTAAAAGTTTTGTCGAAACACCAGATTGCGTAACTTTTGAATATTCCAAGGACTTCAGTAAAGCGAATAGTGGTCTTTTTACTGGAAACCGACAGCTTTACCCGAATACTGGTTCCTGGTCTACCCAGAATAACATCTGCAAGGGCAGATCATTATATTTCTAATACCCTTATTACACCATGCCTATTTTCATGTCTATATGCAAGCCTCTTTTCGCGGCTACTTGTTTGGGTATATTTCCCCCAAATGAGTCGCACTATTACACCATGCCTTTTCAAGAATTGTTTCAAGGGGTTTTAGGTAGTAATTTCAAAATTGCAAACATCATCAAAAATATCATTGTATCTGTATTGATATGAAAATACAGGATCTCTATAAATGATTGTAACAACGCAGTTGGCTTTGGATTATTCTCATTTTGCCGCTTCCTATGCAAACCACAGAATTGTGTGATCATGCTATGCTCTGATTGGTTAGAGATTGGTATTCTGTAGCGGCAAAGTAATCCAAAGCCAACTGCGCTGTTAGAATCATTTATAAAGACCCTGTATAATGATGCAAACAATAGGGGATCAAATTGAATTGAAAATATCACTTAACTATGTTTGTAACTGTAACTGTCATTCTGAAAAATAACAAAAAAAGGTTTTACAGGAGATAGAAGGTGAAGCCTTGGATGAAATGATAATCAGGCCATAAAAGCCATGAGTCTGAATTGTTCATTTATAGATATAAGGTATGTCCATTTATTTGTTTATTATCATATGCCCATCCATTAAATTTGAATAAAGATGAAAATTAATCAACATACCTACTTATTATTGAGAAATTCGAAGAAAAAATATGTTATGTTACGCCAAGATGTCAAATTAGACAGAAAAATGTTGTGTTATTGGATCCGACTCGACATTTCTACGACAAGGAGCGAAATCTCCCTAGGGATTTCCAATACGAGGTGTTGTTTTGATATTCAAAGAAAAATTCCAGTTTTCAATATAAATGATCGGATGTTTATTTAATTATCAAGAAGAATGCCTAATTTCAAAGAACGACGAGGAATGAACAAACCTGGGTTTTCTTCAACACTTTACACTTTCGGCTACAGCAGCAATATTCTAGACTGTTCTTGAGCGAGGTGCATGGGTTTAATTCTTCACATCACCAACTTATCCCAACAGCTCGAATTTTTCCACCAATTTCTCTATTGCGGTCCGACAAGGTGCTTCAGGACGACCCACAAATGTTCGAGTTTTCCGAACCGTCTCTACCAATTCTTCACCATTTTTACAGTGAATTTTAATGATTTCAATGCATTCCTGAAGCGTTTATCGTTCCATTTTCAATAATGGCTTAGTTTCTACTTGTCAAATGTCAAAAAATGACAGCTTCAAACGTTACATCTACCGAAATAGCGGGCTATTCAAAATAACACTTCTTTATAATGAGTAAATTAAGACTTTCTATCGAAAATATTGAAGTTGAAATAAGGGAAAATATTAATCTCTCTTCCAGAACAAATATCGTTATTTCTGGAGAAACTTAGGGTGGCCAAAATTTTTAACGATCTGTATATATCCCGAGCTTCCAAGGGAAGTTTCCACTCAAAATTGACGTCGTATTTCCTCAAAATTTCCAACGAGAATATCGATGAGGTAGTTACTTCCTAACAAGCTCCAATAACATTATGAAACCGATTCTTCTCCGTCGTTATTCACACTAATCTCATTCCTTCCAGGCACGATATTTCTCGATGGAAAATCCCACGGAAAAGACGGGAAACCTATACCGTTTTCCTTCAAGAAATCCGCTTTATGGAAGCTTCCATATATAAGAGGAAAACCGCCTATATAGAATAAGTGGTAACTGAACCAGAAGAATTTCATTATAATTGGAGGCGATTGAAGTCCCAGACGAGCGTATGAAGTTTCCCTGGGAAAACGCGAGAAGAGGAAAATAGAGGTGGAAAAATCGTTTATGGTTCACTTCCTTGATCTAGTGCGTTATCCATCAAAGGAAGAATAAAAACACTGCGAACGTACCCGCAGTGGCCATATGAAGGATGTCGAGTTCCATGTAAATGTTTTGATTATTATACATTAAGTCGATAATAAAGTTTTTGTATTGTCTCCAATGGTTTTTATCAAAAGAAAATTCATGTACTTAATGAAAAACCCTTTAGTTATCGATTATACCACGATCTAGTAGAAGTTAGCAAACCATAAAATTATAGTTAAGCTGAGCTATCGGTGAGACTCGTATTGATGATGATGACCACGTCGACCACCTTGTTTTTCTGCTCGCTCTTTCTGCTGTTATGCAAGGTTTGGTCTCAATTAGTTTCAAGTTGAGGATGTTTTATATATTATACTCCTAAAAAGTCTCTAGGTATGTCTAACATTGTATGAATATTTTATTAATACGACTGTGACATCTTTGAGTGGTTTGCATCAGAATTTCTGCCTTGAAACTTTCTTCGGAGTGCTTTCATAAAAGGGACAAGATTCCTTAGGGTTTTATCTGCGTTGTTTCATCAAGTCTATACTACCAATATTATTCATGGGTACCGAAACTTTGTGAAAAGACTTTTATATCCGATTAAGTGTCATTTCTTTACCAAATACCAAATGGTGATTCAGGCTGAAAGTTGGGTAGACTCAACTACCTTGTTTATGAAGGGTTTTCCAATAAGAGGTGTTATTTTGATATTCGAAGAATGCCATTTTTCAATATAAATGATCGGATGTTTATTTCATTATAAAGAAGAAGCTATGCCGTTAATAGTGGAAAATAACTTCAGGCAAATGACCACCACGACCATGCTTACAGGACCATATCCTTTTAATGAAATTTTCCATAACCAAATCGCAAAGTGGCTGCCCTATGTCCTCGATAACCTCACGTATTTCATCTTTGAGGTATTGAATCGACGCTGGTATATTGGCGTAGACCTTCTCTTCCACGTGCCCCAATGGAAGAAGTCGCAAGGTGTTAAATCACAAGATCGCGGTGGCCAATTGTGATCACCTCTTCGAGAGATAACACGGTCCGGAAACTTTTCCCGCAAAAGATCAATGGTTCGTGGCTTGTGTGGCACGTAAGGCTGTCTTGTTGAAAGTAAACGTTGTCCAGATCAATGCTATCCAATTTCGGCCATGAAAATCATTAATTAAGTAAGGTCCAATGACTCCGCCGGACCATAAACAGTCACACGTTGAGGATATAGAGGCTTTCCAACAATAACTCTTGGGTTTTCCGAGCCCCAGATGCGACAATTTTGCTTGTTGACGAAGTCTTCGAGGTGGAAATGGACCTCATCACTCAGGATGATTTTTCAATGGAATTCCGGATCATTTTCATGCATTTCAACGACCCAAACAGCAAAGACACGACGGTGTTGATGATCTGCCGACTTGAGTCATTGTGTTAACTGAAATTTATAAGCCCTAAGACCCAAATCTTTATGCAAAATATGGTATTATGACGATTGTGGAATGCCCAATTCCAAAAAACGACGTGGAATGGACAAACCTGGGATTTCTCCAACACTTTCGGCTATAGCAGCAATATTCTCGTCTGTTCTTGAGCGACATGCACGGGTTTTATTCTTCACATCACTAACCTGTCCCAACAGTTCGAATTTTTCCACCAATTTCTTTATTGCGGTCCGACAAGGTGCTTCACGACGTACCAAAAATGTTCGAGCTTCACGAACCGTCTCTGCCAAATTTTCACAATTTTTATAGTGAATTTTAATAATTTCAATGCGTTCTTGAAGCGTGTATCGTTCCATTTTTATTAATGGCGTAGTTTCTACTTGTCGAATGTCAAAAAATGATAGCTTCAAACGTGACATCTACCGAAATAGCGGGCTATTCAAAATAACACCTCTTATTGGAAAACCCTTTACGTACGATAAGATATGTTTGACTTACCATTGATTCCTCTCTGTCCCTTCATCCTTCGGCCAACTGAAGGCGACACTAACGCCAAAGGTCTGTCCGGTCTCAGAGACAAACGTTTTTCCGGGACCTGGGGAATGGGCAACTCTGGAGGTGATACCACGGTCACGGTTTCGGCCCATACTGCGTCTACCATGGAATCGATGCTGGAGGACCTTGGTAGACGAGTGTTGAGGGTGTCTCTTCTGCAAAGCATTTGGAAGACTGTTAAACGTGGTTCATTTAAGATACTGAAATTAAAGTACTGCGACTAGCTTCAGATGCCACTACTTGGTACCTGAATGTGAACATCAAGATCGCTACCTGGAAGAAATCAGAATTTACCCATTTGTAAAACAGAATTTAACCTGTTTCAGAACTCCAAACATCAATTTCTTTCGCAAACGGTTAAGGTTTGGGTATCGTTAACTAGCAAATTCAAAGTGAAACCTCAAAATATGAGAACCTTATTGAAACGTAAGCTTCTCCTCTAAGTTCAGTTTTTTGCAGAGACACTCCTTCAGTTTATAGTGAGTCTATTTTGTGCCAACACATTGCTCTGGCATAATATTTGCTTGGTGCATTCTGTGGTCAATCCTCATTAGCTACATAGTGTAGTTTTATTTTAGTTTAAAAAGGGGTTACAGTTCACTGTGACCTCAAGGTATGTTGTGACCCTTACAGAGATGTTCTGACCACACCCTTCGTCTTCCAGTTCCAGAGATCTGAAGAAATCCAATATCTGTGAAGGCTTCAACGAGGCTAGTTCCTCACTCTTACAAGTTTCTTGCCCAAGGCATTCTCTCCTTAGTCTTGCAATGCCAAAACATTCCCGGACTAGGTGAATGGGGGTTTCTTTCTCCTCCCCATAGAATCTACACTCGTCTGATAATCCCATTTTCAACAGGTGCTTCCTGAGGCGGCAGTGTCCTGTAAGAAAGCTAGTGAGAGTGAGGAGGTGTAGTTGTTTTTTACCAAGATTTAACATCTTTTGGATCTGGCTGTTTCAAAGTTCCAAAGGAACTTAGTGAAATGATCCATCCCTGGGAGATTCCGATTATGGCGTAGTTTCTATTTGTCAAATGTCAAAAAATTACAGTTTCATACGACATCTACCGAAATAGTGGGCTATTCAAAATAACACCTCTTATTAGAAAACCCTTTATTGCAATAGCGACTCAGAATTTGTGAAAACACTCAGACAGTTCGATTTTTTTATGACCGGGAGACATGATCTGGTATACAAAATTGGTTTTCACTAGCAACCCCCTGGAGAGGGTTGCAACCTCATCAGGAATTTGAATAGGGAAATTGGGTTGTTTTGTAGCACAAATATATTATAGTAATTTGAACTTTCCTCATAAATTTTGACAGAATGGGGTGATTCATTCTACTTGAATATCTGTAAAATAATCCGTTATATGCACTTGAAAGATCAAGAAAAGTTCTGTGAAACATTAAAACCTAAACAAAATCTAAGATACCAAAGGTTTCATCATATTGGTTTCAATAGGTGAAAGATCTATGAGCAATTTAATCTTTATACGACTCTATTTGTCTTCCACTGCAAACCCTTCAATAACGAATGTTTTTGCCTTTCTTACCTTTACTACCCCTAATTCCAACACCTGTGAAAAAAAGTAAATATTGATATCTACACAAATATCAAGATACAGAAACTTACAACTCACTAATTCAAATTCTTTCATTGTAATATATGGAATATCTATCAGTTATTTCATCACCATGCAACTCTCTTTGTCATTCGTTTCAGCCCCTTCAGTTATATTATAAGCGTTGTCCCCTGTCTTTTCTCCACTAACCCTTGAGGAATTCCACCATCAATCTCCCCACATAATGGCCAATTTTCAATAAAAATGCCATTTTCCCATCTAAACTCCCAATTGAATCAATTCGGACTTCTATCCACCCTCTTCCCCATCCCCCCAGGCCTTCCCCAATCTCCCAAGGAGTGGAAACAAATCTTGGAGTTCGTGCCGAATACAATAACAACCCTCCAGTCAGTCGCTACGGTCACTCAAGCACCAGGATTGCACCCAGAACGGGCTTTAATCGACGTGATAACCTGCCCCTCCTCGACCCCGCTCCCCCAGAACCTGGGGGATCCCCCGGGGGCGGCGTCCTCCCGTCGGAAGCGGTCGTAGCCCTCGTGACCTCGGCCTCTCTCAGGCTATGCCTGCTAGATGATCTATTGACGGGCTTCGGTAATTTTAGTTTATGCGGTTCGTTGATTGATTTATTTGTCTTTCCGATTCTTGGCTGATTGTGGAGTGTGTGGAGGGAGGAAAAAAGGTAGGAAAATGGATCATGAACTTGGTCGAAGATTCTGTTCATAGATACGTTGATATTATCTGTTGCTTAGGCTTGAAGGTTTTTGAGGATAAAAATTGCTGCAGATTTTATTTTATTTGTTTCGAGATTAGCACCCAACTTCTCTTTCCACTATCCTCAGAATATCTGAGGAAGGTACAGGTAATGAAAGAATGAAGAATCAGAGAGTCTGGTCCTCTCTGAACAACTACATCTCATCTGCGAACCTCCCTAGTGATGTAATGATCAAGGAAGTAAGCACTGAGAAAAACTTCAACACATTGCTAAGTAAAAGAGAGGATTTGAAACGGGAATACACCGACTATAAACTCGAAGAAAATACCGTAAAATGGTATACACGTATTCAGATGGTTCCGAAACCTCTACAGGAGCTGGCGCTGGGATATACGGGCCAAGTACCAAGTGTGCACTGTATCTAGGTTCTTGTATGAGCGTCTTTCAAGCGGAAATCTTAGCTATTGAAAGATGTCTAGATATAAATCTAGAAGGAAACTATCAGAAGTGCGATATAGCCATACACTCAGATAGTCAAGCTGGTATTGATCTGGACAACGATTACTTTCAACAAGACGGCGCTACGTGCCACGCAAGCAACGAACCATTGATCTTTTGCGGGAAAAGTTTCCGGATTGTGTGATAAAAAATGGAATTCGTGAGGCTATGGAGGACCTGGGGCAGCCACTTTGCGATTTGCTTATGGCAAATTTCATTAAAAGGATATGGTCCTGTAAGCATGGTCGTGGTGGTCATTTGCCTCATGTTATTTTCCACAATCAACGGCATAGCTTCATACCAGATCATGTCCCCTGGTCATAAAAAATCGACCTGTCTGAGTTTTTTCACAAATTTTAGTCGTTTTTGAAATATTTTAAATGAGACATCCTGTATACAATAACTGTCACCTTCATATTTTCCTATGACTCGAGATCGATCAGGTTGGAGACAACAAAATAAGTCGACAAATAAAATCCTATAATGGAATTCCGCCTATCCAATAACCTCGATTTCTCTACGAATCGTGTGTGATTCAATTTTCACATCTCCAACACCTACGAAACGTGATTTTTCCCAATAACGCTGTACCGCGATGATTTTCCGCGCCGTGAAAATCCATTTGACGATAGATGTCATTTCAGCCGATGTGTGAGAGTGAAAACCATTCGATGGAAAATCGGGATATTTCTCTCGCTACGAATTTCGTTCGACTCATTCAATTTATCAGAGATAATTTAGGTTATTGAAAAACTATGCACTAGTTTAATACCCACTACAGATATGTATTGTAGGTATAATTTTTCAACTGAAAAGCTATCAAATAATATAATATTAATACTCCTTTTTCGAAACATAGGTAGCAGAGGATTGACCCAGTAGTGACAATTTTTAGTTCAAAGTTGGTCTCCGTGAATGTAGAAAATAATAAAAAATAAAACAGAACGCCAAAAAACAATTTTCTCTGAATAAATCATATATTCGTTATTCAATTGTTTTTTACATCTCAGCTGTTTCCTTTGGTCATAGTAGAATAGGGTTTTCCAATAAGAGGTGGTATTTTGATATTCAAAGAAAAATGCTATTTTTCAATATAAATGATCGGATGTTTATTTCATTATAAAAAAGAAGCTATGCCGTTAATAGTGGAAAATAAGGCTACGTTCAGATGATGAGCGCTCAACGCGCGTTAGCAAAACGCGCGTTGAGCGTTCATCATCTGAACGTAGCCTAACATCAGGCAAATGACCACCACGACCACGCTTACAGGACCATATCCTTTTAATGAAATTTTCCGTAACCAAATCGCAAAGTGGCTGCGCTATGTCCTCGATAGCCTCACGAATTTCATCTTTGAGGTCTTGAATCGACGCTTGGCTATTGGCGTAAACCTTCTCTATCACGTGTCCCCAAAGGAAGAAATCGCAAGGTGTTAAATCACAAGAACTCGGTGGCCAATTGTGATCACCTCTTCGGAGATAACACGGTCCGGAAACTTTTCCCGCAAAAGATAAATGACACGACGTTGTTGATGATCGGCCGGCTTGAGTGCTTGTGTTAACGGAACTTTATAAGCTTTAAGACCCAAATCTTTATGCAAAATACGGTGTAATGACGTTTGTGTAATGCCTAATTCCAAAGAACGACGAGGAATGGACAAACCTGGGTTTTCTTCAACACTTTCGGCTACAGCAGCGATATTCTCGGCTATTCCTGAGCGACGTGGACGGGTTTTATTCTTCACATCACTTACTTGTCCCAACAGCTGGAATTTTCCACCAATTTCTTCATTGCGGTCTGATTACGTGCTTCACGACGACCCAAAAATGTTCGAGTTTTATGAAACCGTCTCTGCCAATTTTTCATCATTTTATAGTGAATTTTGATAATTTCAATGCGTTCTTGAAGCGTGTATCGTTCCATTTTTGTTAATGACGTAGTTTCTACTCGTCAAATGTTGAAAAATGACAGCTTCAAACGTGACATTTACCGAAATAGCGGGCTATTCAAAATAACACCTCTTATTGGTTGATCCTTTAGGAGTGAGTTATAATAACTCACACCTATTATTATCATAACTCACTCTGTTGTTTGAAGATATTATTAATAGTTTGTATAGAAAAACAACCTGAGTTATTAGAACTCATTCTTAGAACTCACTATGTTATAGTTGTAGATATATACAGTATAGTATGTATTCAACTAATGGTCATAACTCACTTGATAACTCACAGCACTTGCTTGCGCCCTGTGCTGCAAACTTCATTAGCGTGAGTTATAATCTTTCGTTGAATAATATACTATAAGCAATTGATCCTGCTCTCACCTTTCCCAGCTGAGTCTCCTGGTAACGTTGGCTTCGTCCACTCTGATCTGAGGTTTATCTCCGCCATTTTGGGTATTCAGGAACCTCCCCAGTTTGAAGAGAGCGTTGTTACTGCTTGGACTTGTTATCCTGTAGGCTCTTGCAGCAACAACGTGGGGAGCAGGTACTCTGTAAGAAACAGTACAGCATGAAATTATTATCCACTCAAAGACATATTATATTTGTACTCCTAGACGTGTTGGGCAGTTACTGAGGAGTTTTCAGAGTATTTCTCGAATATTTTATTAACTTTTAGGTATAATGGTGGAGATTTGAATTGTAAAGTTCAAGGTTTTCCTGGTAGTTTGCTTGAATTTGCAGGGTGTCTGTGAAAAAATGCGAGAGACCTTGGGAGATGATTCCTCGATTATAATAAGCAGGGGTAGTTTATTTCATTCTTTTCGAAATCAACCCCTTTTCCAAGATACAGCCTTTGGAAGGCGATGACAAGTTGACAGTTTTTTATTTTTTTACGGCTTCTTAAAAACACTGAATCATAAAACTATACATAATATGAATCATCAAGTAGATGTTACTCACACAAAATGTTTAGATCTCCTAATTTTATTTGAAAATAACAACCCCCTATGATTTTGATTCAAACATTGTTTTCGTAGGATAGATTTTCGAAGAATTAAATTCTCTTTCCATTCAATTCTGGAGAAAAAAAGTCTCCTGCAAAATTTCGATGCAGTCGAAACTTTCCTCGGAAAAATAAAAACTTATGAGCAATTATCATCACTGTTCATTCCATTTCATTGTACAAGTGTTCCAAAGAATGAATATTCTAAGATATTGTATGTCTATAACAGGAGATAAAGATGTTCTATAAATCTTTCTATAAGTTTAATTACTAATTTCCGTAAGAAAATTATATCCGTAATATTTTAATTTCATGAATAAAACTTTCCTTCGATCAAAAATCATAATTGACAATACCTATTTTGAGCATAAACAATATCTTAGAATATTCATTCTATGGAACATACGATGAAATGGAATGAACAGTGATCATAACTGCTCGTAATTTTTTACTTTTTCTGAGAAAAGTATCGACTATATCGGAATTTTTTCGATAATCTATCCCACGAAAACAATTTTTGAACGAAAATCATATGGAGTTGTTATTTTCACCCATAATAATAAAGTTATGAGATCAAAAAAAATTGTGTGAGTAACATCCACTTAATGAATCATATTATGTATAGTTTTATGACTCGTTCTTTTTGAGGACCCCTTAAAAAATCAAAAACTGTCTACTCGTCATCGCCTTCCAAAGGCTGTATCTTGAAAGTGAGGTTGATTTCGAAAAAAAATTATATGAACCTGCTTACTTTCATCGAGAAAACATCTCCCTAAGTCCCTCGAATTTGTTTACAGATACCCCGTATAAATTATACTGTGTCGACAGAAAATATAAAAAAATACTTTCACTACAACTCGTTTCATTCAAGAATAACGTGATATACTTTTTATATTCCCTTCTATACATCGATATTCTCCGATTGTGAGGGTGAGAATCGAAAGCTTAATAAAATTTTTGTGGCGAGTAGTTGGCGTGACAAGAAAGGAAATCGAATAAACCAATGTCGCCCAATAAAAACTTCAGAGGTGTCGTCTGACACGAGGAAGACCTCAAATTTCTCAAGCGTCAAAATATCATCCCCCGAATATTCCTGAAGTTTCCTTTGACACATTCCATCTCCTTTTTATTTTCAGGTCATCCACGAGCGAGTTTACAATCGCAATTTTCGGAATTCGTTTTTCTCCGGATCTCCCTATAATTGAATTCTTTTTCAGATCTTTCCTTTAATTATCACTGATTTTAACTGTTAGATGTATTTTTTTCTTTTCGTTGGAATTGTGGATTTGTTCCGTTGGAATCGATTGGAAACAGTATTTCATGGCATTCGGAGTGGAGCGACGTAGATTGTAGATTGTTTAGGGGGCTACTTTTCACTGCGGCCTTAAGCCGGCCATAGACATCGTTATTTTTCATCCGTTCGTATCGCGGCGATAAGAACCGTCCCGACAAAAGCGCCGAAAACCGATGTCGAATTTTCTATGGTTCTGTTTACACTACAGCCACGAAATTCACCCTGAAAATCTCAAGTCTCTAGGACAATTACTTCGAAAGTAATCGTGCTAACGACCGGCCGGACGGCCCCAAGAGCAGAATTGAATTTGACCACGGATTCGTCACCAGGGAGTCGAACCCTATCGTTTGAGACCATTTTCGGCTCAAAAGTACAGACATTTGAGCAAAACAATAGCACTCGTTTAAGTAAAACGAGCACTCAAAAAATAATTCAGGTACTGTACCCGATTATTATTCCTTTAAATCACCATAGTTTATAATCATGCCTTTTAAAGGGCCCACACACTAAGAGGGAAGCGCGAAGACTTGAATGCGCGTTGTACGGGGTACAGTTAAAACAGTGTGTGTATGGCGTAAATTTGGAATGCGCAATCATCTCCGTCGTGTGGCGTGCGCATTCTTCACCGTACGTGGAAGAATGACCAAAACCGACTGTGTATGGGCAACAAGTCTCTGCACGTTTCATATGTTTAGCAACACAGTGTCGGGTTCGATATTTATACCTTGGACATTTTTTCCTTAATAACAACACACGCCACTGCCATTAACATCAGATCTTTTTTCGACGTCATCTCACGCTTGTCGCACATCCAAACCAACACGCAAAAGTGTATGTGTGTGGGAAATATGAATGCACACGTTTGCGTTACAGCAAACATGCAGATACTTAACTGCGCATTCTTCCTTCTTAGTGAGTGGGCCCCTTTAGATTTATTTTGTTTCAACCATTTCTTTTCTTCATTACAAAAAGTAAAGTATTTCGTATACTGCATAGAAACAAACATAAGTAAACGAATATGACTAATCATCGGAACAGATGTGAACGAAGAACTTAGTCAGCTAAAATCGAGCGGTGAAAGCGGTCAGAGTAAACGGTGTTACATTTTTAGTGACAATACTTAGTGAAATACCATGAAAAGTGAGCACTTCAGCCCCTACACCGAGTGTCCAAATCACAATGGACTTAAGTAAGCATAATATAAGCGTAATTCGAACGTAATTCGCCAAGTTGAAATATACGAATCACATAAAAGTTTTTAAAATGCGCAACACAAAAATGAATTTTATACAATTTACACAAAATATACTTCCTAGCATAGGCGTATCTGGCCTCAGTTTTCAGGGGGGGGCCGCGGCCCTTATGTAGTAGATGTTTTTTGTGATACCTACGTAGTTTTTGATTAGAATCTTTCAGGGGGGGCAGAGATACATCAGGGGGGCCTGCCCCCCCTGGATCCCCTCTAAATACGCCAGTGCTTACTAGACTTCTACGTAATTTTTGGGCGCTTCATTGTAAAAACTTTAATTTTATTCTTATATTTCAACAATTATTGCAATTATTTTTTTATTAAATAAAGTGCTCGTTGAATCGAAATAGAATTCTTAATCTCAGGTTTCACATTTCGAGAGAATATATGACTTCTTCTGAAAATTAACAAATTACGAATACTTCAAATCGCGGATTCATTACCTGAAAATTAACAAACAAAATTTTAAATTTTTCAATCAGAAAAATCGAAAATTCGTAGATTACAATCAAAATTCGATTCAATGAATTGCTTGGGTCCAAATATTAATGATTAATTGGTTATTTGATGTTTCAGATTCCGAATTCAGTTTCTGGAACATATATCGGGTGTCCCAAGGTGAGTGGCCTATTAAATTATTATGGAAACTATTAATGGTAAAGATTTCAAATTTTGTGGATCGATATTTGGCCATGTGAGTTACATTTTTAAAATAATTTCACATTCCCAGTATTGCCGGATGTGCGACAATTTGGCAACAATTTTGTTATTTCAAATGGGACATCTGGTATTTCTATTTTTTATGATATCTACTCCTTAAAATATTAAATCTATTCATCCTTACTTTTTCATAACTATCTTTTCTTTTTTTTTGAGTTATTAAGTATTTTTCGGAATTTTACATCAAAGTGTTACGAAAATGACTCTAGTTCGCTCAATATTTAAGATTTATGTCAGATATTTAGCAAGTCATTAGATATTGATCTGATCTATATCACTCCTTTGGAATTATAGTTGTCAGTTATATAGGATTGATGAAAAAAAATTATCATTTGCCAAGATACAAAATCGAAAAAAAGTCAGTTTTTTCAAATTAGACGTGAATGGAAAAATTGTAGAGTGTCTTGTACTGATACCAGAAATTGAAAATTATACTTGGTATCTAATTTGAAAAAACAGACTTTTCTAAGATTTTGTAACTTGGCAAATAATGATTTTTTTGATTTATTCTGTATAACTGATAACTATAATTCAAAGCAGTAATATAGATCAAATCAATATCTAATGACTTGCTAAATTTCTGACTCAAATCTCAAATATTGAGCGAACTAGAGTCATTTGGAAACACGCCAGTTTGATCTAAGATTTCGAAAAATTTTTGAATACTCAGAAACCGTTAAAGATAAGTATGAGTGAATAGATTGAATATTTTATGGAATGTTATATAAAAAGAAAATACCGGATGTCCCTATAAAAATACCAAAGTAATAATTGATTAATAGAAATATAATTACGTAAATATTATCAATTATGTCAGGTTCCACATTTCGAATTTGTTGCACCAGAATAAATAATTTTTCCTGAAATTAAAAATTTGTTTTATCAATTTGAAAAAGAAGATATATCGAATATTGATAGATTGCAATTAAATTCTGAAAAATAAATAAATTGTTATCGAATTAAAAATTAATTATTTATACCGGGATTGACATTTCGAATGAGGTTTCCTTGAAAATATGATTTTTTTAGAAATCATAAACGCACAAGTGATTTTGTTCCTAAAAATAACAAATTGAAATTAATTTCATTCATTGAAAAAATGAATTATAATAAATTGCAATTATATTTGAATTCAATTGTTTGTAGTGTGAACGATACATACCTCGTGTCATGTATTTCAGAAGCTAATTAATGAAAATTAACTTCTATTTTTCCTTACATCCGTGGAAATACAACACGATTTTGGTTTCATTATAAAAACGATTTTTTTGATATTTAATAAAGAATTCCGAAAATATCATTATTCGAAATATTTCACTTTTCATGTGGAGCAGCCTGTATATCGTCAGGGGTCAGGAAAACAACGACTTCAGGAAAAGTTACATAATAAAATTACGTGCAATGATGAATAATTTGTCATTAGACAAGTTCTATACGGAGATGAATCAGTTTAACGCGAACGGGGCTCACGTACGGTTCGTGGAATGTACCCCTGTGCGAGAAAATTTTTCCGAAAATATTTTCGAGTGTTCGTGAAGTTTATAGTGGAATTTTGAAAATAGTAATTTCGTTCTATTGAAAAATTTACGGGTGTGATGTGGAAAGTGCGCGATCGAAAATTTTACGGGTGTGATACGAAAAGTGCGCGAGTGAAAATTTAAATAGTGAGCGTTGAGAGTGGAGATCGTACAGTGTATTGTGGCACTTAACCAAAAAGGATTTTTTCATAACAAAACAGGAGAAAAATAAAGTGAGTTTAACTGCATAGAATATGGATCAGATAACGTGTGTGCCATTTTTATTTCGATACAGAAAAATTATAATTTCCATATTTCATTTCGGAAAATTCCTTACAGACATTTTGGGTAACTAACCTACGTTTATTATATTACAAGGAAAATATTCCTATTATTATTGTTATTATCGGTTTTATAGTTGGGTTGATTAGGTACAAAATATTAATCAAAATTTATCAAATCCGGGGATTTAGTTGCAATTTTTCGAATTCTTGAATTTGAACTAGCGATTGGACCCACAATTCACATCAGTCCAAAATTAGTCGAACTTAAATTTTCTTTTTTATACATTTTGGGATGTTTGTGGATGGTTTGGATCCTACGATATAATCGAAATATGTTTTTATTATCATTAACAGCGAGTAAATATTTAGGGTGATTATAAATTTATAAACTATTGCTTGAAATCTACCAAATTTGGAGATTCTAGTCGAGGAATATTCGAATTTTTCGATTCAAACCAACTTTTGAAAACGCATTGGTACAAAATTATTCAAAATGAGTTTTTTTTTCGTCAAAAATCACTGATTTCATCGATGATATTTTGAGAATTTGGCTCATGTATACAGGGTGTCCCATTACTCGACGTCAACCCGGAACCGGGTGAAATGGCAAGTAATGCTGGTTGTCAGAAAAATATAAAAAAAATCAAAGTTGCATGATTTTAAAATAATGCGCCTTTAAAAAAACACGCAAAATTCCACACCCTGTGACAGTCTTTTCGCTCCTGTTGCCACAAATATCAACTTTTTCCAACTTTTTTCTTTGCTGTGTAACCTTGAATAATGCTTGTCTAAACTGTAATCAAAATTTTGATACCAGCTGATCTAGGTTTCATAAAAATAGGGCTTACTCCTCAGAAAAAAATTCGAAATAAACAATTGCCTAGTTTCAACTGACTGTATTGAAAAAAAAAATGTACTTCGTAGGTTTGGCATGTTTTTTCAAAAGTTGGCGCATTTAGTGAGGATTCCAAAATGGTATAATACTTGTTTAATTGTAGCTGCCGTAGTTCAAATTTATTTTCGATTGCCTTTGAATACACTTTTTCGTTAACTGCTTCCCAGTAATAGAGTCCAATGGATTCAAGTCCGGTGAACGGGCCGGCCACGAGATTGGACCAGAAAGTCCGATCCATCTTCCGGGAAAAAATGTTATCAGAAAAAAAAATTTCCAGAGAAAATAATTTTTCCAGAAAAAATTAGTCCGGAGAAATTTCTCTGAAAAATTTTTTTTCTGGTAACATTTTTCCCGGAAGATGGATCGGACGTTCTGGTCCAATCTCGTGGCCGGCCCGTTCACCGGACTTGAATACATTGGACTTTATTACTGGGAAGCAGTTAACGAAAAAGTGTATTCAAAGGCAATCGAAAATAAATTTGAACTACGGCAGCTACAATTAAACAAGTATTATACCATTATGGAATCCTTACTAAATGCGCCAACTTTTGAAAAAACATGCCAAACCTACGTGGTACATTTTTTTTTTCAATAGAGTCAGTTGAAACTAGGCAATTGTTTATTTCGAATTTTTTTTCTGAGAAGTAAGCCCTATTTTTATGAAACCTAGAGCAGCTGGTATCAAAATTTTGATTACAGTTTAGACAAGCATTATTCAAGGTTACACAGCCAAGAAAAAAGTTGGAAAAAGTTGATATTTGTGGCAACAGGAACGAAAAGACTGTCACAGGGTGTGGAATTTTGCGTGTTTTTTTAAATGCGCATTATTTTAAAATCATGCAACTTAGATTTTTTTTATATTTTTCAGACAACCAGCATTACTTGCCTTTTCACCCGCTTCCGGGTTGACGTCGAGTAATGGGACACCCTGTATGTTCTCATCTCTTTTGAACTCAATCAATTGGAACTGTTATTTCTTATTCATCACAAGTAATGGTGAGTGGACTGTAATATATTCAAGGGCTGTTACTTGATTTCTATTTTCGTTTGAATATTTCAAATTCAAAATAAGAATTCCTAAAAATGCTTTCGTAATCATCTCCTCCTCATCTCTTCTGTACTTCAGTTAGTTGACTGTTTTCCTTTCCTGGCATATCGATCTATACGCTGCCCCTTCGTAATAACAGTCCATAATACATCATGAAATATTACCAACTTATCGATGAATATTGCCATATAAATTTCAAACATTCATTTGTTTTACTTACTTGATTTACATAAAAAATTCTCATACTGCCACTCAATATAATACTTCTGAGTTAGGGTTAGTTTTGCTAATATAAGTTAGCAGAATTCAATAACCCTTTCCCAATCACAGAGCTTATTTTGTTATTTTTCAGCTTACCACATCATTCGTAATTTTGCTGTAGTAAATAATAGGTTTGTTCCAACAGCTGACTTTTGTACGGTAATTTGACGGTCACGAAACTGTTAGTAATCGATCTTATGCGCATGTCTAAACTTTGACCGTACAAGAACCGTCCAAACAGTACTTGCTCCAGACCAGGGATCGAAATGACGATCACAAAACCGTTCCACTCACGGTCCCGAAGCAGGATGGAACAAAAACGAAACCGTTCTCAAACGATACATTTTCAGTTGGAACACATTTTTATCTATTGCGCATAATCCTGACGATCATTGTACGGTCAATTCTTGAGTTGGAACAAACCTGATGTTTCAATAGTGAGCATGACTGGTATGCTCTTGGTCTCGTATTACTGTATCATCCCTATATGTTTTGCTTACTAACACATTGAATAATATTGCTTTATGATTTTTTTATCATCCATTCATTTTATTCAGTACTTTTCAGTATGATTTTGACTAGTCAACGTAAACATCTCTCATTATCTATATAGGTCTATTTAATTCATGATAATTATTCCTAGTATAAAATGTATAGGCGGAGTCACATAACCACAATAAGGAAGTGACACTTTGAAGAAAGAAGTAAGCTCCTGGAGTGCTCAATATTGCAACAGAAATATTCAATGGTGAAACGATAATCATAGCATAGTGAGATACTACAGAGATTCAATGAAATTCTTCATGAGGCTTGCCACATTTTTTATCAATATTGAAAAACATTCTGATAATTTCACCTTCTGAACGATATCTAACCAAGCGATAAAACCTATATTTGGTCTTAGTGATTCCACCAATAAATGGTTCTCGACTTTCATGTTTTGTTCGGACCAAAAGGCACATATGATTAACAGCACATAATCACTTAATGAGATAGGAACTTTTCTGTTGAAGGCGCTGCGCTGGCGAAAAGGTTCTTGTCTCATTAGGTGATCATGTGCGTCAATCGTATGTACTTTTGGTCCTTTTGAAACATGAAAGTCAAGAATTATTTAATTGGTGTAATCACTGATATCAAAGTATAGGCTTTTTTGCTTGTTTGCTATCTTTCAGATCGTGAGAATATCAGAGTGCTAGTCAAAATTGATCGAAAATGTAGCTAGCTTCACGATGTTTTTCATAACATTCCTGTAATACTTATCTCTTTTGTTATGGTTGCATATTCAACGGAGAATATGTAGTTCTGTTGCCATTTCAGCACTACGGGAGCTAAGTTTTCTTTCCTTAAAATGTCACTTGAATCAACTTATTGTTGCTATGACTTCATGCCTACATCTTATAAAAAATTACCATAACTCCCACAATATATTACATTGATGATAAAACAAATTTTTATGAGGTGTGTGGAAGTTAGAGTAATTTTTTATAATTAAAAGTTGCAATTATTAGAAAGACATAACCGCAATAAGTCAACTAGCACTACACAGACGGAAGTTGGGTTTGCAGGATATTTAACATTGCAACAGCACTATTCAACAAATTAACAGTGAATTGATTATTTCAGGTTCGGAATGGTGTCAAACTAACAATAAAGCTTACAATTCGATCTCTGTGTCTACAACAACTAAATGGCTCTTGGCTTTTTTGCACTTCAGGTAAAAATGAACATCTAATGAGCCAATATATCTTCAGTCTTCGGCGTTGTGCTAACCGTTTGACCTTATTCAATAAAATTATAAAGTTTTGATTGCTGTATGTTTTCTCTGGTTTGAAAGAAAGTAGAATTCAATAACCATTTCATTGAAGAAATCACAAATCAGACTTTGTAAATTTTCAGCTTGTCCTACATAATTCAGAATTAAGATGTGCTAAAAGATTTTTCGGTAGTGAACATGACTTCATTTTCCTTTTTAGTCTTCACTCGTAATATCATATGATGTCTATATTTTGTACCAACCAACACGAGGATGACTATCGCTATATGATTCTACTAATCTATTCTCTATATTTTGTGCTCTACAGTATAATGTTTTCCTCCCAACGTAAAATCCTTCTATCTTAAGCTATTTTGTCTCATTCCCAGTATAAAAGGACTAGGGAGAATGTCATAACCAGAAAAAGTTATTTCAAGTGATCTTTAATGAAGAGTATCAGCTTGCGGATTGATTAGAATTGCAACAAAGTTATTTGACAGAGAATTGATATTTATAGCATGAGAATACAGGGTGATTTTTTTTAAGTGTTTCATTAGACGTTTTCGAAGAAGGAATTGTAATACAGATTCAAGATTTTGGATTTTCGTTTTAGAGTACATGAACTTTAATTGTAAAATATTTTCAAGAGGAATCTACTTCCTGTTTCACCGGAAACGAATGTAACTTCGCTATTTCAAATGCAACACCCTGTATATTTATACATATTCGAATTCTTCGTTTAATTCCACACTGATTTGATGTATGATATGTGCAACCACTCAAGCGGTTCTTGAATTATAGCCTGATTATCAAATTTTTTGAAAAAAGGTTGTCACAAATTAGTGTCCATATCTTCCAAACCCCTCATTACAAGAATTTCTTTTTGCGAAAGTGGAACAAACGAAAGTACGCTGATACTGTTTCTTGTATAACTTATGAGGAAATATTATACAGGATGTCTGAAAAAGGGCCCCAAAGTGAGCCACAATAAAACTATAAAATCTCACTTTTTTCAAATGGCAACCCTATAAATTTGTAATTCCAATTGATGGCTCGTCAAAAACCAGTTAGGGTGTTCCGAACATTTCATGCCTCTAAAATCAGTAGTTTTGCCGTTATTGAATAAAATTCGAATTTCAGGATTGAATCAAGGTTTCTTAGTCTAACCAAAGATTTAATAGGATAGAAGTTTTCAAGAAGGCTATGTCTGTTGATTTGAAATGCGTTTTAGAAAACTGTCATTTATACTTTTTTTATTAATCGGGCACTATGCAAAATATGAATTACAGTAACAGTGATGTATTGAATATGTTCTTCATTTATGGTGAATGTAACAAAATATTAAAAGAGGCAGTCAGAACTTTTAATAAAAGAAATCCACATTTACCACCTTTAACAAAAAAGGTCAGTAAATGTGAATTTCGTTAGTTGAATTGCTAATTACCTTTTCTAGGAATATCATATATCATTCCAGTGAAATTATTATTGCATGTTATGCTTAGTGCTTGATCTGTAAGAATAAGTAAGAATGACAGTTCCTAACATAGCCTACTTCAAAAATGCAAGCTTACAAACTGTGCGAAACCTGTCTTTAATCGTGAAATTCCAATTTTATTGAATAACGGCAAAAATACTGATTTTAGAGGCATAAAATACCATAATAACCATAACTGGTTTTTGACGAGCAATCGATTGGAATTACAAAATCATAGGGTTGCCATTTGAAAAAAGTGAGAATTCATAGTTTTATTGAGGCTCACTGTGGGGCCCTTGTTCAGACACCCTGTATAATATTTCCTCATAAGTTATACAAGAAACAGTATCAGCGTACTTTCTTTTGTTTCACTTTCGCAAAAAGATATTCTTGTAATGAGGGATTTTCAAGATATGGACACTAATTTGTGACAACCTTTTTTTCAAAAATTTGATAATCAGGCTATAATTCAAGAACCGCTTGAGTGGTTGCACATATCATACATCAAATCAGTGTAGAATTGAACGAAGAATTCGAATATGTATAAATATACAGGGTGTTGCATTTGAAATAACGAAGTTACATTCGTTTCCGGTGAAACCGGAAGTAGATTCCTCTTGAAAATATTTTACAATTAAAGTTCATGTACTCTTAAACTAAAATCCAAAATCTTGAATCTGTATTACAATTCCTTCCTCGAAAACGTCTAATGAAACACTTAAAAAAATCACCCTGTATATTACAGAGATGCAATGAAATTCTTAGTGAGGCTTGCTACATTTGTGGTCGATATTGAATAGCATTCTGATATTTCCACCTTCTGAACGATATCTAACAACCAATAATATCTACAGTTTGATCGCAGTGATAACACCATTAAATGGTACTTGACTTTTATGTTCCGCCAGGCCAACAGGCACATATGGTTAACAGCACACAATCACTTAATGAGACAAGAATTTTTCAGTTGTAGGCGCTTCGCTGACTAAAAGTTCTTGTCTCAACAGGTGATCGTGTGCGTTAATCATATGTGCCGTTTGGACTGAAAGTACATAAGAGTCACGAACCATTTTATTGGTCTCATCACTGATATCGAACTGTAGATTTTATTGCTTGTTTGATATTATTTAGAGAGAGAAAATATCAGAATACTTTTCAATATGGGCTGCAGATGTAGTTAGTCTCACAAAGTTTTTCATTTCTTCTCTGCGGAATATGTCCTTATGCTCAAATTATCAATTCTCCATCAAATAGCTTTGTTGCAATTTCAACTCACTCAGCAAGCTAATATTCTTTATTGAGGTATCATTTGAAATAACTTTTCTGGTTATGCAATTCTCCCTACTCTTTTTATACTGAGAATGAGAAAAAATAGCTTGAGATCCAGAGACCTCTTAATGATAAAAGGATTTTACGTTGGGAGGAAAATATTATACTGTATAGCACAAAATATAGTGAATAGATTAGTGAAATCATATAGCGATAGTCATCATCGTGTTTGTTGGTATAAATATTTACATCATACAGTATTACAAGTGAAGACCAAAAAGGAAAATGCACTCATGTTCACTACCGAAAAAACTTTTAGCACAGCTAAATTCTGAATTATGTAGGACAAGCTAAAAAGTTACGAAGTCTGACCTGTGATTTCTTCAATGAAATGGTTATTGAATTCTACTTTCTTTCAAACCAGAGAAAACATACAGCAACAATAACGCTTTAATTTCATTGGATAAGGACATTCAGTAAGCGCAACGCCTAAAACTGAAGATATATTGGCTCAATAGATATGCATTTTGAACTGAAGTGCATAAGAGCGAAGAGCTATTTAGTTGTAGTCACGGAGATCAAATTGTAAAATTTATTGTTAGTTTGACACCATTCCGATCCTGAAAGTATCCGTATGCGTTTTGGATTTGCATTATTGTGTTGAAATTACTACAATCGAAGAACAAGGGAAGTCATTTTCATTATTGAAGAATCATTTGGTAAAGCTGAATTCTGAATGATGATGAGTTCGTTAACCAGCCGAATAAATCGTACAAGTGTTCCATAAAATATGTCCATTCAAAATTTTTGTTCCTCAATATCTCAGACAAAACGAAACCAATCGAAGTTAAATTTTGCGGCCAAATGCAATGTGATCATGATAAAAGCCCCATGCAAAATTTTGTGACCACAGTATTAACAGAACCAAGGAAAATTCAATTGGAATATTGAAGACAAGAATTTGTAAATTTCCATAACAAGATATCCGATTCGGTGGAATTTATTTTGTAAATGAATATCAATATTATGCAAGATTTCAAGAGAATCGCATCATCAGAACCATAGGATTTAATTCTTTTAAATTATTGATTTCATACATGTTTAATTTTTGAATAATTTCCAGAAAATAATTCAGATAGTGTTGAGATTTTGCATTCATATACTTAGCATGAATCTCAAGTCACATACAACATTTCGAGGAAAAAGCATTATTGCCCCACCAATGGATGAGCACTCAAAACCACCTGCTCAGGGCTTTTCTTGATTTCTTTAGTTTTCTTCGGCACTCCCATATTAACTTTGAGATTTAATGTTACCTTATTCTGCAAACCAAACAGAAACTGAAGAAATCCTTAATTTTGACAGTAAGAAGAATTTACAGATATTTGAGTAAAAGACTAAACAGTTTATTCAAGCGATAACCATCAAGCGTTGGACACAATCGCAAATAAACCTACCCAATTACCGAAGGCCTCGCCGGGAAATTCAGTGCCTCGAATTTCCCGCGGAAAACGTTGTTTTCTTTCATTCCGGCGTGGGAGTTCAACACAAAAGTTTCAATAGCAACCATATACAAGAGGCTAAACGCGAGCTCGACCGTATGAAGCAAACCGAACCGCTCAGTCTAGGCGAGGCAGAATTTCCACGCTTTTCATTTCGAAATTGTTGAGTCTTTTGGAATGAGTACCAACAGAAAAACTAGCTAGAGTAAATTTCGCATGAGTTGTTGCTTGTTGATGGGTCAAGAGGATTTCGTATATATGTGTATAAAATGTATTTTGTCGGTACAAGAGGGAAAGGAAAACGAAGTTTTAGAATTCTTCAACGGTTTTCATACGAACATAAAGTTCACAATTGAAAAAAAAAAACAACGGAGCAATAGCATTTTTGGATGTTTTGTTGAAAAGAAACAATGGAAGCATATCAACAAGTTGGTACCAAAAGCCCACCTGGTCCCGAAGGTACCTTCATTATTCTTCATGTCACCCCAAGAAACAAAAGGAAACAGTGGCTATAGGACTCAGTGATAGAGCAATAAAACTTACTTCTCCTATACATAGAGAAGAAAAATTGGCCTTGGTAAAGCGAGTACTACTTGAAAATGGCTTCCCTAAGAAACTAATAGAAAAAATAGTGAAAAATCGCATTTTCCTTCATTACAACACCGAACAGAAAACAAAAAAGAAATAGATTTGGCAAAAATGTTAGTACTGCCATACATAAAGGGTGCTGGAGAAAAAATTTGGAACATCATGAAAAAATATGGCTATACAGTAGTTTTTAAAAATGAAAACAAGCTGAATACTATTTACACAAAGATTAAGGACAAAACGGAAAAATGGGATCAGTCAAGTTTAGTTTATTCAATTCCCTGTAAAACCTGTGATCTTAAATACATTGGAACGACAAAGCAAAAGTTGAAAAACAGAATTTCCGCACATAAGAGTACAATTAGAACGAATAAGGCAGAAAGTACGGCTTTAGCCGAACATGTTTTAAAACTAGGCCACGATATGGATTTTGAAGAAACTAGCATTCTATATAAAGAAAAAATAAAGAACAAAAGAGAAATAGCAGAAAAAATTTTTATAAAACGAGAAATAGATTCAATGAATAGAATAACAGACTGTGCGAATTTCAGTTCAATTTATTTCAATTTGATCAAAAATGAAAATAGACGAAGTAGACAACCCAACATACAAGAACCAGTTATGAATGCAGATTAAAAACTGAGGGGGGATAGATGACGATTTGTTGTTGATCTGATCTGACATCTCACATCGAAAACACACGTTTTTCATCGGATATATTACCAGCAATTTTGTAGAATTTTGTTTGACGTGGAGATTTACCACGAATATAATTACATATAATGTCCTCACATCTCAGAGATCATGAATACATATAGAAATAACGATGGTGCTTGCTCTGTTGTAGAAATACTTATTTTCATAGTGGTGAGGAGTTCTCTAGATTCGTGTCTTGTGTTTTGTTGTTTGTGATATTGTTTTTGTGTCCCTAAAGAATATGTAAAACTGTATAATTTTTATTGTAATATCTAAAGTAAAGTAATTTCTTTTTAGACTTGAGAATGGCTAAAACCAATAGCCGAAACGTTGTCATTGATGAATAAAAATAAAGAGTAATTCACTGAATTTCGGTCACCTATACCCAATAACCAAATATATATATAAAATGTATTTTATTTTTAACCATTCGTTACCTACTTCACTTTTTGTGAAGTTGTTCCTAGAGCGCCTGCATGTTATCTCTTTTTTATAATTACCTCAGAATTTTATATGCGATTTAAGATTGATACCAAATACATATATAAATGCAGAATCTCAGCACGATCGGAATTATATTCTGGAAATTATTCAACAAATGATATATATAAAAATAAATACATAATTACAAAAATTTATTTTTTATGGTTCTGGTAATGCGATCCCCTTGAAATTTTCAATGAACATTCAGTATAGCAGTTTTGATTCATAAAATGAATTTCACTTGAATCGGTTATCCTGTTATGGAAATATAGGGATTCTTCTTTTCAATATTCCAATTGAATTTTCTATGGTTCTGTTGTTTCTATGGCCACAAAATTTTGCATGAAGCTTATGACCATCTTGCATATGGCCGTAACATTTCATTTGGACACGTTTCGTTTTGTCTGAGATATTGAGGAACAAAAATTTTGAATTGCCATATTTTATGGAACACCCTGTACGATTTCGTTGGTTAACGAACTTAACTAAGCCATTTGGGATCCGAAATCATCCTGAAAATTTCAAGTCTCTCGTGACAATCCATTCGAAAGTTATTGTGCTAACGGACGGACAGACGGCCCAACGGACAGAATTGAATTTGACCACGAATTTGTCATCAGGGAATCTAACCCTATCGTTTGAGACCTTTTTCAGCACAAAATTCGAAAATTACAGACACTTAGGCAAAACGATATAGCACTCTTTTAAGTAGAATGAGCGCTCAAAAAGTCGAATAGTTGTAAACCGATAAACTTCTGTTAAGGTTGTACTCATAGTCATTCCTCAACTTGTGGGTGAGTGTGAGTGTCAGATCGCCCTTGAGTAGCTGTAACCGTTTCATAAAGCATACTCAGTGAGTGGAGTGCGATTTCTTCCAGCCTCAACTTAGGGGAAGGCGCTAGCAACCATAAAATGAGTGTACTTTATGAATACGGCCCCAAATCATTGATACAACAAAAAACGGTGGTCCTCCACGGTACAACTCGAAAAAAAAAGATTTCTGCCTGGATTCGAACCAGAGCCTTTTCCATAACAAATCCAAGTCTATATCCACTTCATAATACCGAGATTACTCCCGTTTTAACCCCAAAGTAAAACTCATAATTTTTCATTCAAACATTCTAAACTCATTTTCCCTTTCGGCCGTTTTACCACACCGCAAGCTAAGCGACCCAAACTTTCGCTACCGACTCCAATTAGGATCGTCACTCCGGGCACGGAACGACCTACGCGAAAAGCCACTCTTTCAATTCGAAATCCGACCCGCCGTAAACTCTAACGAAGTTACGTACGCGGCTCGAGACCACCGCGACACCTTTATTAGCCGGAATTTAAAATGAATTCGCTGAAAATGGCCGATCGATCGTTCCTGCTATTCCTCTGGAAACTCCGGAGTACGTGCGAGGAGAATTCCGGGTATTTTGTTCTGTGGTCGGCTCGTGGATGACCCGCGATGAGATAGATGTACTTATAGATGCGTCATGTCGTCCCACTTCATAAAGTTAACGCACATTCTGAACATCTGAATTTTAAAAGAAAGTTAACTCTACATTTACTGTATAACTTATTTTTTATGTTCTCTCGGACAGGTTTTAAACGAAACAAGACACATTGAATGGAAGAAAAATTCAGGATGTCACCGAATCTTATGTGAAAGAAGAGAAATAAACAATTTTCAAAATACTGGAATGCTGATAAGTGATTCAATACTTGGTATTTCCACCCCTTGCGTTAATTACAGCTCCAAACGACGGTTTATACTCAGAATGAGTGATCTTAAAATGTTATGATCTAATCCTTCTTAGATTTCTCTGAGTTGGATTCCCGGGTCATTAAGAGTAGCTGGATGATTTTCTGAACTTCTCAGCCTTCTATTGAGGTTGTCCCAAACCTACTCAATCGGATTGAGATCTGGACTTCTTGCTGGCATTCCATTCGAGAGACTTCCACTTCTTCAAGGTACTCTTGAACGATGCGCGCACGATGGGGCCTGGCATTATCGTCCATAAAAATGAAATTTTCACCAATGTATGGGGCAAATGGCACTACATGCTCTTCAAGAATGTTCCTTATATACCTATCAGCATTCATAGCTCCGTGATCAACGACCACTAGGTCTGTGCGAGCAGTCAAAGATATTCCACCCCATACCATAATCGATCCTCCCCCGAAACCAGTAGTATTCAGGCACTGAGCATATCTTTCAAGTGGACGTCTGTATACAAGGGAACGTCGATCACAATGGTAGAGGCAGAATCTAGACTCATCTGTGAAGATTACTCTATTCCAATCAGCCTCTTCCCGATTGATATGCTCTCTCGCAAAATCCAAACGCGCCCTTCGATGGGCTAAGGTAAGAGCTGGGACTCTTGCCGCGACACGAGGCCTTAAATCATATTCTCTGAGGCGATTTCTTTTTGTCTGAGTGCTAATTTTCACCTCATGAGTTTGCTGAAGCTGATTTTGAAGGAGGCGAGTGGTTGCAAACCGTTGTCTCAACGAAGAAACTCTCAAGTAACCCGTGGTCCACCCTGCCCTGGTCTTCGGACATTCATACATGTCTCCCTGAATCACTGCAACATTCTGGACACACTTGTATGGGAAACTCCAAACCTTTCTGCAATTCTTGTGTATGTCCACCCTTCTTCTCGCAAAACTACCGCTTGGGCACATTCCTCTTGGGTCAAATTGCGTGTTTCGCGTAGCATAGCGATCGAGTGTAGAAATAAAACGAAAGAAAAACTATTGATCTCTAGAATTGATCGAGAACAAGTGATTTCGGAATGGAGCCAATACATTCAAAATGAGATAATCTCATCTTTTTTTATTCCTGCTGGGAAAAAACATCTGTATTGAAGAAAAACGTTGAAAGTGGATAACAAATGCATGCATAATTCTGATAAAAATAAAAAATTCGTTTGTAAAATAAATTTGAGATTTCCATAATGTGCGTTAATTTTTTGCGCAGTGTAGAATGACGGAAATAATGTAGATATAGAAATATGATTATTTTTTTTTGAACCTGAATTTAAAATTGAATGAAATGCAGTGAATTACAACCAGTTTTTCGAGTTTCTTTGTGCAATATAAAAATTTTCTGAAAGTTTTCCACCCTCCTTCTAAAAAAACAGGTGTTTCCGTTGAAAAAGTAAGTTCGGCCTTGATTCTACCATTATAAGAATCATCACAAAATTGTTCAGGTCTCAATTATGTCGTACAAAAGGTTAGCCGCAGGATCTATCTTCCATCGAAAACAATAGAAGAAAGCTATTGCTTCCACCCATTCAGAAGTACTCTAAGTTGACGTACCTCAATATCAAGCCGCCATCTGCTGCTCTCTCTGGTCCATAGTTGCCGTTTCCGCACAATCTGCTGACCGCACTCTTCCTTCTCACGTCCAAGCCCATCTCGTCATCTTTGCTGAATGAAATTCTCGTTGGATGGAATCTTGTCAAAGCTGACAATCTGTTTGGACGACTCTCTTGTGTTTGGCAACCCTCTGCAAGAAAGAAGGATGTTTGTCTTGGAAGAATTTTGGCAATCAAAACTGAAGAAAATTTCATTTGGATTTTACCTTGGTTTTTGGTACCTAGTTGAGCCTGGAGAATGTTGACTCCAGGTACTATGATGGCAGGTAAGGTCCTGGACCTTAGGAGAGGTGGAGGTTTCCTCACAGTCCTGCCAGCTCCTTCTAGACCAGCGCATGATGCCCTTTGATCTATTCTGCTGGCAGCTAGCTGAGCACTGGAATCAAATTAAAATGTTAGATGGATAAAAATGAAAATTTATTCGTTTGAGAGTAACGCAGATACGGGGTCTTTATAAATTATTGTAACAGCGCAGTTAGCTTTGGATTATTTTCATTTTGCTACTTTTTATGCAAATTCAACACATTTATCGAATCTCTTTCTATCTTTATTTCTATCAATCTATGACATTGATAATTCCAGCTATACAGGGTGAGTCTTTGACTTGTACATACAGGGTGTTTCATCATAAACTGGACAAACATATATTTTCTATGAAGTACGAAATACCGTTGCCTGGCAACGAATATTATTATCCTTAGAACAGTGCCATTTCCCTATTTAACACCTACGTCAGTTCGAGTCCCAACTAAGTTTCACTGATTTTTTTTGTATAAATTCATCTAGAATTTTTGGACATGCCAATAATTTAATTATTTTGACTCTAGAACTCAATACAAATTTTTTTTCATTATTTCAGAGGTCTGAACGAAACATTTGAATGACTGTAGTAACGAAACCGTTCGATATTTTACAATTCTGTTTTCATATTCGTGATTGATAATTCAAGAAGTACAATTGTACAAAATTTCATCCATTTCGAGTGATGTTTTTTCATCGCTGTAGACATGTACCTAAAAAAAAATTTGTGTTCGATTTTTGAAAACATTTTTTCACAGAAATTCTTAGAAAATTGTGTTCATTCAGAAAATAAAAGTCAATTTGACAACCGCTAAAAAAAATTTGGAACATTGCAGGTCTTCCGCCATTTTGTAAATTTTTTTTCGGAGTTCGTCAACTTTTCTGAATGGAGGACCCAAAAATACTGAGATTTGACTAAAAACCGTTACTTTAAGTGTTATACATAACTGACCATACTCATAAGAATCTTGCTCAAAAATGACGTTTGACACCCTGTATCTCGCTTATGCTTCGAAAACGGGATATATTGTATAAGGTAAAATTGATTCTCCCGATGTCCTCTACACGAAAATATATGTTTGTCCAGTTTATGATGAAACACCCTGTATATTTTAACCGTATATTCCTGGGATCGAAAGAAACACTTTTTTTCTCTACTATTTTTCCGATTCGGCCTAAATAAGAAGATAGAGCCCTTTTTTGTTTTCAGAATGAGCTATGCCGCCACTGGTAAACTAACCACTGAATTTTTGCAAGTACGAGATATAGCATTCAAAACCTTGAAATAAGCTATTGTATATTGTATCAAAGAAACCATTCGAAATTTTCAAATAAGCTGCTGTATTACAGAAAGAAATATGAACTCACTTTCTCAATACCAGTTGTATATAGTCCGTTCACGAAAGGTTGAGCCGTCGGTTGGCCATGGAAATTTGGCATATTCCACTGTGTATATTAAAATTTAGGTTATGTTCTTGTCAGATTGATACGCAATGTTGTCAATATTGCATAGAGTTGTCTGATAACTCGCAATCTCGTCGAACGAGGCCGCTTACATTCGGCAACGTTGACTTTATTTTACGTTATGACAGCAAATACTGCCAACTTAAGATAAATAAAAAAACGCCTACTATGTGCTCAACCTTTCGTGAACGGACTATATTTTCTAATGCAATGATTGATTCATCCAAAATTTTGCTAGTGATGAAAAGCAGAATAATCTCTTCTTGATGTATACTTCATTTTTTATTATATCGGATTAACTTTTAAACCACCTATTCTAGCTATAGCATTTATTTCCAATATCTCTTGAAATCTTCCGTGCAAGAGTTAGAAATCAAAACAACAACTCAACCATAACATGCATGACATTTCACGTTCATAAACACCAGTTGGGGCGATTGAATTTCAATTCAAGGGGTGTCCGCATGGTGAAAGTCACAGACGTCACACTAAATTTTTTGACATCGGTGTTTTGTGGTTAGTTTGTTTTTCAAAATCATACGACTTCATGAATAATAGCTTATTAAGGTCATTTTAGTGGTAATAAATATGATGAATAAATGAGAAATGAACTTATTCTAACGTAATGTGAATTTGGATCAACGTATATCAAAGCTCAACGAAACAAAAGTGTGGAAATTTGCTTGAAAAGAAAAGGATTCACACTGAAGAACTATAGAGGTGAGCTTATTCATTGTAACCCCATTTTTAAAGAAAATCCGCTAGTTCTCTTACCATTCATCATTCCAGATAACAAATTCTTGAATTATTCTTGAAATTTGTCAAAGTGACCACATAGGGAAAATTGAATTCTTTGAATATTTTCGACAGAGTTGCATTCAGTCAAAGTACCCAATTTTTCGAATTTCGAAGATTTTTTTTTCTTTCAACATCGAATTACTCGGAATTTTGTAGTCGGGAAAGATTAATCATATTCATGAAAAACTATGTTTCAAAAATCATTTCATTTGAAGAAATCGTTTGCGAGATATTACTGAAAATTTATGCTTTTCATGGATTTTCAACAGTATCTTTTTAACCAATTCGTTGAAATAAAATAAATGAAGGAATATTGATAATTATAATATTTCAATTCATAGAAAAAGTGAGAACTCTCAAATCCAACCCAAACTGCAAATGGCCGCCGTTTGCCTCAAAATTTTTGACAGGTTCGCCATCTAGTTAGTAATATAGGTAAATCTATGTCAAAAAGGCTATCCAAAGAAATAAATCGAAATAACTTTTGAACTTTTGCCACTGTCAATTGAAACTTTCTGACGTTTCCATTGTATCTGTCAAAAATGTCATACCTCTTCGAAATTCACTTCCGAGCATATGTCAAGCGCGTCTGAAACCCGTCAAAATGCTCCCAGTATGTCCGATCACCGTTACAAATCGAATGGTTTAGCAGAAGAGAGCTTTCCCAGAACTGCCTCGAACACATCAACGAACAAGACTCAACTGAACCATCAAGCCAAAGCTCAGGACAGCCAGTTGAACGCGAAAAGAAAATGCTCCAACATCAAATGCCCTCTGGAAACTGAAGAAACTGATGATCTTAGGTCTGCATCCTTCACATTTCCCAAAAACCTTGAAGTGGCTGACCAGACCAAGACCAAAGAGCAGCCTCAACGAAAAACTCCCTAGAAAGTTCATCGCATATTGTAAGAGAAGTTGGTCAAACTGTGAACCACATACTGTCCTATGAGGAAGAAGCTTTGAATAAGATAGAGAAGATAACTAAGGATATCGAAAAGATGTACCAAGAACTGGAGAAAGTTCAGAAGTTTGAGCATATGTCCGAGTATAAAAAATTTGAGGAATTTTTCCTGCAGAAGAACATTGAACTGGATAATGTAGATCCTAAAAATATCGAGCAGATCAGGGAATTCAGGAAAGCTGCAGTTAAATACGTGCAGGATTGTATGTATAATCTGGATCAGAAACAGAATTTGGGTGCCGAATTTTAATATTTTTTTTTGTAAATGTATTAAATTATATAGCTATTGTTCTTAATTGGAAAAAACATGTTTTGTTTTAATTCGATTTGGGGTTCCGTTTGATCATAGTCATAATACATTCAATTAAATATAGACAAAGGATTGCCCCCGCCCAAAATGTTTTCTACCCTTTCCTAGAATTTAGCCTATACTGAACAAATGGCCAAGACTGAAAAATCCCGACACCTCTTGGGCTACCCCTGTTTTTAGAAGATATCGATTCGAAAGTATTTTTTTCTAATTCAGCTACCTCGAAAACCTATTAAAACATACCAAAAACCATTAACTCTGTCATACTCTTTAAATGAATAATTCATTTTATAGATTTTGCATTTTTCATTTTCGACTTGCGTTTGAGAACGTCTGGATAATACGGTTCGCTACGAATCGATTGATTTTCTACATCAATCGATTCATTAGACCAAGTTTGATAATTTTCAGTAGTAACCGATTCTATGGACCCCACAGAATTTTCGCAAAAAGCTGAAATATAGCGTTTTATGGGGGGGGTCAACCCCTTAGGCATTTTTCGACCAATATTTCAAAATTTTAGATGACGATTTTATATGCTCATTTTGTAGGGGACTCTAAAACGAAAAAGAATATGCAATCCATATTTGATTCCGACAGTTCAAACGGAAATTATGGAAGTTTGAAATATCGAGTTCTGGAAAAAATGCCATTTGAACGACCAAATTCTAAACGCTTGCAGATATCGATTCGAAAGTATTTTTTTCTGATTCAGCTACCACGAAAACCTATAAAAACATACCAAAATCAATAAAGTCTCCCATACTTTTCAAATGAATTCATTTTATAGATTTTGCATTTTTCATTTTCGAGTTGCGTTTGAGGGCGTCTGGATAATACAGTTCGCTACGAATCGATTGATTTTCTACGTTAATCGATTCATTAGACCGAGTTTAATAATTGTCAGTAATAACCGGTTCTATAGATCCCACAGAATTTTCGCAAAAAGCTGAAATATAGCGTTTTAGGGGGGGTCAACCCCTTATGCATTTTTCGACCAAAATTTCAAAATTTTAGATGACGATTTTATGTGCTTATTTTGTAGGGGACTCTAAACTGAAAAAGAATATGCAATCCATATTTGATTCCGACAGTTCAAACGGAAATTATGGAAGTTTGAAATATCGAGTTTTGGAAAAAATGCCATTTGAACGACCAAATTCTAAACGCTTGCAGATATCGATTCGAAAGTATTTTTTTCTGATTCAGCTACCACGAAAACCTATAAAATCATACCAAAATCAATAAAGTCTCCCATACTTTTCAAATAAATTCATTTTATAGATTTTGTATTTTTCATTTTCGAGTTGCGTTTGAGGGCGTCTGGATAATACAGTTCGCTACGAATCGATTGATTTTCTACGTCAATCGATTCATTAGACCCGACCAAATAATTATCAGTGATAGCAGTTTCTGTAGATCCTACAGAATTTTTGTAAAAAGCTGAAATATAGCGTTTTAGGGGGGGTCAACCCCTTATGCATTTTTCGACCAAAATTTCAAAATTTTAGATGACGATTTTATGTGCTTATTTTGAAGGGGTCTAAAGACTGAAAAAGAATATGCAATCCATATTTGATTCCGACAGTTCAAACGGAAATTATGGAAGTTTGAAATATCGAGTTTTGGAAAAAATGCCATTTGAACGACCAAATTCTAAACGCTTGCAGATATCGATTCGAGAACAGTTTTTTCCGATTCAGCTACCACGAAAAACTATAAAAACAAACCAAAATCAATTAAGTCTCCCATACTTTTCAAATGAATTCAATTTATAGATTTGTTATTTTTCATTTTCGAGTTGCGTTTGAGGGCGTCTGGATAATACAGTTCGCTACGAATCGATTGATTTTCGACGTCAATCGATTCATTAGACCGGGTTTAATGATTGTCTGTAATAACCGGTTCTCTAGATCCCACAGAATTTTTGCAAAAAGCTGAAATATAGCGTTTTAGGGGGGGTCAACCCCTTAGGCATTTTTCGACCACAATTTCAAGATTTGAGATGACGATTTTATTTGCTCATTTTGTGGGGGTCTCTAAAACGAAAAAGAATATGCAATCCATATTTGATTCCGACAGTTCAAACGGAAATTATGGAAGTTTGAAATATCGAGTTCTGGAAAAAATGCCATTTGAACGACCAAATTCTAAACGCTTGCAGATATCGATTCGAGAACAGTTTTTTCCGATTCAGCTACCACGAAAACCTATAAAAACATACCAAAATCACTTGAGTCCCCCATACTTTTCAAATGAATTCAATTTATAGATTTTTCATTTTTCATTTTCGAGTTGCGTTTGAGGGCGTCTGGATAATACAGTTCGCTACGAATCGATTGATTTTCTACGTCAATCGATTCATTAGACCGGACTCAATAATTATCAGTCATAACCGTTTCTGTAGATCTCACAGAATTTTCGCAAAAAGCTGCAATATAGCGTTTTAGGGGGGGTCAACCCCTTATGCATTTTTCGACCAAAATTTCAAAATTTAAGATGACGATTTTATGTGCTAATTTTAAGGGGACTATAGACTGAAAAAGAATATGCAATCCATATTTGATTCCGACAGTTCAAACGGAAATTAAGGAAGTTTGAAATATCGAGTTTTGGAAAAAATGCCATTTGAACGACCAAACTCTAAACGCTTGCAGATATCGATTCGAGAACAGTTTTTTCCGATTCAGCTACCACGAAAACCTATAAAAACATACCAAAATCAATCAAGTCCTCCATACTTTTCAAATGAATTCAATTATAGATTTTTCATTTTTCATTTTCGAGTTGCGTTTGAGGGCGTCTGGATAATACAGTTCGCTACGAATCGATTGATTTTCTACGTCAATCGATTCATTAGACCGGACTAAATAATTATCAGTGATAACAGTTTCTGTAGATCCTACAGAATTTTTGTAAAAAGCTGAAATAGAGCGTTTTAGGGGGGTCAACCCCTTATGCATTTTTCGACCAAATTTTCAAAATTTTAGATGACGATTTTATGTGCTTATTTTGGAGGGGACTATAGACTGAAAAAGAATATGCAATCCATATTTGATTCCGACAGTTCAAACGGAAATTATGGAAGTTTGAAATATCGAGTTTTGGAAAAAATGCCATTTGAACGACCAAACTCTAAACGCTTGCAGATATCGATTCGAGAACAGTTTTTTCCGATTCAGCTACCACGAAAACCTATAAAAACATACCAAAATCAATCAAGTCCTCCATACTTTTCAAATGAATTCAATTTATAGATTTTTCATTTTTCATTTTCGAGTTGCGTTTGAGGGCGTCTGGATAATACAGTTCGCTACGAATCGATTGATTTTCTACGTCAATCGATTCATTAGACCGGACTAAATAATTATCAGTGATAACAGTTTCTGTAGATCCTACAGAATTTTTGTAAAAAGCTGAAATAGAGCGTTTTAGGGGGGTCAACCCCTTATGCATTTTTCGACCAAATTTTCAAAATTTTAGATGACGATTTTATGTGCTTATTTTGAAGGGGACTATAGACTGAAAAAGAATATGCAATCCATATTTGATTCCGACAGTTCAAACAGAAATTATGGAAGTTTGAAATATCGAGTTTTAGAAAAAATGCCATTTGAACGGCGAATTTCTGAACGCTTGCAGATATCGACTTGAAAGTATTTTTTTCTGATTCAGCTACCTCGAAAACCTATAAATACATACCAAATTCTATAGAGTATGCCCTTCTTTTCAAATGAATTCAATTTATAGATTTTGCATTTTTCATTTTCGAGTTGCGTTTGAGGGCGTCTGGATAATACAGTTCGCTACGAATCAATTTATTTTCTACGTCAATCGATTCATTAGATCGGGTTAAATTATTGTCTGTAATAACCATTTCTATAGATCCCACAGAATTTCCGCAAAAAGCTGTAATATAGCGTTTTAGGGGGGGTCAAACCCTTAGGCATTTTTCGACCAAAGTTTCAAAATTTTAGATGACGATTTTATTTGCTTATTTTGTAGGGGACTCTAAACTGAAAAAGAATATGCAATCCATATTTGATTCCGACAGTTCAAACGGAAATTATGGAAGTTTGAAATATCGAGTTTTGGAAAAAATGCCATTTGAACGACCAAATTCTAAACGCTTGCAGATATCGATTCGAGAGTATTTTTTTCTGATTCAGCTACCACGAAAACCTATAAAAACATACCAAAATCAATAAAGTCTCCCATACTTTTCAAATGAATTCATTTTATAGATTTTGCATTTTTCATTTTCGAGTTGCGTTTGAGGGCGTCTGGATAATACAGTTCGCTACGAATCGATTGATTTTCTACGTCAATCGATTCATTAGACCGGACTTAATAATTATCAGTGATAACAGTTTCTGTAGATCCTACAGAATTTTTGTAAAAAGCTGAAATATAGCGTTTTAGGGGGGGTCAACCCCTTATGCATTTTTCGACCAAAATTTCAAATTTTAGATGACGATTTTATGTGCTTATTTTGAAGGGGACTATAGACTGAAAAGAATATGCAATCCATATTTGATTCCGACAGTTCAAACGGAAATTATGGAAGTTTGAAATATCGAGTTTTGGAAAAAATGCCATTTGAACGACCAAATTCTAAACGCTTGCAGATATCGATTCGAGAGTAGTTTTTTCCGATTCAGCTACCACGAAAACATATAAAAACATACCAAATCAATTAAGTCCCCCATACTTTTCAAATGAATTCAATTTATAGATTTGTTATTTTCCATTTTCGAGTTGCGTTTGAGGGCGTCTGGATAATACAGTTCGCTACGAATCGATCGATTTTCTACGTCAATCGATTCATTAGACCGGGTTTAATAATTGTCTCTAATAACCGGTTGTATAGATCCCACAGAATTTTCGCAAAAAGCTGTAATGTAGCGTTTTAGGGGGGGTCAAACCCTTATGCATTTTTCGACCAAAATTTCAAAATTTTAGATGACAATTTTATGTGCTTATTTTGAAGGGGACTATAGACTGAAAAAGAATATGCAGTCCATATTTGATTCCGACAATTAAAACGGAAATTATGGAAGTTTGAAATATCGAGTTTTGGAAAAAAATGCCATTTGAACGACCAAATTCTAAACGCTTGCAGATATCGATTCGAGAGTAGTTTTTCCGATTCAGCTACCACGAAAACATATAAAAACATACCAAAATCAATTAAGTCCCCCATACTTTTCAAATGAATTCAATTTATAGATTTTTCATTTTTCATTTTCGAGTTGCGTTTGAGGGCGTCTGGATAATACAGTTCGCTACAAATCGATTGATTTTCTACGTCAATCGATTCATTAGACCGGGTTTGATAATTGTCTGTAATAACCGGTTCTATAGATCCCACAGAATTTTCGCAAAAAGCTGTAATATAGCGTTTTAGGGGGGTCAACCCCTTATGCATTTTTCGACCAAAATTTCAAAATTTTAGATGACAATTTTATGTGCTTATTTTGAAGGGGACTATAGACTGAAAAAGAATATGCAATCCATATTTGATTCCGACAGTTAAAACGGAAATTATGGAAGTTTGAAATATCGAGTTTTGGAAAAAATGCCATTTGAACCGCGAATTTCTGAACGCTTTTAGATATCGACTTGAAAGTATTTTTTTCTGATTCAGCTACCTCGAAAACCTATAAATACATACCAAATTCAATAGAGTATGCCCTTTTTTTCAAATGAATTCAATTTATAGATTTTGCATTTTTCATTTTCGAGTTGCGTTTGAGGGCGTCTGGATAATACAGTTCGCTACGAATCGATTGATTTTCTACGTCAATCGATTCATTAGACCGGACTTAATAATTATCAGTGATAACAGTTTCTGTAGATCCTACAGAATTTTTGTAAAAAGCTGAAATATAGCGTTTTAGGGGGGGTCAACCCCTTATGCATTTTTCGACCAAAATTTCAAAATTTTAGATGACGATTTTATGTGCTTATTTTGAAGGGGACTATAGACTGAAAAAGAATATGCAATCCATATTTGATTCCGACAGTTCAAACGGAAATTATGGAAGTTTGAAATATCGAGTTTTGGAAAAAATGCCATTTGAACGACCAAATTCTAAACGCTTGCAGATATCGATTCGAGAGTAGTTTTTTCCGATTCAGCTACCACGAAAACCTATAAAAACATACCAAAATCAATAAAGTCTCCCATACTTTTCAAATGAATTCATTTTATAGATTTTGTATTTTTCATTTTCGAGTTGCGTTTGAGGGCGTCTGGATAATACAGTTCGCTACGAATCGATTGATTTTCTTCGTCAATCGATTCATTAGACCGAGTTTGATAATTGTCAGTAGTAACCGGTTCTATAGATCCCACAGAATTCTCGCAAAAAGCTGAAATATAGCGTTTTAGGGGGGGTCAACCCCTTATGCATTTTTCGACCAAAATTTCAAAATTTTAGATGACGATTTTATGTGCTTATTTTGAAGGGGACTATAGACTGAAAAAGAATATGCAATCCATATTTGATTCCGACAGTTCAAACGGAAATTATGGAAGTTTGAAATATCTAGTTTTGGAAAAAATGCGATTTGAACGACCAATTCTAAACGCTTGCAGATATCGATTCGAGAACAGTTTTTTCCGATTCAGCTACCACGAAAACCTATAAAGACATACCAAATCAATAAATTCTTCCATACTTTTCAAATGAATTCATTTTATAGATTTTGCATTTTTCATTTTCGAGTTACGTTTGAGAGCGTCTGCGAAATGCAGTTCGCTTCGAATCGATTGATTTTCTACGTCAATCGATTCATTAGACCGAGTTCAATAATTGTCAGAAATAACCGGTTCTATAGATCCCACAGAATTCTCGCAAAAAGCTGAAATATAGCGTTCTAGGGGGGTCAACCCCTTATGCATTTTTCGACCAAAATTTCAAAATTTCAGATGACGATTTTATGTGCTTATTTTGAAGGGGACTCTAGACTGAAAAAGAATATGCAATCCATTTTTGATTCCGACAGTTCAAAGGGAAATTATGGAAGTTTGAAATATCTAGTTATATTGATGAATGAAGTATATATATTTTCACTTCAATTACAAAATTCGATTCCAAAATGATTTTCAAATGACCTAACTAACAACTTAGAAATATTCGAAATATAAAATATAAACAATACTACAAAAAAACTAATAAAACTATTCAAATTGCGGTCGTTCTAACATTGTGCCCTTCCAACAAGTCATGGGTGCTACCATAAATCTTCGAATCAGTATAATTCGTGAAAATATCGTCATCAACATCGTCCTCCTCCAAAGCTTTCGATTCCAGGAAGTTCAAGCAGCTCTTTATGTAATTCTTGCACATATCCACTTGGTCTACCAGCTCCTCTTCCTTCATGCCTTCCAGTTCTTCATATATCTGATCCAAGGACACCTTCAGGTTATTGTAGTGTTTCCCATCTTTTTTACCTATGAACTCGCTGATACGAATCTCCAGGTTTGCTATGTCTTGCTTGATTAACTTGAGACGTCTTTCATGTCTTAATAGAGTGTCCTCGAATCTGTCTGGTGTGTTGAAAGACACCAGTTTTGGTTGACTGTTGTGTGGTGGGCTTGGGAGTACTGGCACTCCATATTTCATTATTGATTCTCTTGTGGCCTCTGGAGACTTGTGAACTTCAACTGTTACCTCTTGGACCTCGCAGTCTGAAGTTGACGGTTTGGACTCTCTTTTGGGCAGGGTAAATTTGGACATGCGTAGGAGCAACGAATTTCTCTTGTTCTCTATTGAATTGCAACGTCAATCCATTCATTAGACCGAGCTTGATAATTATCAGTAATAACCCTTTCTGTAGATTTCACAGAGTTTTTGCAAAAAGCTGAAATATAGGGTCAACCCTTTTGCTATTTTTCGTCCAAAATTAAAGATTTTAGATGATCATTTTATGTGTTTATATCGAGAGGGACTATAGACTGAAAAAGAATATGCCATGCATATTTGATTTCAGTTGTTCAAACGGAAATTATGAAAGTTTGAAATATGAAGTATGTATATTTTTACTTCAATTACAAAATTCGATTACAAAATGATTTTCAAATGACATAACTAACAACTTAGAAATATTCGAAATAAAATATAAACAATACTACAAAAAAACTAATAATTCTATTCAAATCGCCGTCGTTCTAACATTGTGCCCTTCCAACAAGTCATGGGTGCTACCATAAATCTTCGAATCAGTATAATTCGTGAAAATATCGTCATCAACATCGTCCTCCTCCAAAGCTTTCGATTCCAGGAAGTTCAAGCAGCTCTTTATGTAATTCTTGCACATATCCACTTGGTCTACCAGCTCCTCTTCCTTCATGCCTTCCAGTTCTTCACCTATCTGATCCAAGGATACCTTCAGGTTATTGTAGTGTTTCCCATCTTTTTTACCTATGAACTCGCTGATACGAATCTCCAGGTTTGCTATGTCTTGCTTGATTAACTTGAGACGTCTTTCATGCCTTAAAAGAGTGTCCTCGAATCTGTCTGGTGTGTTGAAAGACACCAGTTTTGGTGGGCTGTTGTGTGGTGGGCTTGGGAGTACTGGCACTCCATATTTCATTATTGATTTTCTTGTGGCCTCTGGAGACTTGTGAACTTCAACTGTTACCTCTTGGACCTCGCAGTCTGAAGTTGACGTTTTGGTCTCTCTTTTTGGTAGGGTGAATTTGGACATGCGTAGGAGCAACGAGTTTCTCTTGTTTTCTATAGTAGGTGATTGGGCAGGAGTTTGTGCTTTTTCTTTTTCCTCAGTCTCCTTCTGTTTCGCTTCTTCAGTTCTTAACTCTTCTATGGTTTTTCTGGTGTTTGGCGAAGGTGGTGCCATACCATTTCCATTTAATATAATTCCTTTGGGCTTAGCAGCTTCTGTGTTCTCGAGGGTTTTCTTCTCCAGGATGTCCAAAGCGTTCTTGATTTTTTGTTGGGTAATGTCGTGCAGTGTCTTGAATTGTTGTTGGGGTTCGGCAACTTTGTTTTGCAGTGCTCTCTCGATCTGTAGGATTCTTATCTTCATGTTCTCGTATTCTTTGCTGTCTTCGGTACCTTTGTAGTTTTTTAGCGCTTTGATTATTTTGTCGATTCCTGAGCAAGCGCCTGTTAGTGATTTCCTCTGGGAACGTCTCAGGTTGTTCGCTTTACGGTCGCCTATAGATGAATTCATTGAGTTGCCCATCTTGATTGGCTAAAACAAATTATGTGTATGAGATGTTGAATTCGAGAAAAGATTTGGTTTTGTGACGATATTAGTACAAAGATAATGAAGGGTTATAGAAGATCTATTTGATTCTGAAAGTGTTGTTGTCGTGAATGTTTGTAACTTTGTGATGAATCATTATACAGGGTGTTTCTGAATCGATCATTTTATGAAAAAAGTTCCCATGAATGTAGGTGCGGCAATGCATTGTTTTCAAGATACAAGGTGTCAATGTTTCACCTAAAAACTTATTGAAGAGTGGTACGCCACTAAGATATTTCATTTTTAGTATGGGACGCCATTTTGATGTAAAAAATAACACATCTTTAGGCGTATTTGTCGTTACTTTAACACATTATGTAGTAGAGACGCTACCATAAAATGTTTTATTTTTTTATGAAAACGGAGCCCCACACGAAAAGAAGGCAGCAGAAATTTTTGAGACGAATTGATAAAATAATTCAAAAATAATTATTAGTTTGAAATATCTCAGTGGCGTACTCCTTTTTAAAGATAGTTTTCAGATAAATTTTGAATACACTATCTATATTTATGAGAACTTTTTTCATAAAACGATCTGAGGAGTAACCCTCCCTCCCTAAATACACTGCACAAATAAATTAACGCACATTATGGAAGTCTCAAATTTATTCTACAACTCAATGATAGTTATTTTTATCAGAATTATGCATGCATATGTTATCCACTTTCAAATTTTTTCTTCAATGCAGAAGTTTTTTCCCAGTAGGAATAAAAAGAGATGAGATTATCAGATTTTGGATGTATTGGCTCCATTCTAAAATCAGTTGTTCTCGATCAATTCTTGTGATCAATAGTTTTTCTTTCGTTTGATTTTCTACGCTCGATCGCTATGCAACGCGAAACACGCAATTTGACCCAAGAGGAATGTGCCCAAGCGGTAGTTTTGCGAGAAGAAGGGTGGAGATACAGAAGAATTGCAGGAAGGTTTGGAGTTTCCCATACAAGTGTGTCCAGAATGTTACAGCGATTCATGGAGACAGGGATGAATGTCCGAAGACCAAGACTGGGTAGACCACGGGCAACAACTGCCATTCAAGAACGTACTTGAGAGTTTCTTCGTTGAGACAACGGTTTGCAGCCGCTCGCCTCCTTCAAAATCAGCTTGAGCAAACTCATGGGGTGCAAATTAGCACTCAGATAATAAGAAATCGCCTCAGAGAATATGATTTAAGGCCTCGTGTCGCGGCAAGAGGCTCAGCTCTTACCCCAGCCCATCGAAGGGCGCGCTTCTTCACAGATGAGTCTAGATTCTGCCTCTACCATTGTGATCGACGTTTCCTTGTATACAGACGTCCACATGAAAGATAGGCTCAGTGCAATTTCCTGAATAGGTACTACTTGTTTCGGGGGAGGATCGATTATGGTATGAGGTGGAATATCTTTGACTGCTCACCTAGTGGTCGTTGATAATGGAGCTATGAATGCTGATAGGTATATAAGGAACATTCTTGAAGAGCATGTTATTTGCCCCATACATTGGTGAAAATTTCATTTTTATGGACGATAATGGAGTACCTTGAAGAGGTTGAAGTCTCTTGAATGGAATCGCCAGCAAGAAGTCCAGATCTCAATCCGTTTGAGCAGGTTTGGGACAACTTCAATAGAAGGCTGAGAAGTTCAGAAAATCATCCAGCTACTCTTATTGACTTAGGAATCCAACTTTCATTGAAATTGAGATTTTCATAATGTGCGTTTATTTTTTGCGCAGTGTATTTCGCATCAATTCATAAACACCTTGTACAGTTGAGAGGATTTCAATTCTAGAGAACAATTTCTGATCTATACATAAGCTTAATCAACTTCGAACATTTTTTGGCATTTCGAAAAGTGTTTTTATGAAATTGAATACATGATATCTGAAAGTAGGTATTAATTTAAAATCGGACATTATCGATGTTGATTTCAAATTTTAACTTCTTGTTATAATTCTCATAAGCTCATGAAAGCCGAAAATCATTCGAGATTCAGAAGTAACAGGCCTGGTAGATGTTAGATTTCTGTAATTCGATTGAACTCGAACATTCTATAAAGGTAACTAATATCGTGATTCAGGAAAGTTCCAGATTATGAAATAATGTTATATTCTCCTCAATTATAGTTGAAACCTCTTTCACAAAAATTTGGAGAAAGAACATCAACTGTTCTCAAAACTAATATAAACTTCAAATGAAATTTTCGATATCTTGAAATTGACAGAATTGTATTGAGGTATTCTTGTTCAATAAACATGCTTTTCAAAGAAGGTTCACTTACCAGTATATAAATCACATCAGAATGTCTTTAATAACAAACAGGCACCAAAAACCTTGAACTCAGCAACCACAAAAGTTTCTTAATTCGGAAAACTGATTTATAATGTGCATTTCCACCCAAAAGATAACAGAACTTTGCCTGGTTCCGAGACAAAAAGTGAACTAGCACACTTTTGTTTCCAAAAGCGAAAAGATAACGTAGATAACATTGATAAATAAGTACTTACCTTCCATGATTCAATATCTGTATCAGTTATAGCTTAAAAATGCTATCAAATGCTAACTTATGATGAGAGAAAACTAGTCATCTTTGCACAAGGTACTCGAAAATATGTGTCTCATTGGCAATAGGGATGTTGACTACTTTTTGGAATTTATTTTATTTTAAAGATAAACCCTATACAAACACGAAAAAATTACTTTTTTCCTGAAAATATAATAATTGCCAATAAAAAAGAGTAAATGAAAAGACAATTCAAAATTCCCGCGGAAATGCCCAATTTTGTCACGTTATGATGATTACGTCAGTATTCAGTAAACATACTTTGACTTCTGTCAAAGCGAACTGATTTTGCTCGATCCCTTGTGGAAAAGTTCAATCTAAGCCTTCAAAATGAATAGGTAGGTCTATAAATGCTGAATGAGGTGTTTCTTTTATTTGTAATAATAAATATGAGTTAAAAGTTTGCTACTTACAAAGACAATTTCACGTTTTTAAGCTCTGCTGCACAAAAATCCTTGTTTTCAGCAAAGAAACTTGCGACCATAAGGGAATCTATCTTCGGTAAGTTACTACTATTACCCTTGATGAATCCTATTTCCATTATAAAGAAAATTGTAGATTATCGTTCTTGTAACGAACTAGGTATTCTGTTCTCTTTCAGCTTTCAACTTCGTAAGTTCGAATCATAGATATGATATATTATATATTTACTATGGTTCAAGTCACAGAACCGTGGGTTTCACAAAGCTTGATTGGCAATCAAATCGTTTATATTGAACTAAGTCGATGGTTTATGTCAAAAATGAACTGAAAATTGCAGAGAAATGATGAAATTTCAATAATCAAGGTGATTGGAGTTTTGTGGAACCCAGCTTATGAATGTATTTTGTTGATCTGAGCACAGAACATTCGAATTTGCGATGACAATACCTGATAGTGACGTCAATTACCTCCGATTGGCGTTCGCAGCCACGTGATAGTTGATAATAAATAACATAATTTAAATCAGCTTTATTTAATTCAACGAGAATATTAAGATCACTAAAATGGTTTTTTAGGATTGCAAAAACTCCCTTCTATGAGGAAAACCTCAATTTATATGAATTCGTAACATAAGTCAACATCCCTATTGTTTAGAATAAAAGTGATTGAAAGGATTATATAAAAGATTCGATTTTATATTTCAACTACAAATAGAAACAAATTATGAGAAATTGTAATAACTTTGAGAAGTTCAATATCTTCATTTTCAACTGTCATGCCATCTTGATTTTCCTATTACTATGTCAAGTATATCTTTTTCGTACTGACAGGGGAACTTATACTGCAAAAAAACAGAGAAATATTGCGTGTTTTTCAAATTTGATAAAAAAAACTCACTATTACGCCTACAATCCTAGGTTTTGTGGGCTTCACTGTTGACTTTTTGACTTCACAGTTTTCAGTTTTGTTCGTTCTTGATTTCAGCTCTAGGTTTTCCACGTATTCGAGTCTGTTTTCATTTCTGCAATCAATTTTCTCTTGAGTGATAGACTTTCTTTCGTCTTTTTTTCTACCAGAACCGTTTTTTTGCGTGGTGAGTATCTGTTCCCACAGCCTCAAGTAGTTCAAATGATCCAGCGCTAGTTTTCTGTGGTTCCTAACCACAGAGCTCCTTTTGACAACTTCAAACTCTGTGTTGACCTCGTTTCCGTCCATATCTAACCTCAAAAACTATCGTGTTTGACTTCACTATATTAACCCGTGAAAAATTGTTGTATATACGTTGATTTTAATGATCGTGAACACGCGAGATTATCGGGAGTTTGCGATGAAATAGCGTAAAGCATCAAAATCTAATCTATACGGCCGATTAACGATTTCATGTTTATTCTTCATATCTATTCCATTTCGTTACTAGAAGAATAAATAATGACGAATGTGACGAGCGAAATATGGATTTTTTTATTGTGGTAACCCTGGTGTGTGTGATACATGATACAAGCAAAATTGTCAAGAGTTATTATTGAAAAGCCTCTCTATCCTCAACGTGTGACTGTTTGGTCCGGTTTATGGTCCGGCAGAGTCATTTATTTATTTATTTATTTATTTATTTGGACCTTATATTTTCGAAAATGAGGCTGGAGCAACAGTTACGGTGAATGGATTGCGCTATCGAGAGATGATTAATGATTTTTTATGGCCGAAATTGGATAGTATTGATCTGGACAACGTTTACTTTCAACAAGACGGTGCTACGTGCCACACAAGCAAAGAAACCATTGATCTTTTGCGGGAAAAGTTTCCGGACCGTGTTATCTCTCGAAGAGGTGATCACAATTGGCCACCGAGATCTTGTGATTTAACACCTTGCGTCTTCTTCCTTTGGGGCCACGTGAAAGAAAAGACCTACGTCAATAGCCCAGCGTCGATTCAAGACCTCAAAGATGGAATTCGTTAGGCTATCGAGGACATAGGGCATCCACTTTATGGCTTGGTTATGGAAAATTTCATTAAAAGGATATGGTCCTGTAAGCGTGGTCGTGGTGGTCATTTGGCTGATGTTATTTTCCATTATTTACGGCATAGCTTCTTCTTTATAATGGAATAAACATCCGATAATTTATATTGAAAAATGGCATTTTTCTTTGAATATCAAAATAACACCTCTTATTGGAAAACCCTTCATTATAATTTACATTATATTATATGGCTTGGTCAGCCTTCCGGGAACTTGCATCAGTTTGGAAGTGATGTAACTTGGCTCATTCTTGAATTCAAACTAACGTTATAAAAAACTATCATAAAAAAAGTCATATAACATTTTGCTTGTGGAAATTTTGAATTGAAGAATAACATCAAGACTTCGACCGTATTTTATATAACATTTCTAGTTGTAAATCATTCGTGCAATCTTCCAGGTTGGCCCTTTTACGAGTGACAAGAGGAATATTTACAGTTATCGTCGTACCACCTTCACAAAACATAACTTTCCTAGTTTCTTGATAAATATCCCCAACAGTATGGCCTTATTCGTGCCTTCTTTCACTTTTCTGAACTAGGAGGCCTATAAATCTACCACTTATGCCTCCTTCACTAGCTGGAATTGTAGCGAACATTTATGTTTGTAAGATTTATCGCTGCGGGTCCCATCCAGGGTAGTTTCCAAGTTCCAAGCTGCAGGGGTCGTGGGGGAAATCTTCCCAGACTGCCTGATTCAGTTTTCATTGCGGAAATCAAGATTTATCCAAGAGGAAGGGCATATAAAGGACGATGCAAAGTTTTGGTAGTGTGCATTCTAAACTCGGTTTCTGTATTACTTGTAAATCACGAAGATGTTTCGAGAATCTTGGGTTGTTCTGAATATGGATGTTTCAATTGTGTAGAACTTGTTGCCAGTGTATCCGGATATGGGCCATTGTAATGCTTTGGGGGTTATGGGAACGTCTGCAAATATTTAATGCAGGTGTTTGGTGGATGGGGAAAATGAAATCGATAATGTGATTTTTGTGTGTTTTTTTTAGAGATATAGAACTTTAAATTACAATAAAACTACGACGGATTCGATTGAATTTTATTTATCCGAAAGATAATCTTGTGGTATTACATTTTAAATATGATTTCTGGCATATAACCGCCGCGGCTGACTCGGATGTAGTCCATTCTGAACGTACAATTTTCCATTACTTTTCCAATATTAGTGACTGTATATCGGGAATAGCACGGCGAATGTTGTCTTCCGAATGGTCAAGCTTTTGTGGCTTATACGCATACACTTGAGCGTTAGCTTCACTCCAAATGCAGCAGTTCTGTTTGCTGACGTAGCCATTCAACCAGAAGTGCACTTTGTCGCTAAATAAAATTCGCTTATGAAAATCCGTAACAACGGCAATCTCGTTTTGAGCCCATTCGACGAATCTACGCCAATCTTCCACAAAGTGGATGGACACAGATGCAATTCCTGTGCTCGATGGCGGATGGACTCATTCGCGTCTTCCTCAATGCTACGCTCTACAGTAGCAATAGCTTCTTCTGCGAGTTATCAATAAGAGTACCGGGTTTTTCACTATAATTTGACCCCCCCTTTAACTTTGTTACTGAACGAGATAAAAAAAATTTTTTCGTAGAAAAGTTTCACGAAATCAACTGAGGTTTTTTGATATGAGTCCAGAAACTGAAATATATACAGGGCGACCAACATATTGATGACAACCTCATTTTTTCAAATGGAACACCCTGTATATTTTTCCGTATTTGGTTAGCTCTTTTTCTCCTGATTTTGAATATGTAACATATGTTGGTCTATCTTTCTTATTCTGAGCACCACAGAGTTTCAAATTTCAATAACCATCTGGCATAACATTTTGGAAGTTCGTGAATATTTAAGTGGCCAATTAGATATTTGGATTGGTAATGGCGCACCCATTTTATGGCCATCAAATAGTCCCGATTTAACATCGTTGAACACGTTTTTATAGCCGTTCCTGAAGGAAAAAATTTACTTCAGCAATCAATGAAAGCGGAGAATAATATTAATGATATAAAAGCAACCAATATTAAACCCATAATTCGGAACTAATTCCGCCAACGCACAAAGAATAATTATAATATTGTAATGATTAGAAACAAATTTTGAAGCTTTAATTTCTGACTTGAATCAGAGCCATAATAATGCTATCAAAAATAGTCTAAACAACTTAACATTGGTTAAGTATTTATTCTAAAATAATACTTTTAAGTAGATTGTTTAGATGTAAAGAATTTCGTAGGTATTTCGCATATTTTTTTATTCGGTGTCATCATTTAAAAACTTTGAAACTCTGAAAATTGAAGAGACACATCCACATACGCATTTATATTCGAGACCAAGAGGAAATAGCCTATCAAAAAAAGGAAGAATATACAGAACAAGGTGTCCCATTTGAAAAAAATATAGTTGCATTCAATGTTGTTCATCCTGTATATCTTCCCATTGACGTTATTATAACTCCAAAAATGAGCATTTTCAGTGAACGCACTCTGCCACTTGTAAAATGATTACAGATCTTGGCAGGTGGTTCTTAAAATATGAAACTCTGTAGTTCTCAGAATAAAAGAGATGAACCAACATATGTTACATATTCGAAATCAGGAGGAAAAGAGCTAGCCAAACATGGAAAAATATACAGGGCGTTCCATTTGAAAAAATGTAGTTGCCATCAATATGTTGGCCACCCTGTATATATTTCAGTTTCTGGACTCATATCCAAAAACCTCAGTTGATTTCGTGAAACTTTCATACGAAACATTTTTTTGTATCTCCTTTAGTAACAAACTTAAAGGGGGGGGTCAAATTATAGTGAAAAACCCGGTACATGTGGTGCGAAAACTGCTCTGATGGACAATTTTGTCTATTCCGATTCCGCACAGAACCATTATTTTCGAAATAAAATTGCACTAACTGTCGGTTTTATCAACGCCAATGACGACCTCCTTGGGTTTTCATGAATGGATAGGGTAGAAAACAAAAGATCTACATGGTCGCAGTTCCTGGAAGGCTGACCTAGCCATAACGACTCCAGTTTCGATAATAAAAATTATCATACCTCCTAGTGAAATCACTTGAATATCCACAATTACAGAGCATTATCTTCGGCAATCCTTGTCTATCCCTTCTCTCCAGGATTTACGGGGTCTTCCTCTTTTACGTCTTCCAGTTGGCTTCCAATCCAGAACCTATTTAGGGAGTCTCTCATCTGCCATTCTTTGAACATGGCCGTACTTTTTAGCTGTTTGTTTCCTATGTCATCAGTTATTGTGGGGTGGACGCCCATTATTTCCCGTATTCTATGATTTTTTATTCGTTCTATCCGGGATCTGCCCGTCGCACGTCTCCAGAAGTCCATTTCTGTTGCTTCCAGGGTTCGTATATCTTTTTCCTTCATCGTCCACACTTCACTTCCATAGGACACTATACTTTTCACAATAGCTTTGTGTATTCGATATTTATTTGTTTGCGATATGTAATTGTTCCATAAAACACTTTTGAGCATAGATATTGCTTTTCTTTCCTGGATGTTTCTCTCCTTTATAGCTTCCTCTAGAGTCCCGCAACTGGATATCTTTGTTCCCAGATATTCATACCCCTCACAGCCTTCAATAACCTGACCATTTTCTAGAATCATATTTTGTTGGAGGCCCCCACGCAGATGTACTCTGTTTTATTAATATATACTTCCAGTCCCCAATGCCTATATTGTTCAATTAGTTTCCTGGTCATATACTCCAGATCGTTGACTTAATTTAACGTTATGACAGCAAATACTGGCAACTTCAGATAAGTGAACAAACGCCTACTATGCGCTCAAACTTTCGTGAACGGACTATAGACAGTGGTGTTGTTGAGCGGTATATTCATTCCATATATTTTTCATATTCCATTCAAAATAAATTATCCTCAATGTCGGAACTCAGCTAGGAACGAAGAGCAATCCTTTCCAACCGTCCATCCACTACGAACCCCATCGTGCGCATGCGCGTAACGTCCACTCGACGTCACGATACGTACCCGTTATGGGTTTCCAGACAATCTGTTTCACCTCGGCCGTTTCCATTTCCTACATCGGTCCCCGTTCCTACTCGGGAACGCTCTCGACATGACATCCACTAGGACCCATCTATCCAGTGTATCCGGCTAATCGATGTTCAGGGTTGATGCACCCTGTCGATTGTTTTTCGCTGCTGAAAATCGCCTCTGCGACAATTCCCGCTAATTGATTCGGATGTTTGGTTTGCTAGCCTACGGTTCCGGTTTTGATGAACCTCGATTGTCTAGGATCTGAACATGATGGTCTTGTTCGAGGGGTTGTTTTTGGCATTGAAGAGGGGTAGTGTCGATGTCTCTATTGATAGATCGTCGAACTAGTTATAGATATAGTCCGTTTACGAAAGTTTGAGCCGTCGGTTGGCCATGACAATTTGGCATATTCCACTGTGTATATTGAAATTTTAGGTTATGTTGTTTATTTTCTTGTCAGATTGATACGCAATGTTTTCAATATTGCAAAGAATTCTCCGATAACTCCCAGGCTCGTCAGACGAGGCCGGGTACATTCGGCAACGTTGTCTTTATTTTACGTTATGACAGCAAATACTGCCAACTTTAGATGAATAAACAAACGCAAAAATGTGGAAACAGAAACAAGAAGTGAGAATTATAATGCAAGTAGTGAACTTCAAGAAGCGCAAGATACTGTAAATTTTATTTAAAATAATAAATTCAGTAAAATACCCTACAATGATAAAATGTTCATAACTCGAGTAATTAAGATACCTCGACCAGCAATGCCAAATTTAATTAATAATTCTGCTCATAATCGTTCGTTCTGCGTAAAATGGTATCAGTAAGGGCGTAGGACTTGAGGAATCCGAAACCACACTGAAAGCTGAGTACTTAGTGTACGAAGCGCGCTAATTGGGCGTATCCCAATTCCGCACCCATGGGGGTCGTGGCCATAAGCCTTCGGGTAGGTGGGTCACGTTAAACTTATAAATGTTGTTGTTGTAATGGGGCTCACTTCTTCTTCTTCTCTGTGCGGTACCTTTCCGGCCGAACTGAGGCCTAGTGGCCCATTATTCACCCGCCTCGTTCAATAGAGCCTCAGCACCTCAGACACGAAGACAGAAATGTCGCGAGCCTGCCAGGAGTGGTCCCTCTCACCATAGGGATAGAAGGTGTTGGATTACCTAGGTGTGTTGACCTTAACTCATTAAGGTTCCCACAGTTGAACAAAATATGCTCAACCGTTTCATCAGTACTCCTGCACCACCGGCATAGGGAGCAGCTCGTCAATCCCATTCTCTTCAAATGCTTGTTAAACAGGTGACCAGTCAATACACCAGTCACCAGACCGAGCTGTTTCCTCTCCAGCAACAGAAGCCTATTGACCTCAGATCGCGAGGTCAACTTACTAAGAAGGAAGCGCGAAGGCTTCAATGCGCGTGGTACGGGGTACAGTGAGGCAAGGCGCAAAATGACTCGCAGCTTCGTGAGGTGACGCAGCGTGAGTCACGGCGGAATTTTGAGGAGGTTAGCTGCGAACGCGGGAACCGCGCAAATACGATCGCAGTACTTGCTGGTGATTGCTATAACGCAGTTGGTTACAGGCTCAAAATGGAAATATCTACTGCTCTTTTTATTGACTTCAATTCTGAATCTGATTCGGGAGATGAGTTCGTGTCCGAAATGATATTTTTTACCTCTCAACTGACTAAAAGAAAGGCATCGAGAAGTTTATACTTAAAAAGAGGAAAAAGTCACGGAGAATTTGCTTTAATCAGAGAATTTAACGACGGACAATTTGAAAATTATTTTCGGCTAAAACGTTACCAATTCAGTTTTTAGTTTTTTCCTCATATAGTCTACATGGCTTGTATCATACAAAACTTTCCAAATTCACACTGCTTCAATTAATTTTTCTTCCATTTCTACTACGACTCACCGTGAATACATACAAGAAACTGCGGGATCGACACTGCGTTTCGCAGGGTCACGCTAAGCAAAACCTGCGTCACGTCACACTGTGGATGTGTATGCCTGGACGTATTTATTTATTGGATTTACAAAATCTCGCCGTGATTCACGCTGCGTCACCTCACGAAGCTGAGTGTCATTTTGCGCCTTGCCTGAAAATAGTGTGTGTATGGCGTTCCGCCGTTCGAAATTTGGAATGCGCAATTCCCTTGTTCAGAATCAGGATTGTTTTGATTTTCAACGTGTGCATTGCTCATCGTACGTGGAAGAATGACCAAGAACGACCGTGTATGGGCAACAAGTGTCTGTGCACGTTTCATATTTTTAGCAATACAGTGTCGGGTTCGCTATTTATACATTGGACATTTTTTCCTTAATAACAACACACGCCACTGCCATTAACATCAGATCTTTTTTCGACGTCATCTCACGCTTGTCACACATCCTTACTCAACAAGCAAAAGTGTCTGTGTGTGGGAAATATGAAAGTACACGTTTACTTTAAAGCCAACACGCAGATACTTAACTGCGCATTCTTCCTTCCTAGTGAGTGGGCCCCTTAACGCATGCCGACATAAAATCGATTCGTTTCCTAGGAAAAACTCCTTTTCAAATAACCTAATACCTTCCTGTCCTGATCTGCATACCCCAGCCTCCTAACGAACTCAGCATCCTTTGAATTCAATCTTCGTTAATTTGTCTCTGATACTCCTGTCTTTGGACTCACCAGAGCACGACGCTTTCCGGATTAAGAGATGTTTGCGAAACAACTCCCAGTAATCCGATGCATTGTTTTCCCCAACCCCGCCTTTGGCGTCACAAATTTCCATAGTTTTCCCTGATTTTCCGACGGTGCAACGGCGGCAAAAAAGAAGAGCGCTGTTCTCGAACGTAGAAGCAAATTGCTCTCTGAGCTCGGTAAATAACTGTCTTTGGGGAAATCGGGAAAATCTGTTCTAATTGGTCGATGAATAAGGAAATAATGGAAGTTCGGATGAATAGGGAAATGTTCGTTGAGTTTTCCGCTATTTGGTTTGGAAAGTTCGAGTGGGCGGATAGTCGAATATAAGTTTGTTTAGTTGGTAAAAAGTGGAAGTTTTCTGTGATGGAATAACTTCGAGTGACTCATGGATTGAAGCCAGTTTTTCCGATCAAAAATGCTTTTATTTTGGTAACTTGATGAGGGAGTGAAAAAGGAAGGACCCTAAAAAGTTCTCATGATTTTTGGAATTGATAAACGTCCAGAAGTGAAGTTAGAAAACCTTTAAACGTTTGTTCATCTTGGAAAAACGATTATTCAAATCTGAGTATCTTGAGAACTACTGGTTCTATTCTATCCACACATAACGGATGCTTCAAATTACGCAGCCTTTTTTAATTAAGAAAAAAGATGGCGCACTGAATTCGTGTAGGTATTTTGACATTCAAGCAGTGTGATATACACTGCACAAAAAAATTAATGCACATTCTGAAAATCTCAATTTCAATGAAAGTTAACTCTTCATTGACTTTATAACTTATTTTTTATGCTCCCTCGGGAAGGTTTCGAACGAAACAAGACACATTAAACGGAATAAAAATTCAGGATTTCACCGAATCTTATGTGAAAGAAGAGAAATAAACAATTTTTAAAATACTGGAATGCTGATAAGTGATTAAATACTTGGTATTTCCACCCCTTGCGTTAATTATAGCTCGGCAACGACGGTTCATACTCAAAATGAGTGATCTTGAAATGTTCTGTTCTAATCCTTCCCAGATTTCTCTGAGTTGGATTCCGAAGTCATCAAAAGTAGCTATATGATTTTCTGAACTTCTCAGCCTTTTATTAAGGTTGTCCCAAACCTACTCAATCAGATTGAGATCTGAACTTCTTGCTGGCCATTCCATTCGAGAGACTTCAACCTCTTCAAGGTACTCCTGAACGATGCGCGCACGATTGGGTCTGGCATTATTGTCCAGAAAAATTAAATTTTCACCGATGTTTAGGGCAACTGGCACTACATGCTCTGCAAGAATGTTCCTTATATACCTATCAGCATTCATAGCTCCATTATCAACGACCACTAGGTCTGTGCGAGCAGTCAAAGATATTCCACCCCATACCATAATCGATCCTCCCCCGAAACCAGTAGTATTCAGGAAATTGCACTGAACATATCTTTCATGTGGACGTCTGTATACAAGGGAACGTCGATCACAATGGTAGAGGCAGAATCTAGACTCATCTGTGAAGAGAACTCTTTCCCAATCAACCTCTTCCCAATGGATACGCTCTCTCGCAAAATCCAAACGCGCCCTTCGATGGACTGGGGTAAGAGCTGGGCCTCTTGTTGCGACACGAGGCCTTAAATCATATTCTCTGAGGCGATTTCTTATTGTCTGAGTGCTAATTTACACCCCATGAGTTTGCTCAAGCTGATTTTGAAGGAGACTAGCGGTTTCAAACCGTTGTCTCAACGAAGAAACTGTCAAGTAACGTTCTTGAATGGCAGTTGTTACCCGTGGTGTACCCTGTCCTGGTATTCAGACATTCTTGTGTATGTCCACTCTTCTTATCGCAAAACTACCGCTTGGGCAGATTACTCTTGGGTCAAATTGCGTGTTTCGCGTTGCATAGCGATCGAGTGTAGAAAATCAAACGAAAGAAAAACTATTGATCACTAGAATTGATCGAGAACAACTGATTTCAGAATGGAGCCAATACATTCAAAATCTGAAAATCTCATCTTTTTTTATTCCTGCTGGGAAAAAACATCTGTATTGAAGAAAAACATTAAAAGTGGATAACATATGCATGCATAATTCTGATAAAAATAATTATCATTGAGAACACCTTCAGTTGTGGAATAAATTTGAGACTTCTATTTAATTTTTTGCGCAGTGTATTTAGAGTTGCAGGAAGAGCCCATTTGACATATATTATTTTTCGTACATAAATGTCATTCAATTACCAATAAAAGTTTTTGAAAAATGAATGCAAATTATGTGTTTCATTTATTCTCAATGAAACCGCTCAATTTGAAACACCCTTCACTTGAACTTCAACAAACATGATCATCTATGCTTCCTTCTTAATTTTCAAGAAAATTGAACTAATCACACAAACTATCCACGAAATGTGAGAAGAAACAACCGAGCGAGAACTTCCCAGTGCTCCATCATCTCACAATGAAAAGTTCCCCGTAACAAATTTAGCCTTATCTTCCCTGATGTCTGAGTATACTCATTCCAGACCTACAAAACACGTTTTCCCTCGCCAGAACTCCAACAAAACATCGCTTTTCCGTCCCTGGAAGGCAAACGAAACGAAGATCATGTAAAAACAGACTGTAATATAATTTAGTTGCTTCATCTAACAACGTCCTTTTCTCGGCGTACTTCAGAGCCTACTTGTAGTATGTTCTTGAAGGTGTTATCCTGGAGGAACAATTAAGGTGATATGGACAAAAAGGATTTCCTGGAAACAGGGAATGGGAATGAAGGTTTTCGTTGTGAAAAGTCTGGTTCAGAACTTTGCTTTGGCTTAGCTTTTTTCATGTCTATTACAGCAGATTGAGTGAAATTTGTTAATTACATGTTTATTTCAGTGGCAGGATTGTTTCGGTTGAAAGCTTTATAATTTTTAATATAATATAATGAAGCATATATACACTGCGCAAAAAAATTAACGCACATTCTGAAAATATCAATTTTAATGAATGTTAACTCTACATTGACTTTATAACTCTCTCGGGAAGGTTTTGAACGAAACAAGACACATTGAATGGAAGAAAAATTCAGGATTTCACCGAATCTTATGTGGAAGAAGAGAAATAAACAATTTTCAAAATACTGGAACGCTGATAAGTGATTTAATACTTGGTATTTCCACCCCTTGCGTTAATTACAGCTCGGCAACAACGGTTCATACTCAAAATCAGTGATCTTGAAATGTTCTGATCTAATCCTTCCCAGATTTCTCTGAGTTGGATTCCTAAGTCATTAAGAGTAGCTGGATGTTTTTCTGAACTTCTCAGCCTTCTATTGAAGTTGTCCCAAAACTGCTCAATCGGATTCAGATCTCGACTTCTTGCTGGCCATTCCATTCGAGATACTTCAACTTCTTCAAGGTACTCCTGAACGCTGCGCGCACGATGGGGTCTGGCATTATCGTCCATAAAAATCAAATTTTCACCAATGTATGGGGCAAATGGCACTACATGCTCTTCAAGAATGTTCCTTATATACCTATCAGCATTCATAGCTCCATTTCCAACGATCACTAGGTCTGTGCGAGCAGTTAAAGATATTCCACCCCATACCATAATCGATCCTCCCCCGAAAGCAGTAGTATTCAGGAAATTGCACTGAGCATATCTTTCATGTGGATGTCCGTATACAAGGGAACGTCGATCACATTGGTAGAGGCAGAATCTATACTCATCTGTGAAGAGAATTCTTTCCCAATAAGCCTCTTCCCAATGGATATGCTCTCTCGCAAAACCCAAAAGCGCTCTTTGATGGGCTGGGGTAAGAGCTGGTTATACACTGAAAGAATACCTTCGAAACCAACTTAAAATTTACAAAAAATAGAACGGCTGTTGTTTATCCATCTGTACCTACTAAATCCACTACTTGAAATTACTATTTGAATAGAGGAATCAACAAGAGAATGCTAAAAAAAGTCGGTATTTCGTCAGGTACTTATTCTGCACAGGGAAAATATGAAGAACGTCTTCTAGAACTTACGCAAAACCTCACTTGTATTTGGTATTCAAACAAATTCGAACAAAGTAATTGAAAACCAATAAAAACGAAGCAGTAAAACATAACAATCACACAATATTCAACTATCCCAATTCCCAACAACGAATCACAGCGTGAATTCTCAATTCTCCAACATCAACACAAACCTCATCCCTATCATCTGCTATTGATGCCGTTTCCAACAAAAAAACTCTTCGCTACAACATACGCTAGATATCACCAACGCTGAGCATACAAATTAATCAAAATTTCCATACGGACGAACCGCATAGCGAAATATGGAATCGAAACCGATGAACCTGGTATGGCATATCACCTGCCTTTCACGTCCAAAGTCCCACACTGGGATATGGTTTCGTTTGATCGTGACACCGCGCAGACCTTTGAAGTTTTCCGACTGGTTGTTGTCACGTAGTTGGGCAAAAATCAGCGGGAAATTGATGTATGTGAACGTTGTAGGATATCTATGGATGGAACGTGAATACATAAAGCTGGATTTATTATTCGAAAGGGGATGGTTTCACTATTGTTGGAAAGAGATATGATTGAGGAATGTAGGAATACTAAAATATGGTTTTATCTGATATCGAATGCCTGCCAACAGGATAAATTGTTATTATTATTTGAACTGTGGTCTTCTTGGTTAGGTTAAGTCTTCCAGACCTGCGAACTTGCAGATCATGGACAACGAAAAAGGCCTTCAATGGCATTGGTGAAACCGACAACCTCCTTGGAACCTTGGACGTTCTTCTTCTTCTCTGTGCGGTGCCTTACCGGCCGAACTGAGGCCTAGTGGCCCATTGTTCACCCGCATCGTTCTATAGAGACTCAGCTCCTCAAACACGAAGACAGAAATGTCGCGAGCCTGCCAGGAGTGGTCCCTCTCACCATAGGAATAGAAGGTGTTGGATTTCCTAGGTGTGCTGACCTTAATTCAGTAAGGTTTTAACAGTTGAACAGAATATGCTCAACCGTTTCATCAGTACTCCTGCACCACCGGCATAGGGAGCAGCTCGTCAATCCCATTCTCTTCAAATGCTTGTTAAACAGGTGACCAGTCAATGCACCAGTCACCAGACCGAGTTGTTTCCTCTCCAGCAACAGAAGCCTATTGACCTCAGATCGCGAGGACGGTCTCTCAATGAGAATCCTCGACCACTTTAGGCCCACCCCTGCGCTCCATTCCGAGGAAAATTCCCTGTTGAGCCAGTTCCTGAAGAAACTTCTGACAGATGTGCGACAGATTGGCAGCGAAGGCTCCGGACCAACAAATGCTAATCCGTCTCCCCGCCTAGCCAGTTCATCTGCCTTGACGTTACCAGGTATATCCGCATGAGCCGGACACCAGATTACTTTCAAAAAGTTATCAGAGCCCAGCCCACGCAGAGCTTTCCTGCATTCTTCTACCGACTGTCGCAACATATATAAATGTGCTGGCCAGAGTATCCCCTGCGAACCTTGGACGTTATACCTCTCTTCAGAGGGCTGTTAGTAGAAACAAGCTTTGTATCCCAGATCATGTATCTGTGTCTTCAAAAATCGACGTGTCTGAATGTTTTCACAAATTCTGATTCGTTGTTGAGGTATTGAGGGTGGACACTTTCACATGAGACACATTGTAGTAATATAACCTTCACAGAACACAATTGGTTGTCGTAATCCAGACAATTCCCATTGTTCCTCAGAAATCAGTATCCTTCTTTATAGCAACGTCAATACTATTTCCAGATATGCAATATCTTGGATTGAATCCTCAGACATCGTGTGAACCAATATTCATAAAGAACAAGATTATAACTGTGACATGTTTGTACATATACGAATGTCTAGTTTAAATAAAAGAAAATATTAACGATATTTCCAAGCTTTCGGGTGACTTCAAGTATGCAACAAGAAATGTTTCAACATTGTATATCTCTCAGCACAGAACGTCAAAGAATGAATTCTCCCCACATTTCCAAGGTATAAGAATGTGTAATCAAAGATAAGGGATTTTTGTGTACAATCATCTACCTGTCGCAATGAGACTGGAGACTGCTAAGTTTTTCTGTGTTCAGGTCTAGGTTAAGATCTTTGTTGCGGAATTTTTCAATGATACTAATTTTATTTAGTTTTTTCTTTTTTTTTCTTTTTTTTGTATACTGGCTTGTTTCATACACCACTGTGTGTCTGAAAGGATTGATAAACGTCGACTTGAGCCTATTAGCGTAGAAAGGGTGTAATTTCTCACACCCCCTAGCGATCGGCTATCACACTCTTTACTAAGGGGAACATTCATTTATCCCGGAGGGCAAGTATCAGAGGAATTGAGCTCTGAGGTGTTCGGTGTTTTTCTTCCCCTGTGTCCTGGGTTGTTCGTCCTTCGTTGCTTGGTCCTGGATTTCTCGGTCGATGTCCTGGTAGTCGGTCTCGCAATGTTTACCTCCATGGTTGTTCCTGGTGTCCATCGTGACCTACAAACTTCCGTTCTAGCAGTACGGAGAAGTACTGCTTTTTGCAGTAATTTGAAAAGGTTTTCATCCAAATCTAGCTTCTTGAGGTTGGACTTGAGGCTCTTAGGAATAATTCCTGTGGTTGAAATCAGAATGGGAATGGTTCTGGTACTAGACATTCCCCCACTGCCTTTTGCTCTCAATATTTCTATATTTTTTCAGCGTATTTTTGACGTGAGTTGTTGTTATTTGGGATTGCTACGTTTGTAAGTATTGCTCTCTTTCTTTTTTCCTCACTAGAATTATGTCTTGTTTGTTTTTAGCAACTGTTAAATTTGTAAGTACTGTGCGATCCCAGTATAGCCTGTAATGGTGGTTCTCCAGTATTTACTTCAGGCTGATACTAGTTCCTGATGAAGTATTTTACAAACTGCATCATGTCGACTCTATATTCATTTCCAGGAAACATTTGGTAGCCTCCTGTAATATGTTGGATTGTTTCTGATGTTTGGCATCCGTAGCGACATCTATCGTCGGTGTTATTATTATCATTATTTTCTTTTCATTTAAGTGTGAAGAACATTCCCGCTGCTTTATATTGGTCTTTTACAAGACTTAAATTCAGCCAATCACAACTTTGGGAAGGAGACAACACTTCATTATTGCAATCGGACAACTGGATTCAATTAGTTACGTAGCATGTAAATCTCTCAAATATAAAACTGTTCAACTGAACGGAAAAATTCTTTGTCTGATGCATTGAATTTCGTATGTTTCCGATGTGGATTTCCAAACATTTATATACATAAGAGCAAAACAACCGTCACCGCTCAGCGTTATGTTGCAATTCTTGAAATTTTTCTTGAATAGAATTGAAACATTTTACTGAAAAACAATATATTTATATCTGGTTTCAACAAGACAAGGCTACGTTCCACGCAACGCAGATTACAATGAAAAAACTGTGGCAGATGTTCCATACGCGCCTAGTCTCTTCAGTTGTTTTTTTCTCCATTCTCTCTGGAAACCTATTTTGCTGTAATATTCGGAGTATGTTACATATTAGAGAGCCCATCATTCTACATTCTTTCTCGTAACAAATTTGGCCATAAAGGCATATTACACTGAGCATCTAACAACATCAAACATCTCTTTCTGAAGGGAAAAAGTAACGACGACCTTTAGCCAAAATTTCGGAGAAGATAAATACCCCATCTGATTCCCTAACTGCCTACAAGGTTTTACCATCTATCTCTGAAGGAAAAGGACAATTTATAGCTTACTTATCTTCTGGCACAATCGCGAAGATGGGGACGGCAGGGAAAAGTAAGAAATTTCATCGGTGTTATCGAAGCAGATCTTTTGATCTCACGGTTCATCAACTCCTTTTTTCGTTTGTATCGATCCAGAAATCGAAATTCCGGTTAAATTTCATAATACAAAGAAATTTAGATGCCCCACGTTGAGCGCCATATCTATATTAATAAAACAGGATCTATGGTTACCGTCAAAATGCAATATCTTTCAAACGGCTGCACCAAATTGTTCATAATTGCTAGGGCGAGTTTGATACAACAAAAAATTGTTCAGAAAAAAATAAAAGGCTCTCCTTTTTCTTACGACCACTCAAGCAGTCATAGAATACATATTTATAGGTCATAATGATTTTGACATTTGGACAAAAAGTGAAAATACATCGAGTGAATCGAAAATTTAAAATTTTAATCAGAAATAACGTATGAACTAACATATTATACAACAATTTTTTGCTTATGCCATATTTTACAAATTTCAAACCTATGATGTATTAATTTATTTTCGACTTTCTGATGCGCGTATGTTTATGATCAAAAATCGGATCAACAGATGGCGCTGTAGTCGTTATCTAGGTTATTCATCTATTCCACAACTAATCGGCTGGATCGAATTGAATAAATTTTTGTGAATGCAGAACAACGTCTGTTGGGTCCGCTAGTAATAAAATAAAGGGTTTTTTAAATTGCGCGTTTTTTTCAATAATAAATGAAATATAGATGGACCACTGAATTGGTCTGGTTATTTTGACGTTTAAGAAGTATGAAGTATGACATTTATATTAATTGCATCATCAATGTAATATCAAAGAAGTGAAAAAACAGTCGTAGCGGTCGTTCACAATAAAATCTCGATTTGGTTCGTGAAAGTGTTTCTAAAGACTCTGAAATGTCCATCAGACGACTTTCACAATAAGTTGGACTTGGTGAGCCACAACATGGCGTATTTTACACAAGGATTCAGCTGTGAAGGCATATGAGGTTAAAATAACACAGTTTCTTTCGATACTGAAACCAGGATGTGTAAAATTTGCATGTTCTCGCCTCCTCCACTTTTTTATAGCGACGCCGGACGAAAAGCGCTGCGAGGGTGACAATTCGTATAAATTTCCATCTTTTCGTGACCCTAGGGCTCTCTTCGATCGGGAAGATCGTTAACCTTTGTCTCTCCTCGAATAAAAAAACATTATAAGGTTCGATGGCTCTGGAAAACTCCTGTTTTTATTTGATTTGCTTTGTAGGGGGAGAAAATTTCCCTATTTGATTATGTACTTGTTCTGAATAATTGACAGGTCTGTTTTCAATCTTGTTGGAGTTAAGTATTACAGTTTGTAGAGCAACATTTGATGTGCAATATACTTAGTTGAAAATGTTTTTTTGTTGCAGAAAGTATAGTTGATGTTGCCAAAAAACGTTCATATATAAAGGATTCCCCAATGAGAGGTGTTATTTTGAATAGCCCGCTATTTCGGTATCTGTCATTTTTTGACATTTGACAAGTAGAAACTACGCTATTAATAAAAATGGAACGATACAAGCCTCAAGAACGCATTAAAAATATTAAAATTCACTATAAAAATGGTGAAAGTTTGTCAGAGACGGTTTGTAAAACTCGAACATTTTTGGATCGTCGTGAAGCATTTTGTCGCACCGCAATAAAGAAATTGGTGGAAAAATTCGAGTTGTTGAAACAAGTTAGCGATGTGAAGAATAAAACCCGTGCACGTCGCTCAAGAACAGCCGAGAATATTGCTGCTGTAGCCGAAAGTGTTGAAGGAAACCTAGGTTTGTCCATTCCTCGTCGTTCTTGGGAATTAGGTATTCCACAAACGCCATTACACCATATTTTGCATAAAAATTGGGGTCTTAAGGCTTGTAAAGTTCAGTTGGCCACCGAGATCTTGTGATTTAACACTTTGCAACTTCTTTCCTTGGGGCCATGTGGAATGGAGGTCTACGCCAATAGCCCAGCGTCGAGTCAAAACCTCAAAGATGGAATTCGTGAGGCTTTCGAGGACATAGGGTAGTCACTTTGCGATTTGGTTATGGAAAATTTCATTAAAAGGATATGGTGCTGTAAGCGTGGTCGTGGTGGTCATTTGCCTGATGTTATATTCCACTATTAACGGCATAGCTTCTTCTTTATAATGAAATAAGCATCCGATCATTTATATTGAAAATGTCATTTTTCTTTGAATATCAAAATAACACCTTTTATTGGAAAACCCTTTATACGAGTATAACATTATCAACCCCATCCCTTGAATAAACGCCAGGACCAAAGTTGATATGAATCAGAAGTATATCCTCAAAAACATATAAACTTATATAAGAAATCCCTATTATTGCAATATTATTTGAGCACCGGTTATCATAGTAAAAATCCCGAAGGAAATATTCTTATCACTAAGATCTTATGAATACCAAACTTTTATTACTTCCAATCGCTTGGTAAACCTCTTCTCTTCATCGAATTACCAACCTCCAATAACAAAATTCCAATACCCTGTCGTGTACAGATCCCATTTTCCATACCTACATTTTCCGAGCTTTCCTCGTCCTCCCCAAACGATGTATCCTTTCAGGACATCATCGTGGTCAATAAAAACGGAATATTCATGAATTTATTACCGAACCTCCACGGTTTTCCATAATTGAATCGTGGGATTTACCGGAAAATTCCGGTTAATAGTTGAAATCCCATAGAGACCCTACGTGGAAATAGGGATTACATGTATGCGTCCAAATGACAGCAGTTGTGGGGTTTTGGGTGGAAAATAAAGCAGCTTGTGTTTGTTGGCGAGTGGAAGAGGAATGATGTGACATCAAAGAGACCAAGGACTTATTATTAATGAATTACTGTGCTGGGCATTCCATGTCGGACACTTATCGAGGGTATATCACTTCTACTTGTGAAGGGTTTTCCAATAAAAGGTATTTCGGTAGATGTTACGTTTGAAGCTGTCATTTTTTGACATTTGACACGTATAAACTACTCCAATAATATAAATGGAACGATACACGCTCCAAGAAAGCATTGAAATTATTGAAATTCACTATAAAAATGGTGAAAATTAGGTAGAGACGGTTCGTAAAACTCGAATATTTTTGGGTCGTCGTGAAGCACCTTGTCGGACCGCAATGAAGAAATTGGTGGAAAAATTTGAGCTGTTGGGACAAGTTAGTGATGTGAAGAAATAAAACTCGTGCACGTCGCTCAAAAACTGCCGAGAATATTGCTGCTATAGCCGAAAGTGTCGAAGAAAACCCAGGTTTGTCCATTCCTCGTCGTTCTTCGGAATAAGGCATTCCACAAATGTCATTACACCGTATTTTGCATAAAGATATGGGTATTAAGGCTTATAAAGTTTAGTTAATACAAGAACTCAAGCCAGCCGATCATCAACAACGTCTTTGTTGATTGGGTCGTTGAAATGCATGAAAATGATCCAGAATTCCATCGTAAAATCATACTGAGTGATGAGGCCCATTTCCACCTCGGTGGCTTCGTCAACAAGCAAAATTGTCGCATCTGGGGCTCGGAAAACCCAAGAGTTAAGTCGAATTTTGGCGATGTAACTACAGCTTACCACAGCTTACCATAGTTACATAGTTGACAGTTAATACACGTATTTTCTGTCAAATCATCACGTGATAGTTAGATAGTTACATGTAACCACAGCTCGCCAAAATTCGACTATATTGTTGAAAAGCCTCTCTATCCTCAACGTGAGACTGTTAGGTGCGGTTTATGGTCCGGCGGAGTCATTGGACCTTACTTTTTCGAAAATGAGGCTGAAGCAATAGTTACGGTGAATGCATTGCGCTATCGAGAGATGATTAATGATTTTTTATGGTCGAAAAGATGGAATTCGTAAGACTATTGAGGACATAGGGCAGACACTTTTAGATTTGAATATGGAAAATTTCATTAAAAGGATATGGTCCTGTAAGGGTGGTCATTGTGGTCATTTGCCTCATGTTATTTTCCACTTTTAAGAAACTCTGTAAGCAACAGATTCATTAAAGAGGTCCAGAATTTCAATTTTCCTGTAAGCTTATGAAAAGGTACAGATTAGTTTACAGATGAAAGCAGAATACCAACATAAGTCTTCTTATTTTAATTATACTGAAGTATTGAAAAAACTGCAATTGAAAATATCATCAGTTTCTATTGCAATTAAATTCTCTGATTAATCCTTCAATCTAAACCTTCCAAGCTAAACCTTCACAACCGTTGACCTCGTACCCACCCCCAAACGAACCCCCTCGAAGCGATTTCGTGCAGCAAAACCGACCCTCTACGATAAAAAACGGCGTCAAGGTAAACATTCTTTTTATCTGTATATGTCACGACGTGTCTAGCCCATAAATTTCCATCTGACATTATTTGGGAGCGCCCTATAAACATCAAATAGTCATTCCTCGAAAAGATCACATGATGAAGTCGACGTGACCTTTGAGCATACAAGCGAGCTAGTCACCCTGCTGATCGATGTAGTTTGCCCCTGGAGTTAAGGGAGGGGGTTGGAGTGGGAGGTAAGGCTCCCTCAGGGAGGTGAATTCCCGTAATAATTGGGAGAACTCGGATATGCGAATTCCCTGAGGAAGGGTTGGAGTGGAAGAGTCTAGACGGTAATTGAAATTTCGAATGTGCTGCGACAGCAGTTGCAACTGTTTTCGGAAACATCCTCAGGGTTACTATCTTGATCCATTGGGTTATGTGACGAATCTGCTCGGATCACGGAAACGGGTTGTAAGTTTACGAACACATCAGGTTTAAGATTTGAAGTGACAGTCGTATCAATAACATATATAACCAAATATTTTATGGATTTATTTTTTCAGTCCCAGTTCAGTTTCGGATTGTCTCAAGCTTTACTTGCATTTATTAGCTTTGTGAAATATTTCTTATAATTTCTGGTGTGCCCTTCCATGTTTCATGTTATTTTTGTGTACCTATGAAACAAATAGAGAATTTATCCCTTCAATTTCAGTTTATTTACTGATTGTCTCTAGCTTTGCTTGGATTTATTGGCTTCTGTAAAATCTTTCTTATAATTTCTGGTGTGCCCTTCCATGTTTAATGTTATTCTTGAGTACCTTTGTTAAAGAAGTAGATCATTTATTTTAGCAGTTCCAGCTTATTTACTGATACTTTCTAGCTTTGCTTGGATTTATTGGCTTCTGTAAAATCTTTCTTATAATTTCTGGCGTGCCCTCGCATGTTCAATGTGATCTTTGAGTACCAACATTGAAGAAGTAAGGAAGGCTTAAGCTTTAACGCAGAAAGATCTGCATACGAAATTTCGAAAATTTTGGCAGAGACGGTTCGTAAAAATCGAACATTTTTGGGTCGTCGTGAAACACCTTGTCGGACCGCAATAAAGAAATTGGTGCACGTCGCTCAAGAGCAGCCGAAAATATGGCTGATGTAACCGAAAGTGTTTATATGGACAACGTTTAATTTCAACAAGACGTGGCACACAAGCAACTAAACCATTGATCTTTTGCGGGAAAAGTTTCCGGACCGTGTTATCTCTAAGAGAGGTGATCACAATTGGCCACCTAGATCTTGTGATTCAACACCTTGCGACCTCTTCCTTGTGGGCCACGTGAAAGAGAAGGTCTACGCCAATAGCCCAGCGTCGATTCAAGACCTCAAAGATGGAATTCGTGTGGCTATCGAGAACATAGGACAGCCACATTGCGATTTGGTTATGGCAAATTTCATTAAAGGATATGGTCCTGTAAGCGTGGTCGTAGTGGTCATTTGCCTGATGTTATTTTCCACTATTAACGGCATAGCTTCTTTTTTATAATGAAATAAACAACCGAGCATTTATATTGAAAAATGGCATTTTATTTGAATATCAAAATAACACCCCTCATTGAAAATGCTCGGTTGTTTATTTCATTATAAAAAAGAAGCTATGCCGTTAATAGTGGAAAATAACATCAGGCAAATGACCACTACGACCACGCTTACAGGACCATATCCTTTAATGAAATTTGCCATAACCAAATCGCAATGTGGCTGTCCTATGTTCTCGATAGCCACACGAATTCCATCTTTGAGGAGAAGAGGTCGCAAGGTGTTGAATCACAAGATCTAGGTGGCCAATTGTGATCACCTCTCTTAGAGATAACACGGTCCGGAAACTTTTCCCGCAAAAGATCAATGGTTTAGTTGCTTGTGTGCCACGTCTTGTTGAAATTAAACGTTGTCCATATAAACACTTTCGGTTACATCAGCCATATTTTCGGCTGCTCTTGAGCGACGTGCACCAATTTCTTTATGACCTGACAAAGGGTTTCCGACAGTACCTGAATGAGAAATCGCTCTTTAGATTCCTACACTATCTGATCTGATGAACAAATATGCTGTATCTCCCGATACCGAGTAAAAGTTTGCCTCATATTCTAGGAACAACCGCACAAAAAGGAAATGAAATTTAACACCAATCAACATTAATCAACTCTTCCTCGTTAAATCTACTAAATGAAACTTTTTCACGTTATCCGAGGTGTATTAATCGTGTCCATTAATTTTTTCCCCAAATGACCGTCTCGCAATACGACGCCTACTGTTCTTCAGCGTCACTTTCCCCTACCAAAAAACTCGCCTAATGGCTGTTTTCCACAGACGAGACAGCCAGTTCGGAAGTTAATTCTAACACAATTAGGTTTTCTCTGTATAAGCCGCTGTCCAACTTTTCACCCTTGTTTTTCGAATTTCGTAGGCTCTAATAAAAGAATTATCGATTCTTCTATCGGTTTCAAAAACGATGTTTTAGAGAAGATAGATTGCTACGAGGAATACTTGAAATATAAACTAAACCAGAATATATACACTCCTCAAAAAAAATTAACTCTGAAAATCTCAATTTTAATGAAAGTTGACTCTACATTGACTTTATAACTTATTTTTTATGTTTTTTTCGGGAAGGTTTTGAACGGAACAAGACACATTAAATGGAAGAAAAATTTAGGATTTCACCGAATCTTATGTGAAAGTAGAGAAATAAACAATTTTCAAAATACTGGAATGCTTGTAAGTGATTTAATACTTGGTATTTCCACCCCTTGCGTTAATTACAGCTCGGCAACGACGGTTCATACTCAAAATGAATGATCTCAAAATGTTCTGATCTAATCGTTCCCAGATTTCTCTGAGTTGGATTACAAAGTCATTAAGAGTAGCTGGATGATTTTCTGAACTTCTCATCCTTCTATTGAGGTTGTCCCAAACCTGCTCAATCGGATTGAGATCTGGACTTCTTGCTGGCCATTCCATTCGAGAGACTTCAACCTCTTCAAGGTACTCCTGAACGATGCGCGCACGATGGGGTCTGGCATTATCGTCCATAAAAATGAAATTTTCCAATGTATGGGGCAAATGGCACTAAATGCTCTTCAAGAATGTTCCTTATATACCTATCAGCATTCATAGCTCCATTATCAACGACCACTAGGTCTGTGCGAGCAGTCAAAGATATTCCACCCTATACCATAATCGATCCTCCCCCGAAACCAGTAGTATTCAGGAAATTGCACTGAGCATATCTTTCATGTGGACGTCTGTATACAAGGGAACGTCGATCACAATGGTAGAGGCAGAATCTAGACTCATCTGTGAAGAGAACTCTTTCCCAATGGATATGCTCTCAATCCAAACGAGCCTTTCGATGGGCTGGGGTAAGAGCTGGTCCTCTTTCCGCGACACGAGGCCTTAAATCATATTCTCTGAGGCGATTTCTTATTGTCTGAGTGTCATGAGTTTGCTCAAGCTGATTTTGAAGAAGGCGAGCGGTTGCAAAACGTTGTTTCAACGAAGAAGTAAAGTTCTTGAATGGCAGTTGTTACCCGTGGTCTACCCTGTCCTGGTCTTCGGACATTCATACCTGTCTCCCTGAATCGCTGCAACATTCTGGACACACTTCCATGGGAAACTCCAAACCTTTCTGAAATTCTTGTGCATGTCCACCCTTCTTCTCGCAAAACTACCGCTTGGGCACATTCCTCTTGGGTCAAATTGCGTGTTTCGCGTTGCATAGCGATCGAGTGTAGAAAATCAAACAAAAGAAAAACTATTGATCACTAGAATTGATCGAGAACAACTGATTTCAGAATGGAGCCAATACATTCAGAATCTGATAATCTCATCTTTTTTTATTCCTGCTGGAAAAAAACATCTTTATTGAAGAAAAACGTTGAGAGTGGATAACATATGCACATAATTATCATTGAAAACACCTTCAGTTGTAGAATAAATTTGAGATTTCCATAATGTGCGTTAATTTTATTGCGCAGTGTAGTATCAGATGGAGTGGGAAGAAAAGAATTTGACAGTTTGGACGAAGAACTGATAAATATATATATTGAAGTGGAAAAATAGAAGCGAGTGAAAAGTTGAGTTCTAGAAAAATCACATTTTCCCACAAACGAGGGACAGACAGTTCGGAAATCAATCCAAACACAATAATAACGTTTTCCCTGTACCTATTAGCCGCTGTCCAGCTTTCGACTCTTGTTTTTCGTATTCCGTAGGCGCTAATAGACGACTTATCGATTCTTCTATCGTTTTCTATGCGCCACCTTCTGATGCAGACGGCTCGGACCCTTGTCGCCTCTGTAATTGGTGGAAAATCCGGTTATTTTCCCGCTTTGTGGCGTCCGAATCGAACTGAAGATTGTGGACGGTTAATTTGACGGGTTCTTCGGAGGTCGTGGTTCATTAGTGAACGTTGTTCCTTAGGGAATCTGGGAGATCGTTCGAGGGTAGAATATTCTCGAAGATTCTCTGACTGGACAGGTAAAGGGTGTTTTTAGAGGTATAGAACTTTAAATTGCAATTGAGGGAATATTTTTTTGGTTTCAGGACCGTGGGGCGAATTATACACACTTTTTACATTGCCGACGTTTCGACCCTTTTTGGATCTTCTTCAGGGTAATTTGGTCTGGTGTGATTGGATACGGTGAGTGTTTAGTTTCATTAATTCGGCTTTGTTTACGTGTTTTTTTGGTGGTATGTTTCCGTGGCCAGTCACTATGATACTGATGATTAAATTGCAATAAAACAACGATGGATTATTCGATTGAAATAAATTTTATTTATCCGAAAGATAATCTTGTGGCATTTCATTTTAAATATGATTTCTGGCATATGACCGCCACGGCTGGCTCGGATGTAGTCCAATCTGGACGTCCAATTCTCGATTACTTTTTCCAACATTTGTGGCCGTATATCGGCAATAACACGGCGAATGTTGTCTTCCAAATGGTCAAGCGTTTGTGGCTTATCCAATGACTTTACATAGTAGTCTAGCGGTGTTAAATTACAAGATCTTGGAGATCAATTCACAGGTCCAAAACGTGAAATAAGGCGGTCAACAAACGTGTCTTTCAATAAATCGATTGTGGCACGAGCTGTGTGACATGTTGCGCAGTCTTGTTGGAACTACAGCTTCTGGACGTCATGGTTGTTCAATTCAGGAATGAAAAAGTTAGTAATCATGGCTCAATACCGATCACTATTGACTGTAACGTTCTGGCCATCATCGTTTTTGAAGAAGTATGGACCAATGCTTCCACCAGTCAATAAAGCGCACCAAACAGTATGTTTTTCTTAATGTAACAGTGTTTCGACATCACTTGAGGATAAGCTTCACTCCAAATGCGGCAGTTTTGTTTGTTGACGTAGTCATTCAACCAGAAGTGCGCTTCATCACTAAACAAAATTCGCTTATGAGAATCTGGAACAACGGCAATCTCGTTTTGGGCCCATTCGACGAATCTACGCCTTGCTTGATGATCGTTTGGCTTAAATTCTTGCACCCTTTGGATTTTGTAAGCACGCAAACCAAGATCCTTCCGCAAAATCTTCCATAAAGTGGATGGACACAGATCCAATTTCTGTGCCCGATGGCGTATGGACTCATTCGGGTCTTCCTTAATGCTACGCTCTACATTAGCAATAGCTTCTTCTGTACCGTTCGGCGTCTCTGGGGTTTTGAGTTATCACTAAGATAGGGCTGCCATACGTCCCGGTACGCCGGGACACGTCCCGGTTTGAAGCATTGAGTCCCGGTGTCCCCGTCAGTTATTCAATTGTCCCGGTCAGTAATTTTAATTTAGTTTTTATGCTATAATTTTTTCGTATACCTAACCGTTTACGAGGAAAAAATTATTGAACGATTGTATTTTATTCGCCAAATCAAAAATTAATAGGAATACTCGAAGGTATGCCCAAAATTTGCTTTTATTTTGATAACTCGTCATCTGAGACTAAACTTAAATTCGATATCAACATAATCGTTCAATAATTGTTTACTCGAAAACGGTTAGAGATACGTAAAAGTTACAGGAGTCAAACAGTTTTTAAATTGAACGAAGATATCAAAAATTGATATCACGCTGATCAGTAGCGTACCGCAGTAAAGTTTGAGAGGGAAAAAGGAGACATGGCTCCGAAAAAAAAACACCCAGTAGATTCTAGTTGAAATTCAGGACGTGCAATGACAAGACTGTTGAAAATAGTTCGCATTCTAAATTTGGATTGAATATCTCAAAAACTACAGGAGTTATGAAAAAAACAATTTTTTTGGAAATTTCGGCAGCCTGTAGCTCCGTAACGAAGCTTTTACTGACCTATGTTTATATAAACTTTTTTTCTTAAAATTATATGTAGATTCACTCCCTCCAGTTGTGACATACTATTATGTAACACCCTGTATGTAAAAAACCTATATAGACCTATAAGATGAGTTTTTTGCACGGTATATTAACCTATTTTTGTGCCACTTGTCCCGGTAGATGCTCCGACATTTATGGCAGCCCTACACTAAGAGTAAACGTGGCGCGAAAACGTTCCATGGTTAATCGAATTAACTGTTCTGATGGACGATTTTGTCGACGATAAAATGGACGTAGTGCGCGATACGTATTCCGCACAGAACCATTATTTTCGAAATAAAATTGCACTATTTGCAAGCGTTGTTCAGGCGTGAGTCTATTCATGATGATTTGCCAAACCAAACTGAGAATAAATCACTTGACAGCTGTTAAATCGATCGCCATCTTGAACAGTAATGCCAACTTAAAGTTCTATACCTCGAAAAAAACACCCTTTATATCCTTATTCGGAAATGGGGGGTCCGGTGGAGTCCCCTCCCCATAATATATGAAAATCCTTCCCTCCCTCTCTTATCTGTATAACGGCTCCCTTTGACCTCATATAGGGTATCGAAGTATATTTAGTATCGATCTCGAGTCTTATACAACATTTTGAGGTGAAAGTCTTATTGCTTTACCAATGAACGAGCGCTCAAAAGTACATTTTAAATTTTTGTTATTATTTTTTTGATCGTTGGAGTAAAATTGAATCGTTTCACAATTATAGCGAATAAGAATAATAAGTAGAGAAAAATCAATAATTGAAGTGAAATATTAATAGTACCAATAAATATTTATTTTTTACAATGAAAGTATTCGGCTATTAAATAAGAAATTATGTACATCTTCATGAAAATTATTCAATATTTCATGTCAATTTAAATCTGCTGGTCTTGTTTAGATAAACTTATCACATACCTTACATAGATTCTAATCTAATCTCAATAAATATTCAAACAAACATCATTCTCCATCTTGTATATACCCTATCACATTACAACTTATATTTATCAATAAAAACAAGAACTATCTACACCAAAACACTACCGGAAACTTGCAAACTACCTTTATTCAGTTTTTCATTCATTTTCTTCAGCAAATATTCGATGTAACTCAAAAGAGTGATTTTTCTGTAACTCAACTTTTCACTCACTTCCAATTTTTCCACTTCAATCTTCGTATTTATCAGTTCTTCGTCCAAACTGTCAAATTCTTTTTCTTCCACTCCATCAGATACCATTTCCAGAATTTCCCTAACTCTTTTTTCCACCTGGAGAATTCTCTCGCTCACTAGCGACAATTTTTCTAGCCGATGCTTCAAATAGTTAATCCTAAGAGACAGTTCCAAGTTTTTTTCTGTGGACTCGTTGGTACCCGGAATATTACAAAGTTTCAGTTCTAAATTTTCCAGATCTTCCATTAGTTTAGTATACGTAGAATCCCTAGGCAACCCTTCAAAAAACGATATATCCATTTGTAGTTGATCCAGATCACTTTCTATTTCTTTCTGCATATCTTTGTTGGTCTTATGTTTAGTTTTCACTAAGTTTTTGCATAAATCTATCTCTTCTAGAAGTTTTTTCACTTCGTTGAAAGTAGGTGTATCATTTTTTACGTTTAAATTGATCAATTCTAAGGTTTTTGTCATCAAGCATTCTTCGATTAAGACACACTGATTGACGTCGAGATATTTCGAGTTTTGCACGTTTTCTTTCAATTTGTTTATGTATTCAACGTTTTCTGATAAAATCTTTTTTGTATCAGTTAAATTTTGTTCTTCTTTCAGGTGCATATAACTTTGGGATTGTTCTTTTAACAGTTTCTTCAAGTAATCAACTTTATTTCTCAAAACCTCGTTCTTCTCTTTATTGTCTATTTGTGATATTTCTTTGCAGCAGTTTGTTAATTCGTCTTCTAGGTTATTGTAGTGGATATTTTGAAAGGATCCAGTAAATCGTTTAACTTTATTCTCATATGTTTCAACTTTTTGTTGACCTTTTCCTCTGATATATTTTGGTTGAGTTTATATCTTAAATATTCCTCGTAAAAATCAATTTTTTCTAAAACGTCTTTTTTGAAAACATCCACTTGATTCCAACTGGCTCTGTGTTTCAACTTATTCAGAATTTTTCTTTTATCTGTCAGAGATGCTATGAAAAAGTTGAATTCCAAATTTTCGGAAGTTCCATCGAAACATATTATTTCTTTTCCAATTTCCTCGACTCTGTCTGATATTTTGGAGATTTCCCCTAACGCATATTCTATTGAACCGTATTTCAATGGTGTCGATTCTTGAAATTTTGGTTTTGCTATGCTTTCCTTGGATTTAGTTGATTCAAGTTTGGGGAGATCGTATATTTTTGCACTTGTTCTAATTATTTCTTCTGATTTTCTTCGGTTGAATTCCTCGTTTTTCATCAGACTAACGAGGCTTTTACGTTTGGACCTGATGGACTCTTCGAATTTTTGTAATATGTCGTTGACTTTTCTACATCTTCCAGTTTGGTTACAGACATATTTTTCTGTACACTGCTCCACTCCGCTTGTAAATGTATTAAATCTTCTACAGACTTACTTGACTTGAGTTTCTTCTGTCTCAAGATCACACTGTAATTATTTGGTTGTATTTTTTCTAGAAATTTATCTAGTTCTTCAAGATAATCGTCTCTGAACTTCTTATTCTCGCTGTGTTTCACGTCAAGATTTTTTAATTTCCTTTGTTTAGATTCTATTTCTTGAATAACTTTTCCTTTATTCGGATCTTTCTGGATTTGTACTTCTGTTTTTAGCTTGTCGATTTCGTCCATCAATTCATCTAGCTCGTTCATTTCTTTCTTTTTTTCCAGTTCTCTGACAAATTCCTCAGATTCTATAACTTCTTCATCAGCAAAGTTTTGGATTTTTCGTCAGAGTCGTCATTGCTTCGAATTTCATCTAACTGTTTTTCAATTTTTGTTAATTCTTTATTTATTTCTACCAGGTTTCCTCTGTCGTCACCTTTGATTGTGTTTTGAAGTACGTCATGTATGTCTTCGAGCATGATTTCGATGTTCCTCAACTTTAGAGCATTTTGTTCTGATATATCTGTGCTGTCTTCACTTCGACTTGTGTTCAGTTTATCTTTGTTCTTTTCTCTTCTTATAATTTTTTGATAATATCTTTTCAAATCTTTTTCCAGATTTAGTTTTTTGATATAGGAAGAAGATGATTGTGGTATATTCAGGAGTTCCAAATCTGTAGAAAGCTCTTCAATTGTTTTTTTCTGCAATTGCAGGAGACTGAGATTGTTGTCCCTTAGTCCAATTGTCATAAACTCCTTCACATCTGTCAATCTCTGCTGAACTTCGCTTATAGTCAACGGAGTTTTAGTTTTAGCTTTAACTTTTGAATTTCTTCTATCCTGTGAAGTTTTTGGTGGATGTTTCTTCCGTTTCTTCAACTGTTCAGCGTCCACATGGATGAAAGAATGAGACTCGTCAGCATTTTTGTCAAGGTTTTCGTCGTTGTAGTCCAGAAGTTCTTCGTTTACATCCCTGACAAGTTTTTGAAGTTGGTCGATTTCCAATTGTTTCTTCTTGGACTTCTTGGTTCTTAGGTTGTTTAGTTGTTTGGAGTTGTTGACCAGTGTTTGGTGAAGATCTTCCTTGCTTTGAAGAGGTACTTGTTTTCTTCTGAGACTGTTTCTTATGTCTTGGGTATTCGCACGGATTTCTTTGATGGTTATTTCTGGTTTCTTGGAGTTATTAGCTCCCATTCTGTCTGAAAAGATTTCGCAATGAGTTTCAGTGTAGTCTAGAGCGTGTGTTGCTTTATTCCAGGTTGTACTTGTGAAAGAAAGACATTTGTTCAGTTTGTGAAACACAGAAGTATGTCATCGCTAAATAAAGGGATCAAATTGGAACGAAATAATTGATCAATTTTTCCTTATTATCCTCAATAGTTATAAAAGAATGATTCTGGAATTTCAATAACATATGAGGAAGGTTTCTCAACATATCTCATATGCTAATAGTAATTGAGAAATGACTCACTTATTACTGTTTTTATTCTGGACAATAATTGATGGCGTGGTGACTTTCTTTATAAGGAATTTTTTTCAAGTTTGGAAAGAAATTGAACTTACCTTTTGGTTCCGAAAAACACTTATTCCAATTAATCAACACGATATTAACTGAGACTTAGCGATGTTGCAAATGAATCAGAATCGAAAGAATGCTGTAAATAATCGAGATAAGGTATGATAAAGACGATAACAAATTGGTTCATTCAATTTGTTTGTCTGTCTACTATTTTATTGCAGGTGAGTAAGCTCAACCTACGGGAGGTAGTCGATAAGTATTGACCCAGTTATTCGATTCACTTTGCATTTGTTTATCTTCGATTGTTTTGGGTGGAGGTGAAACCACGGAATATTCGAGATAAAACGGAAATAATTATGTTTATTGACTTTTAGTTTTGTGCGGAAAATCATTTATAAACGTTTTTCTTTACGTGAATGAAATATACTTTGGGTGGTAACATTAGTAAAACCAGCAGGTGACGGTCTGTCTTAGTTTAGAAAATATGGACCTCCAAAGTTCCAAAATGTTCCATCTTCACGTCGCTTTTTTTACTATAAACACACACACAAAAATTCACTGCTCCAATTTAGTCCATACATCACCTTCGAACTTTCAAATAACTATTCGATTAGACTCATTTCAGGTAAATTCAATAATTAATGCAGAAACATCGAAATTCTAGTGGTATCACAAATCCACAAATTCTAAGGAAATCCCTCTGTTCTATATGGTAAGTTTGGCACCACTGCTCCGTCCTTCGGCGAGTGACATATCAAATGATGGCGGGATTTACGGGAAGGCATCGTATCATATTCGCGCGAATGAATCTGCGGCTGTGCCGAATCTACCATTAAAAACGGCAGGCTTTCCTTAGAAAAAGTGGATATGTGGTGCCTCTAGAATTTCGATGTTTCTGTATTAATTATTGGATATACCTGAAATGAAACAAATCGAATAGTTATTTGAATGTTCGAAGGTGATGTATGGACTAAATTGGAGCAGTAGATTTGTGTTTTTATAGTGAAAAAAGCGACGTGAAGATTGAAAATTTTTGAAACTTTGGAGGACCATATTTTCTAAACTAAGACAGACCATTTGTTGATTCCACTAATGTTGTTCAAAAAGACGTAATGAATACAATAGGCCGTATTTATAAAAATGAAGTATTTCCTCCAAAGTTAAAGGTAGAAGTAAAAGGTAGAGGTCCCAAGGAGAAGGTAGAAGGAAAAGGTTTTGCTTTACTTGGTATTCATAATCTTTTCCTTTTCTTTGCAAGCAAATCCTCACGAAAAGGGGAAATGGTATAGAGACGCGCAATTTACGGGTACGAGTGGTACGACGCACTTTACCTATATTTTGCCGACAAGTTGCAACTTGCAGGTACATCAGGATAGCGATTATGTTATTAGTAGTATATAGTGTTTGCTGCTACTTGGAAGTTGAGTTGTACTCGAAGTTTTGATTATTTTAAGTGAGCTGTATTAAGATGGCAAGTGACGACGAACTATCAGACTCCCAATTAGAGTAGGGCTGTACATGTAATTTTAAGAAAAGAAGTTCATATAAACCTGGGTCCGTTAAACCTTCGTTACGAAAGTACAGGGTGTTGAAATTTCCGAAAAAAATTTGTTTTTTCTTCAAAACTCCTGCAGTTTTTGAGATATTCAGTCCAAATTTGGAATGCGAGCTATTTTCAACAGTCTCCATCATTGCACGTCCTGAATCTTAACTAGAATCCTCAGGTTATTTTCTTTTCCGGAGCCATCAATTTTTGATATTTTCGTTGAGTTTGAAATTTTTTTGGCTCTTGTAGTTTTTTCCTATCTCTAACCGTTTTCGAGTAAAAAATGATTTAATGATTGTATGTTGATATTGAATGAGCATGACGAGCTATCAAAATGAAAGCAAATTTAAGGCATACCTATCGAGTATTTCTATTATTTTTTTACTTAGCAAATAACATACAATCGTTCAATAATGTTTTTTTCGAAAACGTTAGGGTACGTCCGTATAGGCAGGAGGCTTGCTTAGCGCCTAGAGCCTAGCGAGTCATTTTATCACCGTGCTGACAAGCAAATGACTAAGGCAGCTCTCATTTCAGTGCGGACAGAGCTCAGTATTTATGAGCTCACTCACTCAAGCTCACTCCCCAACTGAAACACCTTTAAATGTCAATAAATGAAAGAAGTAAATGATAAAAATCCACCCCGGACTAGATGCATATTTTGCGAAGCAAATCCTTCAATTCTGTAGCAAATGCTCCTGTTTATGAATACCAAAAAAGGTAAACCTTTTAATTTAGAGCAACACCTTTTTCTTCAAGTTCGAACCTTTTCTTTCTTTTTGTTTATGAATAGAATGTGAAGTAAATGCTTTAATTTCTACAAGTAAAAGCAAATGCTCTTCTTTATGAATACGGCCTATTGACTTAAAATTAACAACAATTAACTGCAATTTTTAATTAATTCTGTTCTAGAGACTGGGAGTGAAAACCTATAAAGTTTTTCAGAAACATTCATAGTGGCTACAACTGAAACCAATGAAGTAGTAATTAATGGTCCTCCAACTCCCAAAAAATAAAACAAAACACGAACCCTGTCATGTCTTCGAGGGCGTTTATCTCTAACCGATCAAACTTAGTTACGTCTGTAAGACCGTTAACGGCCGGTCGTTGTAAAAACCGACAGCTCCGTTTAAGACCTTATTATGCAGGCGAGACACGTCACTTGATCGTTAGAGGAGCTAAGTTAGAAGTTTTAATGGCCGTTTTAAGTGAGGGTTTTGCCAGAAGATTATGCGAGATGGTTATTAGAGAACGATCAAATCATGTCTAGATTTCATTTATATAACCCTTAAACTTTAAGTCTTGATGGGTTTGTAACATTTAACTTGTTTAGACTGGTGAAGCACTTGTGTAAAAAGTTTCTTATGGTCTCCATATAGAAGACTCAGAAGTATTTATCACCTATGATTCAAGAAATAAATACACTGAGCAAAAAAATCAACGCACATTATGGAAATCTTAAATTTATTCTACAACTGAAGGTGTTCTCAATGATAATTATTTTTATCAGAATTATGCATGCATATGTTATCCAATTCCAAAGTTTTTCTTCAGTATAGATGTTTTTCCCAGCAGGAATAAAAAAAGATGAGATTATCAGATTTTGAATGTATTGGCTCCATTCTGAAATCAGTTGTTATCGATCAATTCTAGTGATCAATAGTTTTTCTTTCGTTTGATCGTTATGCAACGCGAAACACGCAATTGACCCAATAGAATGTGTCCAAGCGGTATTTTTGCGAGAAGAAGGGTGGACATACACAAGAATTGCAGAAAGGTTTAGAGTTTTCCATACAAATGTGTCCAGAATGTTGCAGCGATTCAGAGAGACACGTATGATTGTCCGAGGACCAGGACAGGGTAGACCACGGGTAACAACTGCCATTCAAGAAGGTTACTTGAGAGTTTCTTCGTTGAGACAACGGTTTGCAACCGCTCGCCCCCCTCAAAATCAGGTTGAGCAAACTCATGGGGTGCAAATTAGCACTCAGACGATAAGAAATCGCCTCAGAGAATATGATTTAAGGCCTCGTGTCGCGGCAAGAGGCCCAACTCTTACTCCAGCCCATCGAAGGGCGCGTTTGGATTTTGCGAGAGAGCACATATCCATTGAGAAAGAGTTATCTTCACAGATGAGTCTAGATTATGCCTCTACCATTGTGATCAACGTTGCCTTGTATACAGACGTCCACATGAAAGATAAGCTCAGAGCAATTTCCTGAATACTACTGGTTTCGAGGGAGTATCGATTATGGTATGAAGTGGAAAATCTTTGACTGCTCGCACAGACCTAGTGGTCGTTGATAATGGAGCTATGAATGCTGATAGGTATATAAGGAACATTCTTGAAGAGCATGTAGTGGCATTTGTCCCATACATTGGTGAAAATTTCATTTTATGGACGATAATGCCAGACCCCATCGTGCGCGCATCGTTCAGGAGTACCTTGAACAGGTTGAAGTCTCTCGAATGGAATGGCCAGCAAGAAGTCCAGATCTCAATCCGATTGAGCAGGTTTAGGACAACCTTAATAGAAGGCTGAGAAGTTCAGAAAATCATCCAACTACTCTTAATGACTTAGAAATCCAACTCAGAGAAATCTGGGAAGGATCAGATCAGAACATTTTAAAATCACTCATTTTGAGTATGAACCGTCGTTGCCGAGCTGTAATTAACGCAAGGGGTGGAAATACCAAGTATCAAATCCCTTATCAGCATTCCAGTATTTTGAAAATTGTTTATTTCTCTTCTTTCACATAAGATTCGGTGAAATCCTGAATTTTCCTTCCATGTTTCGTTCAAAACCTTCCTGAGAGAATATCAAAAATAAGTTATAAAGTCAATGTAGAGTTAACTTTCATTAAAATTGAGATTTTCAGAATGTGCGTTAATTTTTTTGCGCAGTGTATCTGTGTATATATATCTGGTTCATAGACTTCATATCTTATAATTGGTTTGGACGGTCAAAATTTAAGAAAAGCACTAAGCAGGTGCCTTTGAGTGCTCGTTCATTAATTAATAATGCTTTTACCTCAATTTTGTATTGGACTTGAGATTCATGCTGAGTATATGAATACAAAACCTCAGCACGATAAGAATCAGATTCTGGAAATATTCAAAAAATTAATAATAAATTAAAAAATAGAATTTTATAGTTCAGATTATGAGATCTCATGCAATTCTACATGAACATTCAGTTTATCGATCTTTATTCACAAAATACATTTCACTCCCATCCGATATCTTGCTACGGAAATATTGAGATCCTTCTCTACCATATTCCAATTGGATTTTCTATAGTTCTGTTAACACTACGGCCACAAAAATTTTGCAAGAGGCTTATTATGAGTATCGATCGTTATTTTTGTCTGAGATATTGAGGAACAAAAACTTTCAATGCCCATATTGTATCGAACACACTGTACGATTTTGCTGTTTGACGAACTGATGGTGATAAACTCCATGTGCAGCCTGCTCTTGTTGAGCTTTGATCCTTGATTTCCCAACATTAAAATTCCCAAGGGATTTTCAGAAGTGCCCCAGGCCAGAAAGACTCAATCACAATACCTTTCTTTCTCAAGAATTCTTTTTCAAAGGTATTTTTTCCTATGCCTTGAGGTTCCTGGTCTTATAAAAAAATTAAATTTATCTAAGCAAAGTAATCTAGTGGCCACTGAAGGAGACCTCTACTGTCTAAACTAATTATCCTCCCTCACTTTTCAACCAAACATCGTATTCTGATCCCGTCTTCCAGGTTTTACAACGAATCATAAGAAAATGAATAATTCATGGTTTTTGGTCATGAAATGATGAAGACCCGAGTTTTTCTTTACGACCCACGTTTTATATCTCCTTCACGCTTCTCAAAATGCAAATTTCAATTCTCTCACTCTCCCAACAAGAAGATAAAAGCACGTTATTCTTCTTTTTCCAAGTTTGATAGGAAATAAAATACGAAAATACCCCGAACGAAATGTATTAATGTATATGTAGAGGAGGAAGAACTTTTACAGATTTGCTTCTCATACAATTCCTACCAAAGTAGTTAAATTTCATTCCTGTAATAAAAACGCGGTATAACTGGAAATGCATTGACGTGAAGCGATGTTGGGGAATTTTATCTCCTGGTTTATCCGTACAATATGCCATACCTTGTAGGACGATTATACAGGGTGTCCCATTACTCGACGTCAACCCGGAACCGGGTGAAAAGGCAAGTAATGCTGGTTGTCAGAAAAATATAAAAAAAAATCTAAGTTGCATGATTTTAAAATAATGCGCATTTAAAAAAACACGCAAAATTCCACACCCTGTGACAGTCTTTTCGCTCCTGTTGCCACAAATATCAACTTTTTCCAACTTTTTTTTCTTTGCTGTGTAACCTTGAATAATGCATGTCTAAACTGTAATCAAAATTTGGATACCAGCTGATCTAGGTTTCATAAAATAGGGCTTACTTCTCAGAAAAAAAATTCGAAATAAACAATTGCCTAGTTTCAACTGACTGTATTGAAAAAAAAATGTACTACGTAGGTTTGGCATGTTTTTTCAAAAGTTGGCACATTTAGTGAGGATTCCAAAATGGTATAATACTTGTTTAATTGTAGCTGCCGTAGTTCAATTTTATTTTCGATTGCCTTTGAATAGACTTTTTCGTTAACTGCTTCCCAGTAATAGAGTCCAATGGATTCAAGTCCGGCGAACGGGCCGGCCACGAGATTGGACCAGAAAGTCCGATCCATCTTCCGGGAAAAAATGTTATCAGAAAAAAAAATTTCCAGAGAAAATAATTTTTCCAGTTAAAATTTTTCTGAGAAATTTCTCTGAAAATTTTTTTTCTGGTTACATTTTTTCCTGGAAGATGGATCGGACGTTCTGGTCCAATCTCGTGGCCGGCCCGTTCACCGGACTTGAACCCATTGGACTCTATTACTGGGAAGCAGTTAACGAAAAAGTGTATTCAAAGGCAATCGAAAATAAAATTGAACTACGGCAGCTACAATTAAACAAGTATTATACCATTTTGGAATCCTCACTAAATGCGCCAACTTTTGAAAAAACATGCCAAACCTACGTAGTACATTTTTTTTTCAATACAGTCAGTTGAAACTAGGCAATTGTTTATTTCGAATTTTTTTCTGAGAAGTAAGCCCTATTTTCATGAAACCTAGATCAGCTGGTATCAAAATTTTGATTACAGTTTAGACATGCATTATTCAAGGTTACACAGCAAAGAAAAAAGTTGGAAAAAGTTGATATTTGTGGCAACAGGAGCGAAAAGACTGTCACAGGGTGTGGAATTTTGCGTGTTTTTTTTAAATGCGCATTATTTTAAAATCATGCAACTTAGATTTTTTTTATATTTTTCTGACAACCAGCATTACTTGCCTTTTCACCCGGTTGCGGGTTGACGTCGAGTAATGGGACACCCTGTATAGTAACTTAGATTTACAAAGTTGTATTATTGCTAGTACTCGAAACACTCTAGTTAAGTTACGGATCCACACTGCGCAAAAAAAATAACGCACATTCTGAAAATCTCAATTTTAATGAAAGTTAACTCTACATTGACTTTATAACTTATTTTTTATGGTCTCTCGGGAAGGTTTTGAACGGAATAAGACACATTAAATGAAGGAAAAATTCAGGATTTCACCGAATCATATGTGAAAGAAGAGAAATAAACAATTTTCAAAATACCGGAATGCTGATAAGTGATTTAATACTTGGTATTTCCACCCCTTGCGTTAATTATAGCTCGGCAACGACGGTTCATACTCAAAATGAGTGATCTTAAAATGTTCTGATTTAATTCCTTTCCAGATTTCTCTGAGTTGGTCATTAAGAGTAGCTGGATGATTTTCTGAACTTCTCAGCCTTCTATTGAGGTTGTCCCAAACCTGCTCAATCGGATTGAGATCTGGACTTCTTGCTGGCCATTCCATTCGAGAGACTTCAACCTCTTCAACGTACTCCTGAACGATGCGCGCACGATGGGGTCTGGCATTATCGTCCATAAAAATGAAATTTTCAACAATTTATGCGGCAAATGGCACTACAGGCTCTTCAAGAATGTTCCCTATAAGTATCAGCTTTCATAGCTCCATTATCAACGACCACTAGGTCTGTGCAAGCAGTCAAAGATATTCCACCCCATACCATAATCGATCCTCCCCCGAAACCAGTAGTATTCAGGAAATTGCACTGAGCATATCTTTCATGTGTACGTCTGTATACAAGGGAACGTCGATCCATGGTAGAGGCAGAATCTAGACTCATCTGTGAAGAGAACTCTTTCCCAATCAGCCTCTTCCCAATGGATATTATGCTCTCTCGCAAAATCCAAACGCGCCCTTCGATGGGCTGGGGTAAGAGCTGGGCCTCTTGCCGCGACACGAGGCCTTAAATCATATTCTCTGAGGCGATTTCTTATTGTCTGAGTGCTAATTTGCACCCCATGAGTTTGCTCAAGCTGATTTTGAAGGAGGCGAGCGGTTGCAAACCGTTGTCTCAACGAAGAAACTCTCAAGTAACGTTCTTGAATGGCAGTTGTTACCCGTGGTCTACCCTATCCTGGTCTTCGGACATTCATACCTGTCTCCCTGAATAACTGCAACATTCTGGACACACTTGTATGGGAAACTCCAAACCTTTCTGCAATTCTTGTGTATGTCCACCCTTCTTCTCGCAAAAACTACCGCTTGGGCACATTCCTCTTGGGTCAAATTGCGTGTTTCACGTTGCATAGCGATCGAGTGTAGAAAATCAAACGAAAGAAAAACTATTGATCACTAGAATTAATCGAGAACAACTGATTTCAGAATGGAGCCAACAATTTTTATTATTTGACGTACCTAAATTAAACCCTTCAAAATACAGTGCAACCTTAATATAACGAACCTCAATATAACGACTTCCTCGATTTAACGAATTTTTCATAATCCCCTTGAATCGTCCATAAGAGTCAATGTAAAACTTACCTCTACATTACGAAAACTTTTTACGAACAACCTTTTTATAACGAATTTTCAACTACCAAAAAGAGTGTGAATACCTCTACTTAACGAATTTCGTCAACTCAAAACCTCTATATAACGTTTTCACCAATAACCCTTAATCCAGGTATGTGATTCGTATTACGTAAAATACGAAGTTAGTTGATGGAAAGTAATCAGTGCTGCTCCTCACTTTTTTGCAATGGCTCAGAAACGTAAAAGGCGTTCCTTATCTGTCGCAGAGAAGCGAAGCATCATTAATTATTTTGACAAAAATCCTTCTACAAAAATTAGACACAGCTTAATAAGTTCGGGATCCCGCATGTTCATTGGCTACAATTTTGAAATCTAAAGATAAGTTTTCTGTAGAAATTGGTTTGCCTTCAACCATCAGAAAATTGAAACCGTGGGAAACAAACTACAATTTATGACAATTGTTGATTTTTCACCTCTTTTTATTTTGTTCTGCGGATTTTTGAAAAGAAAAAAAAGAATATGTTACCTACTCACTTTATTGTTTTGAAAAAGGAAATATAAAATGAATGAGTAATTGATAAAAATGAGTTTTCATTTATGAGCAAAATTAGTTCGCTATAACAAGATGAGTATGTAATGTCGAGGTGAATAAAACCTCGGTATAAAACAAATTTTGGACCAACCTCACCTCAATATAACAAACCTCCGTTTACGAATTACTTGATATAACGAATATTTACTGGTTCCCTTGCGATTTGTTATATCGAGGTTCCACTGTAGTGAGCTATAAATTGTGGCGCATTCGCCATTTTGAGATTCCTGGCGAAATATTTTTTGTGTGGACCAGAAACTTTCTGTAGTCTTGGAAAAAAACCAATATGAGGTATCGGTGGTCCAGCAATAGAAGTTGAATAACCGAATAAAACTCTGAAGAAATAGCCCTGGACTAGGAGAAACCGTTCCTCAACACCTAAGAGGTAACGGCCAAGGCTCCTAAGAAGATTGTCGGTTTCATCAACATCCTTGGGTTTCCATAAATGAGTAGGGTAGAGAAAGATCTACATAGTCGCATATCTTGGAAGGATTATTTAGACATACACTGCGCAAAAAAATAGTTGTTCTCGATCAATTCTAGTGATCAATAGTTTTTCTTTCGTTTGATTTTCTACACTCGATCGCTTTGCAACGCGAAACACGCAATTTGACCCAAGAGGAATATGCCCAAGCGGTAGTTTTGCGAGAAGAAGGGTGGACATGCACAAGAACTACAGAATGGTTTGAAGTTTTCCATACAAGTGTGTCCAGAATGTTGCAGCGATTCGGGAGACAGGTATGAATGTCCGAAGACCAGGACAGGGTAGACCACGGGTAACAACTGCCATTCAAGAACGTTACTTGAGAATTTCTTCGTTGAGACAACGGTTTGCAACCGCTCGCCTCCTTCAAATCAGCTTGAGCAAACTCATGGGGTGCAAATTAGCACTCAGACAATAAGAAATCGCCTCAGAGAATATGATTTAAGGCCTCGTGTCGCGGCAAGAGGCCCAGCTCTTACCCCAGCCCATCGAAGAGCGCGTTTGGATATCCATTGAGAAGAGGCTGATTGAGAAAGAGTTATCTTCACAGATGAGTCTAGATTATGCCTCTACCATTGTGATCAACGTTGCCTTGTATACAGACGTCCACATGAAAGATAAGCTCAGAGCAATTTCCTGAATACTACTGGTTTCGAGGGAGTATCGATTATGGTATGAAGTGGAATATCTTTGACTGCTCGCACAGACCTAGTGGTCGTTGATAATGGTGCTATGAATGCTGATAGGTATATAAGGAACATTCTTGAAGAGCATGTAGTGCCATTTGTCCCATACATTGGTGAAAATTTCATTTTATGGACGATAATGCCAGACCCATCGTGCGCGCATCGTTCAGGAGTACCTTGAACAGGTTGAAGTCTCTCGAATGGAATGGCCAGCAAGAAGTCCAGATCTCAATCCGATTGAGCAGGTTTAGGACAACCTTAATAGAAGGCTGAGAAGTTCAGAAAATCATCCAACTACTCTTAATGACTTAGGAATCCAACTCAGAGAAATCTGGGAAGGATCAGATCAGAACATTTTAAAATCACTCATTTTGAGTATGAACCGTCGTTGCCGAGCTGTAATTAACGCAAGGGGTGGAAATACCAAGTATTAAATCACTTATCAGCATTCCAGTATTTTGAAAATTGTTTATTTCTCTTCTTTCACATAAGATTCGGTAAAATCCTGAATTTTTCTTCCATTTAATGTGTCTTGTTTCGTTCAAAACCTTCCTGAGAGAAGATCAAAAATAAGTTATAAAGTCAATGTAGAGTTAACTTTCATTAAAATTGAGATTTTCAGAATGTGCGTTAATTTTTTTGCGCAGTGTATATTATCTGGTTCATAGACTTCATATCTTATAATTGGTTTGGACGGTCAAAATTTAAGAGAAGCACTAAGCAGGTGCCTTTGAGTGCTCGTTCATTAATTAATAATGCTTTTACCTCAATTTTGTATTGGACTTGAGATTCATGCTGAGTATATGAATGCAAAATCTCAGCACGATAAGAATCAGATTCTGGAAAATATTCAAAAAATTAATAATAAAGAATTTTATAGTTCAGATTATAAGATCCTCATGCAATTCTACATGAACATTCAGTTTATCGATCTTTATTCACAAAATACATTTCACTCCCATCCGATATCTTGCTACGGAAATATTGAGATCCTTCTTTACCATATTCCAATTGGATTTTCTATAGTTCTGTTAACACTACGGCCACAAAATTTTGCGAGAGGTGTATTATTAGTATCGATCGTTATATTTTGTCTGAGATATTGAGGAACAAAAACTTTCAATGGCTATATTTTGTGGAATACCCTGTACGATTTTGCTGTTTGACGAACTGATGGTGATAAACTCCATGTGCAGCCTGCTCTTGTTGAGCTTTGATCCTCTATTTCCCAACATTCAAGCTCCCAAGGGATTTCCAGAAGTGCCCCAGGCCAGAAAGACTCTGTCAGAATACCTTTCTTTCTCAAGAATTATTTTTCAAAGGTATTCGTTCCTACGCCTCAAGGTTTCTGGCCTTATAAAAAATTAAATTTATCTAAGCAAAGTAATCTAGTGGCCACTGAAGGAGACCTCCACTGTCAAAACTAATTATCTTCCCCCACTTTTTAACCAAACATCGTATTCTGATCCCGTCTTCCAGGTTTTACAACGAATCATAAGAAAATGAATAATTCATGGTTTTCAGCCATGAAATGATGAAGACCCGAGTTTTTCTTTACGACCCAGGTTTTATATCTCCTTCACGCTTCTCAAAATGCAAATTTTCAATTCTCTCACTCTCCCAACAAGGAGATAAAAGCACGTTATTCTTCTTTTTCCAAGTTTGATAGGAAATAAAATACGAAAATACCCTGAACGAAATGTATTAATGTATATGTAGAGGAGGAAGAACTTTTACAGATTTGCTGCTCATACAATTCCTACCAAAATAGTTAAATTTCATTCCTGTAATAAAAAACGCGGTATAAATGGAAATTCATTGACGTGAAGCGAATTGTTGGGGAATTTTATCTCCTGGTTTATTCGTACAATATGCCATACCTTCTAGGACGATTAGTAACTCAGATTTACAAAGTTGCATTATTGCTGCTACTCGAAAGTCTCCACTTACGAATCTACACTGCGCACATTCTGAAAATCTCAATTTTAATGAAAGTTAACTCTACATTGACTTTATAACTTATTTTTTATGTTCTCTCGGGAAGGTTTTGAACGAAAAAAGACACATTAAATGGAAGAAAAATTCAGGATTTTACCGAATCTTATGTAAAAGAAGAGAAATAAACAATTTTCAAAATACTGGAATACCGATAAGTGATTTAATACTTGGTATTTCCACCCCTTGCGTTAATTACAGCTCGGCAACGACGGTTCATACTCAAAATGATCTGATCTAATCCTTCCCAGATTTCTCTGAGTTGGATTCCTAAGTCATTAAGAGTAGCTGGATGATTTTCTGAACTTCTCAGCCTTCTATTGAGGTTGTCCCAAACCTGCTCAATCGGATTGAGATCTGGACTTCTTGCTGGCCATTCCATTCGAGAGACTCCTGAACGATGCGCGCACGATGGGGTCTGGCATTATCGTCCATAAAAATGAAATTTTCACCAATGTATGGGGCAAATGGCACTACATGCTCTTCAAGAATGTTCCTTATATACCTATCAGCATTCATAGCTCCATTATCAACGACCACTAGGTCTGTGCGAGCAGTCAAAGATATTCCACCCCATACCATAATCGATCCTTCCCGAAACCAATAGTATTCAGGAAATTGCACTAAGTATATCTTTTATGTGGACGTCTGTATACAAGGGAACGTCTATCACAATGGTAGAGGCAGAATCTAGACTCATCTGTGAAGAGAACTCTTTCCCACTTAGCCTCTTCCCAATGGATGTGCTCTCTCGCAAAATCCAAACGCGCCCTTTGACGGGCTGGGGTGAGAGCTGGGCCTCTTGCCGCGACACGAGGCCTCAAATCATATTATCTGGGGCGATTTCTTATTGTCTGAGTGCTAATTTGCACCCCACGAGTTTGCTCAAGCTGATTTTGAAGCAGGCGAGCGGTTGGAAACCGTTGTCTCAACGAAGAAACTCTTTCTTTTCCGGGGCCATGTCCTCTTTTCCTCTTTCAAACTGGTTAGAGTAAATCATTTTTTTTTCGTCCAATTTAGAAACTTTTTTGATTCCTGTAATTTCTTCGTATTTCCAACCTATTCCGAGTAAATTTAAAAATATCTCTTTTCTCCGACTTTTACGCATGTCTCAAGTCAAAAATGACATGTACCAAATACCGTCAACAGAATGAAAAATATCCATCCCTTTTCGAGTAAAATTAGAGTGCCAAGATAAGTGAATCACCCTGTACAAGAAAACTCCTGAAGCTGTAAGGAGCTTCGAATGACGGTGGAACTGCTGACAGGGCATCATTTGTACCGTATGGGAAAGTCAGTAGATGAGATTTGCAGGCTTTGAGGAAACAGCTGAAACAACTGAACACGTGGTTTACAAGCTTCCAAAACTGGCTGGAATAAGAATAATTCATATGGGGAAACTAGTCCTGGATACCCTAGAGGTAGTGGCCAGGGCTGCTAAGTGGATTATTGACGATCTCCTTGGGTTTCCATAAATCAGTAGGGTAGAGAACAAAAGATCTACATGGTCGCAGATCTTGAAAGCATAACGTTTACATACTAACCACAGTTCTAAAAATAATGAACGATAATAATATCACATCTGTAGGCCAAATAGAGAGATTCTACGATGACAGTGCTCGTTTAATTCAAAACAGTCCGCTATCAGAGAAAGGATTTCCCCACACACACAAAAACAGATGAAAAACCTGACTCTCCTGCGTATAACACCCTTCCCACTTCAACCCCCTAATACACCCAGCATAAATTCTTCTAATTTGACGCAGAATAAACACTCAGTAAAGGCGTGGCGTTAAGCTCGCCACTTTCAGGGTGATTTAAAGCCAAACACTCGAAAAGGGGAAAGCGACAGCTTCTCACTTGTCCGAAAAAAAGGATTGCCTGCAAATGGGCCCGTACGGCTAAAACTGCGAACAATTCATACATCAACGTCGATTCTCACCTCTAGGGAAAAACGTTTGACCTACGCCCGTCGGATACATAAATCTGGCAAATGTGTGGGCCGTTGTAACGGGCGCAGTCAGGTCCAAATACAAACATTTCCACGTATACGGGGCTATTAGTTTTTGTTTGGTTGGCAGGCGTTATATCACGACCGTGTAGTGTTTTGGTCTTGATTGATTGGTTAAAACTACTTAAAAGACTATTAGCGAGTTGAAAAGTTAAAAATTTTATTGATCCTTGTACGTGTTACTTCTGTGACTCTGTGTTGCCTAATTTTTGACGATTTTCTTCAATGGATATTTCCAGTATGTTGGGATATATATTTTTTTCATGTACAACAATTATGAGTAATATTAAGTGAAGGGTTTTCCAATAATTGATGTTATGTTGATATTCAAAGAAAAATGCCATTTTTCAATATAAATGATCAGATGTTTATTTCATTATAAAAAAAAAGCTATGCCGTTAATAGTGGACAGTAACATCAGGCAAATGACCACCACGACCACGCTTACAGGACCATATCCTTTTAATGAAATTTTCCATAACCAAATCGCAAAGTGGCTGCCCTATGTCGTCGATAGCCTCACGAATTCCATTTTTGAGGTCTTGAATCGACGCTGTGCCATTGGCGTAGATCTTCTCTTTCACGTGGCCCCAAAGGAAGAAGTCGCAAGGTGTTAAATCACACGATCTCGGTGGCCAACTGTGATCATTACTTCGAGAGATAACATGGTCCGGAAACTTTTTCCGCAAAAGATCAATGATCGGCCGGCTTGAGTTCTTGTGTTAACTGAACTTTATAAGCCTTAAGACTCAAATCTTCATGCAAAATACGGTGTAATGACGTTTGTGGAATGCCTAATTCCAAAGAACGATGAGGAATGGACAAACCTGGGTTTTCTTCAACACTTTCGGCTACAGCAGCAATATTCTCGGCTGTTCTTGAGCGACGTGCACGGGTTTTATTCTTCACATCACTAACTTGTCTCAACAGCTCGAATTTTTTCACTAATTTCTTTATTGCAGTCCGACAAGGTGCTTCACGACGACCCAAAAATGTTCGAGTTTAACGAACCGTCTCTGCCAAATTTTCACACCATTTTTATAGTGAATTTTAATGATCTCAGTGCGTTCTTGAAGCGTGTATCGTTCCATTTTTATTAATGGCGTGGTTTGTACTTGTCAAATGTCAAAAAATGACAGCTTTAAAACGAGACATCCACCGAAATAGCGAGCTATTCAAAATAACACCTTTTATTGGAAAAGAAAACCCTTTTTAAATATCACCTCTACACACAAAAATCTCAACTTAGGTACATTTCCGAACAATAACGGTAAACTTGTGACAACTCATGAAAAAAAAGAAGCACAGAGACCTCCAAACTCAGATGCCCATCTAAAATCAAATCTCCCCGATAAAATCACGCGAATTTCGATAGACGACAAAAGCCCTATTACCATCATTACACGGAATCTGCTCTTTGCTGTTTTCCAATCGCTTTCATTTCCGAACGTAGCTCGGCAAAATCAGTCGGGAAAACGGCAACCCAATTTTCCACACCATCGGTCGAAAACTCCATATTCCATCTTTACGCACAAGAGATTTTTTTTTCGGTAGCGAACATCCATTGTTCTTGGCAACGAAGAACCGCTGTGGAAAATGGCTCGTAGAGCGTGTTTGCGTGTTGATTTCCACGTTTCGTTTCTCTATGCAATTTTGTTGGTTATAGGCACTTCTAGGTTGCATTCTGGTTGTATAGACTCGGAAGGAAACGTTTTGTGTAAGAACGGTGTTCTGCCAGGAATATCATGGTTTGGTTAAGTGAATTCGTTGGTCTTATGCCAACTTGAATCGGGTGTTTTCTTGTGAAAATAGCAGTTATGAAACGGGTATAAAATATCCTTACATAATGATCTTTTTCTCTACCGAAATGTACTTGAATAAGAGAGTTCATACATTATCCGCAACATACAAGACAGCGTGACGCATAGCAGGCAAACCGCTTGGCGAAGGAGGCTCGCCTCTACGAGTCGATATTCGTTAGAATGTGAAATTTCAAACTTTTTCAAATGAATGATGCGGGAACCACTCAAAATTCAAGCTGTAAATCACGAGTCGGAGGCCCGGCTCCGCGGCATTATTTTATGTGACATTAGGAATGCCAAAAATGGCTCGCAATTCAAATCCTATGATCAGCTTTTCAATATGGCTGCTGGGAGTAAACGAACTGATTTCATTCATGAATTTGGAAGTGATTTATTCTATCTCTTTTTCAATTTAAGTAGGTATCCGTTTTTCATACATCTAGATACTTGAACGAAGAAGCGTGATGTTTATCGGTTTTTTATACATCTCGCTACTTCGTTCACGTAGCGAGATGTATGAAGAACGGATAAACATCTCGCTACTTCGTTCAAGGTTCATGCATCGGAGTGTTCGGTCGGTGTTCGTAATGTTCCCCCGAGATGGCGTCTTGTTTCTGTTTATACTCAGATATGAGCGACAATTCGTTAAATAAGGAACCTAGAATACCTCTTTTAGCCAAAGCTCTCCATACTGATGAGCCCCAAATAGGGCGAAATAGCTATCTATGGATGCTCTCTTTGATATTACCACCATGCCTGTTCTTAGTGCGTTGACGGAATTAGTTCCAAAGTATGAGTTTAACATTGATTTAATATTACTATTATTCTCTGCTTTCGTGCTCCTGAGTAACTCAAAAGCTCGAAATACGGCTTGCCATTATGCGCACAAGCAGGGGAACAGGTCAGGAGCACGAAACTCCTCAAACGAATACTCTAAATTGGCTCGCAATTCAAATCTTGCGCTTTTAAAGAGCAGTCCACAGAACATAAAATAAAGCAGTCCAAGGATCTGTCACGATCAGCTTTTCAATATGGCTACTGGGAGCTAGAAGTAAACAAACTGATTTCATTAATGAATTTGGAAGTGATTTATTTTATTCTCTTTTTCAATTTAAGTAGGTATGTATTTGCTGTTTTGTTCCTTGTGGCTTTATGAATTTTGGAAATATGTAGCAGATCGTTAAAAAACTAACTGATTGTTTATCCCAGAAGCTATCCTGAGAAGAGGCGATTAGCTGTTTTGTCTATTGTCTATTGAAACACCCTCAGTGACGGCTCGTGGGAATTCAATCAGAGGAGGCCCGAGACCACGCAACCAACAAAATAATTTATTTCGAACTGGGCTTCCTGTTAGCCATTGGCATTTATTATACTATTTTACGCAGAATTAATAATTAAATCCTAAGGCATTTTACTGAATTCATTATTCAAAATGAAACCTATAGGATCTTGCGTTTCTTTAAGTTCACTACTTGCATTATAATTCTCACTTCTTGTTTCCGTTTTCATCTTTCTTGTTGGAATATTAAAATCTTACCTACGAACTTTTCCGAAAAATGTCAAAAAACCACAAACCGCACGCTGAGAGGATTAATACTTCGTTGATGAAAAGGGAGGGAATCAAAACAACAGCTGATCTCCATCCACGATCGCCAGGGTTAATTCGGGCCGATCGGACGTTGTAGAAGCGAAAATAATACCGCGGAGCCGGGTCTCCGGCACGTGATCTGCAGCTTGAATTTTGAGTGGTTCCCGCACCGTTCATTTGTAGAAGTTTGAAATTTTATATTCTAACGAATCTCGACTCGCGGAGGCGAGCCTCCTTCGCTAAGCGTTTTGCCTGCTATCCGTTACGCTGTATTGTGTGTTGCGGATAATGTATGAATGTTTTAGATCGCTGAGTAATGAACATATGTTTATTACTTTGTGATTTGGCTAGTAGATACAATGATGGAAATAAAACAGATATAGAAATGTAAATATTTTTTATTTGTACTTGAATTCAAAATTGAATAAGCAGTGAAAAGAGAGGAGGCCCGGCCTCCTCTGCCCCCCCTGAGAACCAATCGATCTTTTCAACATTTTCTGCCATCTGCAAACGACCCACTGCCCTTGTAAACCAAACATAACCCCAAAGTCATTCCCTTCCTCCAAATCCACACAGCTTGCCCGAAGGCTAATATGTGTTGAAATTTATCCAGGTTAACCTTTAATTAAACAACGGCTGCCATAGGTCATCTGAACTGCGTCACAGCTAACGTCACGCCACAATTAGTGTAGCTTGCGGAATTTATGACACAATCTACAGGACCAGTGCCTGAGGGAATGCCGCCGCGTTACGGACGTGTTAAACAGGATTCGGGATATTGAAGCTTGGCGTGGTGAGAATTCTTCAGGCGTGTGGGGCATGAATCGTAGGAATTCTTGTTGAGATTGTTTCGTCTGGCTGTTAGATCTTGTAAGGCTTGAGTTTTTTAATTTGAGACGATGGAATTCGCTGAAGAAAATCGGCAGGATGGGGAAGAAATTGAATTTTTTGTTGGGTCTGTTTTTAGACTAGGTTGCGAGCTAAGATCAGCAAGATTGTGGATCAAATCATAATTGAAATAACCTAATGAATCGGAGTGGTCCTATAGACTGAAAAAAATATGCAATTCAATTTTCATTCCGGCTGTTCCAACGGAAATTATGATCACAATCACAATAGTAGAGGCAGAATCTAGACTCATCTGTGAAGAAAACTCTTTCCCAATCAGCCTCTTCCCAATGGATATGCTCTCTCGCAAAATCCATACGCGCCCTTCGATGGGCTGGGGTAAGAGCTGGGCCTCTTGCCGCGAAATTAGGCTTTAAATCATATTTTTTGAGGCGATTTCTCATTGTCTGAGTGCTAATTTGCACCCCATGATTTTGTTCAAGCTGATTTTGAAGGAGGCGAGCGGTTGCGAACAGTTGTATCAACGAAGAAACTCTCAAGTAACGTTCTTGAATGGCAGTTGTTACCCGTGGTCTACCCAGTACTGGTCTTCGGACATTCATACCTGTCTCCCTGAATCGCTGCAACATTCTGGACACACTCGTATGGAAAACTCTAAACCTCTCTGCAATTCTTGTGTATGTCCACCCTTCTTCTCGCAAAACTACCGCTTGGGTACATTCCTCTCGGGTCAAACTGCGTGTTTCGCGTTGCATAGCGATCGAGTGTAGACAATCAAAGGAAAATAAACTATTGATCACTTGAATTGATCGAGAACAACTGATTTCAGGATGGAGCCAATACATTCAAAATCTGATAATCTCATCTTTTCTATTCCTGCTTGGAAAAAACATCTATATTGGTAAAAATTCTTCAGGCGTGTGGAGCATGAATCGTAGGAATTTTTGTTGAGATTGTTTCGTCTGGCTGTTAGATCTTGTACGGCTTGAGTTTTTTAATTTGAGAGCAACGGAATTTTCTGGAAGAAAATCTGCAGGATCGGGAATAAATTGGATTTTTTTGTTGGATCTGTTTTTAGACTAGGTTGCAAGCGAAGTTACAGTAGACATACTTGGTGAATGAAAGTTATTGAAATGTTTTTTCATTTCAATAGTAGACCTACTATCACATGAAAGAGAGAACACTCAGTTATGAAAAATTCGTAAGAAAATCACAAACACATAGGGGACAATCAGCTAAAACGCATATTAAGTCTTTAACAGGTTCAACACCTCAATAAGGCAGAAAAACTCTGGGGGCAAAATTGATTTTTTGCCAAAATGTACAACATCAGAAGAGATTGGAAGATCAGCAAGATTGTGGATCAAATCATAACTCAAAAAACAAGCAATTCAATTTTCATTCTGGCTGTTCCAACAGAAATCATGATTGAAATATCGAATTTTGGGAAATGTGCCATTTAAACTGTGTAATTCTAAACGCTTGTAGATATCGATTCGAAAGTATTTTTTTTCTGATTCAGCTACCTCGAAAACCTATAAAAACATACCAAACACAATGAAGTCTCCCATACTTTTTAAATTATTTCAGTTTAGAGATTTTGCATTTTTCACTTTCGAGTTGCGTTCGAGAGCGCCTGCGTAATGCAGTTTGCTTCGGATCGATGAATTTTCAACGTCAATCGATTCATTAGACCGAGCTTAACAATTATCAGTAAAAATCGTTTCTGTAGATCCCACAGAATTTTTGTAAAACGCTGAAATACAGCGTTTCAGGGGGGGTCAACCCCTTAGGCATTTTTCGTCCAAAATTTCAAAATTTCAGATGGCCATTTTATGTACTTATATTGAAGGGGACTGCATACTGAAAAAGAATATGCAATTCATATTTGATTCCGGCTCTTCAAACGGAAATTATGGAACGTTGAAATATCGAGTTTTCGAAAAATGTCATTTGGACGGGGAAATTCTAAAGGCTTGTAGATATCGATTCGAAAGTATTTTTTTCTGATTCAGCTACCTCGAAAACCTATAAAACTTACCAAACACAATAAAGTCTCCCATAATTTTCCAATTATTTCAATTTATAGATTTTGCATTTTTCATTTTCGAGTTGCGTTCGAGAGCGCCTGCGTAATGCAGTTCACTTCGGATCGATGAATTTTCAACGGCAATCGATTCATTAGACCGAGCTCAACAATTATCAGTAAAATTCGTTTTTGTTGATCCCACAGAATTTTTGTAAAACGCCGAAATTTAGCGTTTTAGGGGGGTCAACCCCTTAGGCATTTTTCGTCCAAATTTCAAAATTTTAGATGGCCATTTTATGTGCTGTTATTGAAGGGAACTGCATACTGAAAAAGAATATGCAATTCATATTTGATTCCGGCTCTTCAAACGGAAATTATGAAACTTTGAAATATTGAGTTTTCGAAAAATGTCATTTGAACGGTGAAATTCTAAACGCTTGTGGATATCGATTCGAAAGAAAGAATTTTTTTCTGATTCAGCTATCTCGAAAACCTATAAAAACTTACCAAATACAATGAAGTCTCCCATCTTCTTCTTCTTCTCTGTGCGGTGCCTTACCGGCCGAACTGAGGCCTAGTGGCCCATTGTTCACCCGCATCATTCTACAGAGACTCAGCTCCTCAGACACGAAGACAGAAATGTCGCGAGCCTGCCAGGAGTGGTTCCTCTCACCATAGGAATAGAAGGTGTTGGATTTCCTAGGTGTGTTGACCTTAACTCAGTAAGGTTTTCACAGTTGAACAAAATATGCTCAACCGTTTCATCAGTACTCCTGCACCACCGGCATAGGGAGCAGCTCGTCAATCCCATTCTCTTCAGATGCTTGTTAAACAGGTGACCAGTCAATGCACCAGTCACCAGACTGAGTTGTTTCCTCTCCAGCAGCAGAAGCCTATTGACCTCAGATCGCGAGGACGGTCTCTCAATGAGAATCCTCGACCACCTCAGGCCCACCCCTGCGCTCCATTCCGAGGAAAATTCCCTGTTCAGCCAGTTCCTGAAGAAACTTCTGACAGATGTGCGACAGATTGGCAGCGAAGGCTCCGGACCAACAAATGCTAATCCGGCTCCCCGCCTAGCCAGTTCATCTGCCTTGACGTTACCAGGTATATCCGCATGAGCCGGACACCAGACCACTTTCAAAAAGTTATCAGAGCCCAGCCCACGCAGAGCTTTCCTGCATTCTTCTACCAGAAGAGAGTCAACTCTAACATCAGATAGAGATTTCAGAGTTCCCTGGCTGTCGCAACATATATAAATGTGCTGGCCAGAGTATCCCCTGCGAATGTTTTCCAGTGCGCATGCAAGAACCGCAAATAGCTCAGCCTGCACAATGGAACAGTCCTTCCCCAGAGGGATAGCCTGATTAAAGTGAGGACCCACGATTCCGGCCCCAGACCCTGTTGCTGTGACAGAGCCATCAGTGAACCAGGTGGGACCTTCTGGACTAAGAAGCCTGTTTGATGAAGACCATAGGTCTCTGTCGGGAACAATTACCCTGTAGGGGTAATTGTCTCCCATTCTTTTCCAATTATTTCAGTTTATAGATTTTGCACTTTTCATTTTCGAGTTGCGTTCGAGAGCGCCTGAATTTTCAACGTAAATCGGTTCAATAGACCGAGCTCAACAATTATAAGAAATATTCGTTTCTATAGATCCAACAGAATTTTCGCAAAATGCTGAAATATAGCGTTTTAGGGGGGGTCAACCCCTTAGGCATTTTTCGTCCAAAATTTCAAAATTTAATATGATCATTTTATGTGCTTATGTTGGAGGCACCTAAAGTCTGAAAAAGAATATGCAATTCATTTTTCATTCCGGCTGTTTCAACGGAAATTATGAAAGTTTGAAATATCGAGTTTTTGGGAAATGGCCATTTGAACGGTGAAATTCTGAACGCTTGCCGATATCGATCCAGAAGTATTTTTTTCTGATTCAGCTACCTCGAAAACCTATAAAAACATACCAAATTCAATAAAAACCGGCCTACTTTTCAAATTATTTCAGTTTATAGATTTTGCATTTTTCATTTTCCCTGCCTAATGCATTTTGCTTCGGATTGATGAATTTTCAACGTCAATCTTGTCCCAACAGCTCGAATTTTTCCACCAATTTCTTTATTGCGGTCCGACTAGGTGCTTCACGACGACCCAAAAATGTTTGAGTTTTAGGAACCGTCTCTGCCAAATTTTTACCATTATTATAGTGAATTTTAATAATTTCAATGTGTTCTTGAGGCGTGTATCGTTCCATTTTTATTAATGGCGTAGTTTCTTGTTGTCAAATGTCAAAAAATGACAGTTTCAAACGTGACATCTACCGAAATATCGGTCTATTCAAAATGACACCTCTTATTGGAAAACCTTTTACTTCTGCCTGGAAAACTCTCGAAGTGGAGCCCAACAATAGAAAACACTTGATTCTTGTCCGTATACTCCAACACAGACTTTCGAAAAAGATTCAAAAAAGGATTGAAACGTTGACAGTATTTTCCACTGTCCATTCTTGAGGCTGAAATAAATCACTCTCCAGAAAATAATACAAGTACTAAAAGCGTCCAAATCACCGAATTCCCTAAAACGAGCAACCAGACCACAGAATGGCCTTTTCTACACATTTTCATTGTTGAAAAAGAACGAAAACAACCCACACACTCCTACGTGGAAGCGCCAACAATTGATTTTTTTCTTTCTGTTGCGTTCCCGTGCGATGTTCCGACTCACTAGAGCTGCAACCTTCAGAGATTAACCGGAAATTCGTTACGACCACAGAGAGAGGAAAAAGCGAGTATTTTCCGGATGTAGGTTAAGTTTCCTGGAATGTTTCCAGGTGACGATTTAGGTGCTGACGCCAAAAAGGCCAGGGGTGTGTTGTTTGAGGTATATAACGATCGAAGTTCACCTGGAATTCAAAGTATAGTTTAACGTGCTAAATTATAGTTATTTTGACATTAACAAGTTCTCAAAGTGCACGCTAATATCGTTAGACGGTATTGCATTTTGTCTTGAACGAGGACGAGATTAGCTCCGAAGTATGAGTTTAATATTGGTTGATTTCAATCGATCAATATAGGGTGCGGCAGCATAACTTCCTTTTTTTTTAAACTCAATAAAACGCATTGTATGAATCAGAAAATTTTTATTCGTTTTTTATAATATAGGCACATACATAAAGTTTTGTTTTACCCAGTTTTGAAGATAAAATCATGTAGGTGACTACCCCATTCTCCATCACTGAGTAAACCGATTTCTGGCGTTTGTCATGACTCCAGTCAGTATAGCAGGCGTTATGTTGGCAATTTTTTCCTGGATGTTGTTCTTCAAATCTTGTAGGGTCCTTGGACGGTTCACATAAACACGAGATTTCAAAAAATTCCATAGAAAAAAGTCACAAGGGGTCAAATCGACAATTGCATCAAAGGCCTTTGCATTCACCTAAAGTCACAATGTGGTGTGCAATTTCCTCAAGTGGAATTATTGGTCCCTGGTTCTTTGAGGAAAATGAAGTCACAGTGACCGTGAATTCGGACCAGTATATAAACATGTTACAGGAATTTTTTCCGCATCCAAGAAGAAATTGCCAACATAACGCCTGCTATACTGGCTGGAGTCATGACAAACTACTGGCTGGAGTCATGTCAAACTCCAGAAATCGGTTTACTCAGTGTATGGAGTATGGGGACGTCACCTACCTGATTATATCTTCAAACTGGGTAAAGCAAAACTTTATGTATGTACCTATATCATAAAAAAAGAATAAAAATTTTCTGATTCATACAATGCGTTTTATTAAGTTTAAAAAAAGGAAGTTATGCTGCCGCACCCTGTATTATTCTCTGCTTTCACTATGTTGACGAGAGTATGAGTTCGATATTCGTTGATTTTTATAGATGATTTTTTTTTTCATATTTATAGTTTTCAGTATAGTTTTTGCATTAAAAGTTTTTATTTAAACAAATTATTGTGGGTAAATGACAGCGGGTAAAGTTTTAACGAAAACTTATTTTCTCAAGGACATAAACTTTAATTTCTAATGGTATGCAATGTCCCTCTATAACCACCCCCTCACTCCTCCCAAAGTATTACGAGATTTTTCTAAACATTCTTTTTACACTCATCCTCAGAACTTTCCTGACTTCAAGACAATCAGCTCACGAATCCATGAAATTAAAAAGTTTCCCAATTTTCCCTCCTCAATCATCGATAGATCTGAATTGGCTGCTTCTCCGAGGCACGGACGAGGAAATGAACGTTTAAAAGGCGAAATAACTAAGTTATCTCATTATTTATTTCCCGAAAATGCTTCTATTGCGAATCAAAGCGAGCGGCCTTACAAAGTGCGTCAGCGTCTAACTTGATTTCTCCATTTTCAAGTAGTTCCGACTGGTTTTTTCCAGATTTCGCAATTACCCCAAATCCGTGAGTAAAATATCGATTTCGAGAAGATGTGAGGGTTGTTGATAGCAGTGGAAGAAAATGAAGAGTTCAAACAATTAATTTACATAAAGGGTTTTCCAATTAGATGTGTTATTTGATATTGAAAGAAAATGCCATTTTTCAATATAAATGATCGGATGTTTATTCCATTATAAAGAAAAAGCTATGCCGTTAACAGTGTAAAACAGTGGAAAATAACATCAGGCAAAGGACCACCACGACCACGCTTACAGGACCATATCCTTTTAATGAAATTTTCCATAACCAAATCGCAAAGTGGCGGCCGTATGTCCTAGATAGCCTCACGAATTCCATCTTTGAGGTCTTAAATCGACGCTGGGCTATTGGTGTAGACCTTCTCTCTCACGTGGCCCCAAAGGAAGAAGTCGCAAGGTGTTAAATCACAAGATATCGGTTGCCAATTGCGATCACCTCTTCGAGAGATAACACGATCTGGGGTTTTCCGAGCCCCAGATGCTACAATTTTGCTTGTTGACGAAGCCACCGAGGTGGAAATCGGCGTCATCACTCAAGATGATTTTTCGATGGAACTCCGGATCATTTTCATCCGTTTCAACGACCCAATCAGCAAAGACACGACGCTGTTGAGTTCTTGTGTTAAATGAACTTCATAAGCCTTAAGACCCCAATCTTTATGCAAAATACAGTGTAGTGACGTTTGTGGAATTCCTAATTCCAAAGAACGGCGAGGAATGGACAAGCCTGGGGTTTCTTCAATACTTTCTGTACAGCAGCAATATTCTCCTTTGTTCTTGAGCGACGTACATGAGTTTTATTTTTCACATCACTAACTTGTCCCAACAGATCGAATTTTTCCACCAATTTCTTTATTGCGGTCTGACAAGGTGCTTCACGATGACCCAAAAATGTTCGAGTTTTACGAACCGTCTCTGGCAAATTTTCACCATTTTATAGTAAATTTTAATAATTTTGATGCTTTCTTGAAGCGCGTATCGTACCATTTTCATTAATGGCGTATAGTTTCTACTTGTCAAATGTCAATAAATGACAGCTTCTAACGTGACATCCACCAAAATAGCTATTCAAAATAACACCTCTTATTGGAAAACCCAGTAAATATCGCCTCTACACCACAAGTCTCAACTTACATTTCCGAACAATAATGGTAAACTTGCGACAACTTATAAACAAAAATGATCTACCGAAATAGCGGGCTATTCAAAATAACACCTCTTATTGGAAAACCCTTTACATTATTTAGGTATGGTCTATCAATCAAGTAACATCGAGAATATGCACTTATTTCCTGATGGACCAAAATGGCACTTTTTATCCATGGGGATTGAAAATGTCTTCCTGTGAGTCATCATTGGCTACCATTCATACCTTATATTTAAAAAAAGGGAGCACGATAAAGGCATCAACTCACATTTCAATTTTTTTTCAGATATGACGATTCGAAACAAAATTTTTTAGTAACACCACCTCGTGAGATATTAAAATTTTTGTCTACTTTTCTTGTCCATCAGTAGCGTCATTGATTGAGAAAATCATCAGGTTTGAACACACAGATAGTCGAAGGTTTCCATGAAAATTTCCATACAAAATTGATTACAATATGTCGAAAATATTTGTTATATAAAATAACATAAGTTTGTCACACGTTCTTTATCATTATTCCGAAATCAAATTCGATATTTAGGATGAAATACACTATTTAAATCTATGGGAGATGATTACCCTTCAGTAGGGTCCTGTAGCGGTCTTAGAAGAACAGGAGATTCGAAAAATCATCACTTGTAATCCTAGACCTGGTTTAAAACACCCTCCTGGCCTAAGAGCATGAATTAAGTATTTTGTATCTGAATATTGAAGGTATTTATTTGAGTAGTTTTAAGTTTCAATTTTGCTAAAACGGCGAGACAGGGTTTTTTCTACTGAGTTTTTTCCCCTGTGCTCTGGTGTCATACGCCAAAATAGTATGGTACCCTGTTTTGCAACAACCTCAGCTAGAGACTTTTTTGTTTCATGTATTGTATTTTCTTAGCTCTCAATTCAAAAGAATAAATAAATATAAAATAACTGGACTCACTTTCTCTCCCGCTCCTTCCTCTGTAGTTTCTTCTTCTTGAAGGCCTTTTTGACCCTCAAGAGTAGGAACGCTGCTCGATCTATGGTTAGGGCCGAATACTCCTTCTTCTTATCTTCCATAATTGGTCAAAGTTCGTTGTCACTTGAGGCTGTCATTGTCTTTTTTTCTGTAACAAAAAAGAAGTGATTGGTAAAAGGTGGAGAGAATATTTCTCAAGGGGTTATCTGGCCTGCTCTAAGACCAGATTTGGACCCAATTGGGCATGTTTGGATGCTCTTGGGAGGAAAATTCGATCTCGCGACCAACTCCAGAAAATTTGCAGCAGCTCAGTGATGCTCTAATTGATTTTAAGATAAAGAAAAAATGACAAACAAAAAAATTATTTGCCTTTAAGGAGGCTAACCTAACAATTTTTGAAACTTAGATAAATTGAAAATAGTAATCATATTGGGTGTTTCCTTCACTCGGAGAAACTTGCATTGAGGCCCTGATGTAGGGCCACTGCTAACATCTCAAAGAGTGAATAGGAAGTAATCAGTGCTTTCATCATGCGATCTGTGATGTTTGAACTTCTCATTTGATACTACTCACTACTAGATGTCACCATCTGTTAGTTGCTACTCGATAGCTTCTTACAATTAGTGGTAAATGTAGAAATTTTTCAATAGGATATTGTCTTTGAGGGATATGGGACACTGACGAGGCCTCATTGACAACATCTTGAATAATCATCCCAGTCCGCCTGAAGAAGGTTCTGTGAGCCTATAAATTGAAGATTGTATTCATTTCGATGATTACTATTTTCAATTCATCTAAGTTTTAAAAAAAATGCTCTAATTGATTCAATACCTTGATGAGGACATGCCGAGACGAATTGTATCTGTTATCCTCGTCTGGGCGGAAAACACGTTATGTTTTTCACTCAGTTTTCAGTTTATTTTCACTGGGTCAGAATCTTAGCTTGAATTTTTGAAGTTCTGTTATTGCCTTAGCGAAATTCAATATTTTACTGAAAACCCTATATCTTTGACAAAAATTGAGCTATTGTTATAAATGAAGAGAAAAATTGTCAAGAGAAAATTGATGATGAAATAAATAATCACACTATGAAACAACTGGAACACATCAGGAGTGGTTCTAAAGTTACGGTAAAAAAACAGATTTTGTGTCACCCTGTATAAAATGACGTACGCCGAGTTTTCTCGAAATTCAAAACTGGTGATGCATTAAGAATGAACATACCTACAATTGAGAAAAATATTCATTCGAATCGGACTTGAAATAACATATTTATGAATCAACAAACTTCATCGATTCCTTGAGTTTATCGATTATTTTCCCGTTGAGTGTAGTTGTTGATAAAGGGTTTTCCAATAATAGGTGTTATTTTGGATAGCCCGCTATTTCGATAGATGTCACGTTTGAAGATGTCATTTTTTGACATTTGACAAGTAGAAACTACGCCATTAATAAAAATGGAACAATACACGCTTCAAGAACGCATTAAAATTATTAAAATTCACTATGAAAATGGTAAAAATTTGCCAGAGACGGTTCGTAAAACTCGAACATTTTTGGGTCGTCGTAAAGCACCTTGTCGGACCGCAATAAAGAAATTGGTGGAAAAATTCGAGCTGTTGGGGCAAGTTAGTGATGTGAAGAATAAAACTCGTGCACGTCGCTCAAGAACAACCGAGAATATTGCTGCTGCTGTAGCCGAAAGTGTTGAAGTAACAGTTACGGTGAATGGATTGCGCTATCGAGAGATGATTAATGATTTTTATGGCCGAAATTGGAGAGTATTGATCTGGACAACGTTAACTTCCAACAAGACGCTACGTGAAACACAAGCAACGAAACCGTTGATCTTTTGCGGAAAAAGTTTCCAGGCCGTGTTATCTCTCGAAGAGGTGATCACAATTGGTCACCGAGATCTTGTGATTCAACACCTTGCGACTTCTTCCTATAGGGTCACGTGAAAGAGAAGGTCTACGCCAATAGCCCAGCGTCGATTCAAGACCTCAAAGATGGAATTCGTGAGACTATCGAGGACAGGGCATCCACTTTGCGATTTGGTTATGGAAATTCCATTAAAAGGATATGGTCCTGAAATGTTATTTTCCACTATTAACGGCATAGCTTCTTCTTTATAATGAAATAAACATCCGATCATTTATATTGTAAAAATGGCATTTTTCTTCGAATATCAAAATAAGGGGTCGTTTATACTAGCCCGTAACTTTAACTTTTCCCTTACCCTAAGAATTGAAACATAGAAATTTCATGCTATGGTTTATACTCGAAATTTAACTTATCTAGAAGTTTTTCATTCATAATTTGAGGGTATAAGTTAAGGGCATAAGTTACGGGCCAGTATAAACGACCCCTAACACCTCTTATTAGAAAACCCTTCAGTTCTTATTTGCTTCCAACTTGTTAACATAATGCAAATAAACTACTAAGAACTCGACATAAAACCAACCACCGAATTTCAATAAAGTGACCTTCAGTGACACTTAAATTTCTCGGATGTCAACCAAGATCAACGCCTACTCCGATAAATTCTTAATTTTCCCCATCGCAGAAATTCCTGACTGTAAAATTCCACAAACCCTTCAGTCCTAATTACACCAGCTACCCTAACGACCTAATAGAATCATGTTCTAACCTCCAAATTAACAAGGTACGAGAGGCCGGAAACCGGAAAAGCGTTCGGGAAAACTTCGACTGGGGGAAAACGTCGAAAACATCAAGTTGGCAGACATGGTCCCGTAGCCAAGTCACGGTGATTGGAAAGCGGCCTAGTGCGTGTAGTTTCGGCCGTTAATTTTCACCGTATCGATTGGCAACACTGCTCGGAGGTGATTAGCGCGATTGTTCCTGAGGACGCTGGGGAAGGCGCGAAACATCGACAGAGTACGAATTTGTCGGTAATGGTGTTGTTGATGAATTGTCCAGGGGACTTTGATTGTTACAGAAAACAAAACTGGGTGTAATGACATATTATTTGGGCTTTTTTCATCTACGAGTTCCTTTATTAACTGTTCATCATCGAAGCGCATCAAAACTGGCATTTAGAACATATTTAAAAGAATCATTCCATTCATATTTAACGTCGAAAACACGGTGCATTATGAAATTCGAATATTGTAAAAAAAATTCATTCCTTGAATTCGTGCTCTGAGCTATAGACCGGTTCGGAACTAGTTCAATGTAAATTTATTTTATTCTGGAACTTGGAAAAACTTGTCAAAATTTTCGTACCGTTTCAAACAGAGAATTCGTCATTTCTGATGAAGGGTTTTCGAATATAAGGTGTTATTTTGAAATTTTCGATATCAATGATCGGATGTTCATTTCATTAAAAAGAAGAAGCTATGCCGTCCATAAAGAAAAATAACATCAGGCAAATGACCGCCAGAAACACGCTTACAGGACCATATCCTTTTAATGAAATTTTCCATAACCAAATCGCTAAGTAGCTGCCCTATGTCATCGATAGCTTCACGAATTCCATCTTTGAGGACTTGAATCGACGTTGGGCTATTGGCGTAGACCTTCTCTTTCACGTGGCCCCAAAGGAAGAAGTCGCAAAATGTTGAATCACAAAGATCTCGGTGGCCAATTGTGATCACCTCTTCGAGAGATAACACGGTCCGTAAACTTTTCCCGCAAAATATCAATGGTTTCGTTGCTTGTGTGGACATAGCGCCGTCTTGTTAAAAGTAAACGTTGTCCAGATCAATACTATCCAATTTCGTCCAAAAAAAAATCATTAATGATCTCTGGATAGCGCAATCCAGGGTCTTGAATAGACGCTGGGCTATTGGCGTAGACCTTCTCTTCCACGTGACCCCAAAGGAAGAAGTAGCAAGGTGTTTAATCACAAGATCTGAGCAAAAGATCAATGATTTCGTTGCTTGTATGGCACAGTCTTGTTGAAAGTAAACGTTGTTCAGATCGATACTATCCAATTTCGGCCATAAAAAATCATTAATCATCTCTCGATAGCGCAATTCATTCACCGTAACTGTTGCTTCAGCCTCATTTTCGAAAAAGTAAGGTCCAATGATCTCACCGGACCATAAACCGCACCAAACAGTCACACGTTGAGGATAGAGAGGTTTTTCAACAATAACTCTTGGGTTTTCCGAGCCCCAGATGCGACAATTTTGCTTGTTGATGAAGCCACCGAGGTGGAAATGGGTCTCATCACTCAAGATGATTTTTCGATGGAATTCCGGATCATTTTCATGCATTTCAACGACCCAATCAGCAAAGACACGACGTTGTTGATGATCGGCCGGCTTGAGTTCTTGTGTTAACTGAACTTTAAAAGCCTTAAGACCCAAATCTGTATGCAAAATACGGTGTAATGACGTTATTGGAATGCCTTATTCAAAAGAACGACGAGAAATGGACAAACCTGGGGTTTCTTCAATACGTTCGGCTACAGCAGCAATATTCTCGGCTGTTCTTGAGCGAAGTGCACGGGTTTTATTCTTCACATCACTAACTTGTTCCAACAGATCGAATTTTTCCACCAATTTCTTTATTGCAGTCCGGCAAGATGCTTCACGGCGACCCAAAAATATTCGAGTTTAGGAAACGGTTTCTGCCAACTTTTCACCATTTTTATAGTGAATTTTAATAATTTTAATGCGTTCTTAAAGCGCGTATCGTTCCATTTTTATTAATGGCGTAGTTTCTACTAATCAAATGTCAAAAAATGACAGCTTCAAACTTGACATCTACCGAAATAGCGGGCTATTCAAAATAACATCTCTCATTGAAAAACCTTTTGTTAAAATGAAGGAAAAAGAAGTACGAAAACTTGACAACATCTTATTTACATCAACGTCGATTCAGTATGTTCCAAGTCACTCAGTTTTGAATAAACAAACTCAAAGATTTTTGAGTGATTTCAAACAAGTAAATCGACTATACATCCATTCAGAATTGCCAATTTCGAAGTATTTTTCGACATGACACAACTTCATGCACGATAAATATTCAATATCTCTGTCCCGACAAGCCGCGTCTGAAAACGCTATGGATTTTTCATCAAAGCGAAATTGGTACGTACGAACGGTTCACGAACCGTCATAAATCATTCGCGGCAAATCGTTTTTACCGATATCCAGTAAACAATATAAATTTAAAGCGCTCTTGTATGCGGAAAAACATAATTTTCCGCCGATACATTATTACCGAAACAATATTCGTTTGCGCTAACACGGTATAATAAAACGTAAACTGGATGACGTTCGGGGTCAGTGGCGGCTCGTCGGTAAATTTAATTGAACAATAGGACTTTTCTGTTTGACGCTGCATCACTTCCAAACTAATGTAAAATCAGTAATGCAGCTTCCTTATTGGTCGATTCAGTTGAAGTGAAGTGATTCCTTCAGTTAATCAGTCAACTAGAAAAACCCCAATTACGTACGTCTGATAGCTATCTTGCGTAAGATCGATGGCTACAGATACCTGATAGCTATTATATACCTTAGACTTATCTCCATAAATACCAGAGGTAACGCAAGATAAAAGGAGAAAGATAAAAGGAGAAACTTGCGTTCGTCTATGATAGCTAAAGAATTCAGGAGAGATGCCTGAGATAACTACACCAAAGAGGATCGTTTGAACGGGTCGTAGATAGCTATTAGATGCCCTAGACCTATCTTTATAGCTATCAAGAGTGACGCAAGATAGAAGGAGAAACTTGCATTTGCTCTGATACCTATCTTACGAAGTTTATGATAGCTATTGAATTCAGGAGAGATGACTGAGATAACTAGACCGAAGAGGATCGTTTTAAACGGGTCGTAGGTAGCTATTAGATGCCCTAGACCTAACTTTATAGCTATCAGTAGTGACGCCAGATAGAAGGAGAAACTTGCGTTTGCTCTGATTCCTATCTTGCGAAGTTTATGATAGCTATAGAATTCAGGAGAGATGCCCGAGATAACTACACCAACGAGGGTCATTTTAAACGGGTCGTATATAGCTATTAGATGCCCTAGACCTGTCTTTATAGCTACCAGGAGTGACGCCAGATAGAAGGAGAAACTTGCGTTTGCTCTGTACCTATCTTGTGTCGTCTATGATAGCTATAGACTACAGGAGAGATGCGTGAGATAACTACACCGAATAGGATCGTTTTAAACGGGTCGTAGGTAGCTTTTAGATGCCCTAGACCTTTCTTTATAGCTATCAGGAGTGACGCAAAATGAAAGGAGAGCAATTGAATGGGTCGTAAATAGCTATTAGATACTTTAGGCCTATCTTTATAGCTATCCGCGATAAAGCAAGATAGAAAGAGAAACTTGCGTTGGCTCTGATACCTATCTTGTGTCGTCTATGATAGCTACCGATTCCAGCAAAGGTGCCTGAGATAACTACACCAAATGGGATCATTTAAACGAGTCGTAAGTAGCTATAAGATGCCCTATACCTATCTTTATAGCTATCAGGGGTAGCGCAAGATGAGAGGAGAGAGTTTTGTTTACTCTGATACTTATCTTGCATCTGCTACGATAGCTATAGAATTCGGGATAGACGCAAATGTAAGCATATAAATGGGTCGTAAATAGCTATTAGATGCCTAAGACCTATCTTTATAGCTATCAGGGATGACGCAAGACAGAAGGAGAAACTTGCGCTTGCTCTGACACCTATCTTATGTCGACTATGATAGCTATCGACTCCAGGAGAGATGGCTGAGATAACTATACCAAATGGGATCATTTAAACGGGTCGTAGCTAGCTATAAGATGCCCTATAGCTATCAGGGGTGGCGAAAGGAGAGACTTGCGTTCGCTCTGATACTTGTCTTACATCGGCTAAGATAGCTATAGAATTCGGGACATAGGCCTGAGGTAACTACGGCAAATGGGCGCATATAAATAGCTATAAGATGCCTTACATCTATCTTTATAGCTATCAGGGATGACGCAAGACAGAAGGAGAAACTTGCGTTTGCTCTGATACCTATGTTGCGTCAGCAACGATAGCTATAATGATAGGTGTAGGTGCATCTGATAGCTTATTGTGACCTGTTTACATGATTCTATTTGGCGTAGCTATTTAAGGCAGCTCTGCTGTTTTCTAAGATCCGGCACACCGGCTATAAAGTAATGGTGACTCAGCAACAGATTTTTGGGGAACTGCCTGACGTAGCTAGGTACGCCAAATCAAACCATGTAAACGAGACGCAGAAATCTGTCAGATACTCCAGGCCTGCCGCTTACAGTACTTCTCTCATTCTCTAATTAATGATACTTTCAAGACAATATTTTCCGTTGAAAGATTAGTCTGCGAACCATATTGACGAGCCGCCACTGTCCCCAGTCCTGGATACAGCCTATAAAATTATCCCGTATATGCCATCAACGAACTGGATTTAATTCAATCAAGCTAGCGCTGAACGGTTAAACTGGAAGAGTTTGGTTGGCGTCAGCTCATTTCCGTATTTGAATATTCCCTGAATATTACAGATTTGTTTGATGAAATCACTATGTATTTCAGGCTGCTACAGAATGGAAATTCAACGTGGTGGTAGGATATTTGCTCGTGTGAACGTATCATAACCTGTTATTATGTCTCTAGTGTTACGGCTTCAATTATAACGAATGTTCAGTTTGATTTCCTTTTATGCCTTATGTAGGTCTATTATAATTGGAGACAACTGATGTTTTGTTGCTGCATGAGGGGTTTCCATGGTTGTTGGCTATGTTTTGACTAGTGAGAATATCAAACCACAGAATATATAGGGGTGACACTCAGGCTTTTCATGAATGAAGTGGGGATTTATGTGTGATGAGTTTGCTGGCCGGTTGGGTTGCTTTAGTTTACAAATCTTATCTCGTCGACTATCACTTTGTAAACTGAATCGTAACTCGTCCGAAAAAATTGGGCGCAGAAAAGGTTAATCATCCCTTTTCCCTATCCCAAAAGCCTTTTCCCTATTCCAAAAGCCTCTTCTGCTACCAGATTGGGGGTGAGTTCACCGACACCTTCTCTTTCAACTCTCGCGGTAAGTGCAAACATATTCATTCTGTAAATTGCTCAAATGCCATTTTTCAATATAAATGATCGGATGTTTATTTCATTTTAAAGAAGAAGCTATGCCGTTAATAGTGAAAAATAACATCAGGCAAATGACCACCACGACCACGCTTACAGGACCATATCCTTTCAATTAAATATTTCATAACCAGATCGCAAAGTGGCTGCCCTATGCGCACGATAGCCTTACGTATTCTAGCTTCTTCTTTATAATGAAATAAACATCCGATCATTTATATCGAAAATTGGCATTTTTCTTTGAATATCAAAATAACACCTCTTATGGGAAAACCCTTCATATTTTGACGCGACAGAGCGTTACAAGAAGTATATTGAAAAGTTAGGAAGGACTTTTGAAAGGTATCAAGATTTCAGGGACAGTTAGTAAAGTTTTGCGCAATAAACATCAAATGAAATAACGAAATGGGTCCCTTGTTGGTGATCATTTTAACAACAAAATTCAGAGTTATGCTATTATGAGACTAACACTTGAATTTTCAACAATAATAGGATGAAACTCATCAAAAATACACCAACAACATAACGAGGTGATCCATATTAGGCACCAGAGTAACACAATAAACCAAAATGCTCATCATTCCAAAGTATTCCAAGAATATCAAAACTGGAAAATGTCACGTGTACAAAAGGATGACAGGGAGGAGATGGAAGATGTGGAAAATAAACTTTTTCGTTTTTCGTCCTCGTTAAACTTATTACATTCGTATCCGCGTTGGAATCCCCCAAGGATGGCCTGGAGTCATTTCAGATTTATCTTCACCTTTTGGGAGAGGGGTTGCTATCGTTTTGATACGCGCTCGTTTGGTTTGGCCTGTTTCGTTTTTCCAGGTTCCCGAATTTGATTTGGGAGATAAAGGATTTACATTTTCGATTATTGTGAGTTTTGTAGTACCTAAGCGTGCTTCTGTTTCTTTATGAAGTTTTCTTTCAGTTCGGGGGATGAAACATTTCATTGCTGTGAGTTCATTTTATGAGTGTGCGGTATGCTGGGTTGCGAAACAGGATCTGTATAAATAACACTTGAAGAATTGATGAAAATTCAAATGAAAGAAATGGGAAATATAGGTTGTGGAAGAACCATACAGTACAATTTCGAACTGTAGCTTTTTCCTTTTGAAACCAGAAGTTCCTAAATCTATATTTTAGCAAGCACATAGTGTTGAAGCTGTAGAAATATTGAAGTATTCATAGAAAAGAGAAACTTACGTTTGCTATTATACCTATTCTAAGTCGTCTATGATAGCTATAGAATTCAGGATGAGATAACTACGCCAAATGGAATCATTTAAAAGGATCGTAGATAGCTATTAGATGCCCTAGACCTATCTTTATAGCTTTCAGAAGTGAATTAGAAACTTGTGTTTGCTCTAATACCTATCCTGTGTCGTCTATGATAGCTATCGACTCCAGGAGAGATGCCTGCAATAACTATGCCAAATGGAATCATTTAAACGGGTCGTAAGTAACTATTAGATGCCCTATACGTATCTTTATAGCTACCAGGAGTGACGCAAGATAGAAGGAGAAACTTGCGTTTGCTCTGATAACTATCTTGTGTCGTCTATGATAGCTATCGACTCCAAGAGAGATGCCTGAGATAACTACACCAAATGGGATCATTTGAACGGGTCGTAGATAGCTATTAGATGCCCTATACCTACCTTTATAGCTACCAGGAGTGACGCAAGATAGAAGGAGAATTTGCACATAGTGTTGAAGCTATAGAAATATTGAAGTATTCATAGTTCATAGTGTTACAGCACTGCCAGGTCAGCAGTGACCCCTGGCAATGCGATTCCAGTGATTGGTTGTTAGGATTTTTCTACAAGAATGGGACGAAATATTAATATTGAAGAGCTTCTGTATTCAAACACCTTTCTTCCATTTCATATGATTTGTCCTCCTGAAATTGCATCTGAAAAGACAGATAAAACCACGAAAAAGTAATATAAAACCAACTCTGCGATTCAAACAAAAATGTAAGTTAATCATTTGAGATAATTTTTCAAACAAAATCGAAATGACCCGGAAATACTTGTACCTATGCAACGTTGCCAGATGTCATATAACATGGCAGCTTTTGAAGGATGAAGATTTAATGATTCATCCAAAAAGACAACTTGAAGGAACGAATATCCTGCCTTCAAGTTTGAAGACATCAAGAATCCATCACGAAGGCTCAAACGACGTAGCCTCATATCGATTTCTTCATCAGGACGAAATTAGAACGTTGTACCGGTGTCTGAACGGTCATAAATCATACGGGGCCAATCATTTTACCGATTCCCGGGAAAAATATGAAATTGATACGTCCATGTGGGATGAAAAATTAATTTTGCGTCGACATACGTGGAACAATATTCGTTTATGCTGTATTGAATTATAAAATGGAAACAGGAATAGCATAATTGAGAATAGCTGAATTATCGAATTATGAGGCACCAGAAAATTTGGTTATTTAAACGAAACACAATTGTATTATCTGGATATCAGTGGTTAAAATTTTGCTGTAAATTAGAATGAAAAATGAAATGACAATCAAGAATGAGTTTTGTTGGAATTGGGCATTCCACAAACGTCATTACACCGTATTTTGCAAAAAAATTTGGGTCTTACGGCTTATAAAGTTCAGTTAACACAAGAACTCAAGCCGGCCGATCATCAACAACGTCGTGTCTTTTGTGATTGGGTCGTTGAAATGCATGAAAATGATCCGAAATTCCATCGAAAAATCATATTGAGTGATGAGGCCCATTTCCACCTCGGTGGCTTCGTCAATAAGCAAAATTGTCGCATCTGGGGCTCGGAAGACTCAAGAGTTATTGTTGAAAAGCCTCTCTATCCTCAACGTGTGACTGTTTGGTGCGGTTTATGATCCGGCGGAGTCATTGGACCTTAATTTTCCGAAATGAGGCTGGAGCAACAGTTATCGTATAGATTGCGCTATCGAGAGATGATTAATGATCTTTTGCGGGAAAAGTTTTTGGACCGTGTTATCTCTCGAAGAGGTGATCACAATTGGCCACCGATATCTTGTGATTTAACAGCTAGATCAATACTATCCAATTTCGGCCATAATCATCTCCCGAAAAGGGAAGGTCCAATGACTACGCCGGACCATAAACCGCCCCAAACAGTCACGCGTTGAGTATAGAGAGGCTTTTCAACAATAACTCTTGGGTTTTCCGAGCTCCAGATGCGACAATTTTGCTTGTTGACGAAGTCACCGAGGTGGAAATGGGCTTCATCACAAAAGATAATATTTCGATTGAATTCCGGATCATTTCATGCATTTCAACGACCCAATCAGCAAAGACACGACGTTGTTGGTAATCGGCCGGCTTGAATTCTTGTGTTTAATGAACTTCAGAAGCCTTAATACCCAAATCCTTATGCAAAATACGGTGTATTGACGTTTGTGGATTACCTAAATCCAAAGAACGACGAGAAATGGACAAACCTAGGTTTTCACTAACACTTTCGGCTACGGCAGCAATATTCTCGGCTATTTTTGAGCGACGTGCAAGGGTTTCATTCTCTACATCACTAACTTGTCTCTGCCAAATTTTCACCATTTTTATAGTGAATTTTAATAATTTCAATGCGTTCTTGAAGCGTGTATCGTTCCATTTTTATTAATGGTGTAGTTTTCTACTTGTGAAATGTCAGAAAATGACAGATTCAAACGTGACATCTAACGAAATAGCGGGCTTTTCAAAATAGCACCTCTTACTGGAAAACCCTTCACTTCTTGTAACGCTCTGTCGCCTCAAAACATACATAACATGTTACTGTTGCCATTGACGCCGAGCTCCAAAGTCTACTTTGACGAGCGAATATTTTACGTCACTCCACGAACTTCTTGAATCAAAAAATAATCTACTATACGCATTCGTCCATTTCACGTCATAAAATTTAGCTGAATTCTAATAATTAACAGTCAAAAATATCTTTGTTCCCAGTTGTGACTCCAATAAAACTTTCCACTCGAATTTTCAACTTCTACATAACCTCCAATATCCACCAAGTGGCATAAACCCTCGCAGGCAGAAAAAACAAATTAACGAACAGGAAAGTAAAGAAGTAAAGAACACAAGCAACATTCTACCCCCAGACCTCTGGATTTATACAACGCTTTCTATTGCAATCCCCGTCGCAGTTTTTCTAATCAGTTCCGGAAACATAACGACGCGAAATATAACTAGATCTGGGTCCCGCCGCCAACGCTAGTTCGAGAATCTCGTTACTTATTATTAATTTCACGACTGTTTCGCGGCTGCACGTGTCTTCAAGGGAGGTGGGGTAAGGAGGTGAAAAATAAACGTTTTTGTTTTACGTCCCCGTTGGACTTATCGAGACCTTGTTTGAGTTTACTGAGGACTGGCTCCTTGTTTTCAATTCATCTTCATCGTTTCGATCAGAGCATGAATTATCACGGAATGGATCTGTCGAATTGTTCGCTCCGACTCATTGGAATTAACTACAAGAAGACGCAAACGAAACTTTTGTACTGACTGACTTCTCTATTCTTCTTTCAACAGCTTCACACTCGTGGAGGTACAGGAAGGAGAGGGAGTATATACTATACTAGCAGACCTAACAGACGTTGTTCTGTATACACAAAAATCCATTCAATTCGATCCAGCCGTTTAGTTGCAGAGTAGATGAATAACCTAAATAACGACTACAGCGCCATCTGTTCATCTGATTTGTGATCATAAACATCCTGGCTTCGGGAAATCCAAAATACATTCATACATCTCTCACACTTCAGTAGCTTCTCCTACCCGCCTAGTGCCTACCTCGGAGACGCATTTTGGTGCGATTTCATCTTAACCTGTCATATCTTTTGATGTATTCATCATAATTGAATGATGTAAAAGGCAATTTCGTTCTGAATAAATACTGGGTATTAACGACGTATTTAATTGGATAAAGATCAAAAGCGTAGGTATTCATAAAAAAATACTCCCAAATAATGCATATCATTTTGAGAAACATTTGTGTACCTTTAAAAGGTGATACCGAGTAAAATTTGAAAGATAGATATATGCTATCGCGGACTTTTTTGTAGAACTATTGAAGAGGTTACTTTCCGTCATACATTGTTTCCATGTACGTCTTACGGTTTTTGCAGCGCACCTGAAAATAGCTGATTTTGGTACTCATATTTATTATCATTGAAGTTATAGTAGGTTTCCTTAATTTTTTTTCAATCGATATTTCCTTAATTTTCTCGGGTGAAAAGTATAGCCTATGTTACTCAGGGATAGTGTAGCATTCTAAGGGTGAAAGAATTATTGAAATCGGTCTAGTAGCTTATGAGTTAACTCGTATCAAACACACAAATCCACAAACCCACAAACATACAAATCTTTCCTCTTTATAATATCAGTATAGATATAGACAAACTGCAGGTTCATACAAATTAGAATCCATGCCTTATTTGTGATACAAAACTACCCACTTTCCCTATTCGAATTCCTGATGCGTTTGCAACCCTCTCCAGGGTTTGTTAATAGAACTAAGCTTTGTATCCCTGTCATCAAACATCGAACTGTCTGAGTGTTTTCACAAATTCTGATTCATTGATGAGTTATTGAAGGACGATACTCTAAAATGAGACACCCTGTAATATAGTCATAGTTCAACTTTTTCCAGTGACAACTGGAGGGAGTTGTGTGATACCTGCAGCAACCAAAGTTTCAAGTCACGAACCCAACCAGAGGGATCTAACCAACCTAATAACTTAAAACACCCCATAGAGGGACATTATAGGAATTTCTGCTTGACTAGCTTTCCTCGATTAGCAAACAATTCAGAAACTTCGAAGTCGGTTAAATTTTTGTCGGATCAAAACTTGGAAGAAAATTACGCTCCATAAAGACCTTTCCGTTCGACTTGAGCGATCCTGAGATGGATTTTCTCGGACGTATGCATTGTTCCTAGCAGTTTAATCTCGACCTCATCTTTCATTAATTCTGTTGGAAATTCATTTCAATATTTTATGAAATGCGTTTCTGGAATTTATCGGAAAAAGTTACGACCCTATGGAAATAGCCGGCGCGAACTATTTAAGAGTTTTATGAAGTCTGGAGAAAAAAATTACTGGAGTTTTGAAGCGTAAACGGTGGGTAGTAAAGTTGTTTTCAACTGGGGTGGTCGTAAATTATAAAGATGCTTACTGCGGCATAGTTTCATACGTGTTCTTCCAGGAAAAACTCTGGAAAAATGTGTAGTTAGAGCGCCTACATAAGGTTACAAGGTTATGAATGAAATATTCCAGTCGGGGTTGACAATGATATATGAGGTGTATCAGGGGAAGATTATTGGATATAACTTCAAGGAAAGCGAGAAACATAGTAGTTTTATTAATGCTTTACATACATAGTCAAAGGAACGTCTGGAAAATATGGATTGATGATTTGCTTAGGCAGGACAGACTTGCATGAGGAGAATACTCGGCAATGTACTAATTGCCGGTGTTTATATCACTAGAGGTTTGAGAATGTGCCCGACTAGAGCACTCAAAAGAGTATGCCACCCATTGAATATCTAAGGAAAGTACAGGTAATGACAGAATCAGAATTTAGAGAGCCTGGTTCTCTCTGGACAAGTAACATCTAATAAGCGAACCAACCCAGTGATATTATGATAAGAAAAGGCATCGAGAAGTAAGATGGCAGAAGAGGAAAGCTTGTTTAAGTATTACAGGCGCTCTGAGGTCTACCCCTACAGCAGCGATGGAATGTCTGCTGTGTCTCCCTCCTTTGCACCTAGTTGTGAAGGCGGTGGCTATGAAGACAGCTCTAGGAATCTGGGAACGGGGATAATGGCGCGATGGAGGACTCTTCACTGGGCACGCAAGGGCCCTCAAAATGGTTAAGGATGCTCACGCTCCCCTTCTCCAAAGAGGTGACCGCGCGGGCACCAAGTTCTACTTCGACGAACCCTACAGGGTAATTGTTCCTGACAGAGACCTATGGTCTTCATCAAACAGGCTTCTTAGTCCAGATGGTCCCACCTGGTTCACTGATGGCTCTGTCACAACAACAGGGTCTGGTGCCGGAATCGTGGTCCTCACTTCAATCAGACTATCCCTCTGGGAAGGACTGTTCCATTGTGCAGGCTGAGCTATTTGCGGTTCTTGCATGCGCACTAGATAATATTCGCAGGGATACTCTGGCCAGCACATTTACATATGTTGCGACAGCCAGGGAACTCTGAAATCTCTATCCGATGTTAAAGGGCCCACTCACTAAGAGGGAAGAGCGAAGACTTGAATGCGCGTGGTACGTGGTACAGTTAAAAGTGTGTGTGTATGGCGTAAATTTGGAATGCGCATTCATCTCCGTCGTGTGGCGTGTGCATTCTTCCCCGTACGCAAAAACGACTGTGTATGGGCAACAAGTCTCTGCACGTTTCATATGTTTAGCAACACAGTGTCGGGTTCGATATTTATACCTTAGAAATTTTTTCCTAAATAACAACACACGCCACTGCCATTAACATCAGATCTTTTTTCGACGTCATCTCACGCTTGTCGCACATCCAAACCAACACGCAAAAGTGTATGTGTGTGGGCAATATGAATGCACACGTTGCGTTAACGCAAACATGCAGAGACTTAACTGCGCATTCTTCCTTCCTAGTGAGTGGGCCCCATTAGAGTTGATTCTCTTTTGGTAGAAGAATGCAGGAAAGCTCTGCGTGGGCTGGGCTCTGATAACTTTTTGAAAGTAATCTGGTGTCCGGCTCACGCGGATTTACCTGGTAACTTTAAGGCAGATGCACTGGCTAGGCGGGAGCCGGATTAGCATTTGTTGGTCCGGAGCCTGCGCTGCCAATCTGTCGCACATCTGTCAGAAGTTTCTTCAGGAACTGGCCGAACAGGGAATTTTCCTTGGAATGGAGCGCAGGGGTGGGCCTGAAGTGGTCGAGGATTCTCATTGAGAGACCGTCCTCGCGATCTGAGGTTAATAGACTTCTGTTGCTGGAGAGGAAACAACTCGGTCTGGTGACTGGTGCATTGACTGGTCACCTGTTTAACAAGCATTTGAAGAGAATGGGATTGACGAGCTGCTCTCTATGCCGGTGGTGCAGGAGTACTGATGAAACGATTGAGCATATTTTGTTCAACTGTGGGAACCTTACTGAGTTAAGGTCAACACACCTAGGAAATCCAACACCTTCTATTCCTATGGTGAAAGGGACCACTCCTGGCAGGCTCGCGACATCTCTGTCTTTGTGTCTGAGGAGCTGAGTCTCTACAGAACGATGCGGGTGAACAATGGGCCACTAGGCCTCAGTTCGGCCGGAAAGGCACCGCACAGAGAAGAAGAAGAAAGATGGCAGAAGAACAAGTGGGAAAAGGAATACACTATGTAAAACTTCAGATTAAATATCGTTAAATGGTATAGAGATGGTTCTAAAAGCACAATAGGAGCCGGCGCTGGAGTATAGGGAAAAAAACTAAGTGTAGGTACACTATTGTTTACCTCCTATTCTAGTGTTTTCAGGCAAAAAATATTTTGGATTAGAAGAATGCTTGCATGGAGACTTATCAAGGGTGTGAAATAGTGATCCATTCTGAGAATCAAGCTGCTATTAGGTGAAGCACTGAACTCCTATGTAACCGACTCAAATCTAATGGGAGTGTCGAAGAAATCTCAAAGAAGAAGGCGAGAAGAACATGATATCTTTAGTAATACACTAGCCCAGTGGCGGCTGCTCAGAGGAGGTGAAGGAGGCCGAGCCTCCACTAATTTCACTGCATTTTATTCAATTTGAATTTAAGTTCAAATAAAAAATCACATTTCTATATCTGCCTTATTTGAAGCATTCTATCTACTATTCAAATCTCAAATTAATAAACATATGTTTATTACTCGGCGATCTAAAACATACATACATTTTCCGCAACACACAATACAGCGTAACGGATAGCAGGCAAACCGCTTAGCGAAGGAGGCTCGCTTCCACGAGTCGAGATTCGTTAGAATGTAACATTTCAAACTTCTTCAAATGAACGATGCGGGAACCACTCAAAACTCAAGCTGGAGATCACGTGTCGGAGGCGCGGCTCCGCGCATTATTTTCGCTTCTAGACGAACGAGCTTAGTCAAAACTGAACGTCCGATCGGCCCGAATCAACCGCGGCGATCGTGGATGGAGATCAGCAGTTGTTTTGAACCCTTACCATTTTATCAACGAAGTATTAATCCTCTCAGCGTGCAGTTTGTGGTTTTGTGATATTTTTCGGAAAAGTTTGTAGGTAAGATTTTAATATTTCAGCAAGAAAGATGGAAACGAAAAGAAGAAGTGAGAATTATAATGCAAGTTGTGAACTTAAAGAAACGCAAGATCCTGTAGATAATACCTAGCGATACCGTGTACGGTAAGAACATGAACCTAGGGGTTAATGCCACCATCTTGAATATTTTTCTCGCTCGAATTTTGGTGAACTAATGCATTCTGAGTAGTCTTACTTCTTGTCAATGAAGGACTATCCTTTAAGTCACGAATAGAAAAAATCAACTGGAACGATACATCTTCGTGACAAGGTCTTCCAACGTGAACCCATCGACATCCTATATAATAAATGGATCGGCCCATATAATCCTCGAGCCGTTAAATCAAAGCAGGTCGCACCTCTTATCCGGGGTGTAGGACCGTAAATCACTCCGTATGCGAAATTCGGATTAATGGTCCTCCCGCACACAGGTCTCCTGATGGAACCAAGGAATTCCTTGGCAAGTTGGCTTTGGAGGACGCGTGCCTGATAATGACTATCGGGATTCGAGACTAAAACGGGAATGAGGTTCCCACGGGACTCCTCATACCGGCTGCGGAGGGCTGAGAGCCTGTTCCCTTGTTACGAACAACCTGGATAGCTGGAATATGGATTTTGTGGTGTGGTTTTGTTTACAATGATCGCTTGATGAATTGTTTGTGGTCTAGATCACAAGTCGACTATAGTCCGTTCACGAAAGGTTGAGCCGTCGGTTGGCCATGAAAATTTGGCATATTTCACTGTGTATATTAGAATTTTAGGTTAGGTTGTTCATTTTCTTGTCAGATTGATACTCAACGTTGTCAATATTGCATAGAGTTCTCTGATAACTCGCAAGCTCGTCGGACGAGGCCGGGTACATTCGGCAACGTTGACTTTATTTTACTTTATGACAGCAAATACTACCAACTTCAGAACTTTCCTGAACGGACTATATATCTTGATTGATATTTGAGAGTAACTGGAATTTATGGAAAAATTTATTTGAGGAAAAGTTTGGGATTGGTTGACTTCACGTTGAAACTGTTTGTTACATAAATTTTAGCTCAACGTGAAGGGTCGCAACTGAAGGTGTTTCAAATTGCGCCTTTTTTCAACTAAATAAAATACCCCGGTGATGTTAGCTCCCGGCCAACCAGCTCCAAGCGCGCCTATTCCACCACGGTCGATGAGGTCGCCCGGCGTCAGCTGATTTGTTTTACGGTTAATTCTGAGGAATGCTACATCGGAAGTGATCGAATTCATACCGCAAGCAAAGAATTGAACAATTCAAATATATTTAAACTTCCTTTTATTCAATTTCTATCACATTAGGGGAAAAATCGGTATTTACTCGTACGAAACAATTTATTGAAGTTTCATTAGTTTGAGATATACGGCCAAGAATTCTGATGAATGGAATGGACTAGGCTTCATTCAACGTACTTTGGAGTAAATTTTCAATCATTTCTACCCCAGCTCCAAAGATCGAACTTGGGGTTTTCAAGTTTTACGGTTAGCACGATCGAATAATATTTTTTTTGTATTTCGAATGTCCGGCCAAAAGTCCGGTGGATGATATAGTTAGGACATTAAATAAACTATTTCTAGAAAAATGTGTTCGTTTCTGAAAACCTCATACCCCCAGCTCCAAGGATAAAACACACTCTCTCGTCTCGAACTAGATATGACAACATTTCTTTTTTTTGTGCTTGTTTCGGGAACCCGGCCAACAATTCCGTTAAATGGTTTTCATCGTATATGATATGAGTTATATTGGAGAAAAATTTCGTTAGATTCTGAGAATCCTGCAACCCTATATGTGAGGATCGTTCTCAACACTGTTTAGTTGCGCTGTTGACTCGATGGCAAAAATCCATTTTTCTTCTATTTGGGATGTCCGGCCAAGAATTCTGAAAAGTGGATTCGATAGAGCATTATACAAATTACGTCTGACATAATTTTCAATCGATTCCTTGCTCCACACAACCCCAGCTCCAAGGATCGAACTTGGGGTTTTCAAATTTTACTGTTAACACGATCGAATAAGATTTTTTTTTATTTCAAATGTCCGGCCAAAAAGTCTAGTAGATGATATCGTTAGGACATTATATAAGCTATCGCAAAAAAAAGTTTCGTTCGTTTCTGAGAACCCCATACCCCCAGCTCCAAGGATAAAAGCCGACGCTCTCTCGTCTCGAACTAGATATGACAACATTTCTTTTTTTGTGCTTGTTTCGGAAACCCGGCCAAAATTGTGTTAAATGGTTTTCATCGTGTATGATATGAGAATATTGGAGAAAAAATTCGTTAGATTCTGAGAACCCTGCAACCCTAGATGTGAGGATCGTTTCAACACTGTTTAGTTTCGCTGTTGACTCGATGGCAAAAATCCATTTTTTTTTCTATTTGGGATGTCCGGCCAAAAATTCTGAAAAGTGGATTCGATAGAGCATTATACAAATTACGTCTGACATAATTTTCATTCGATTCCTTGCACCACACACCCCCAGCTCCAAGGATCGAACATGAGATGTTCAAGTTTTACTGTTAACAATATGGGATAAATTTTTTTTTTGTATTTCGAATGTCGATCTTTCGTTACCGAGATATAGACAGTTCAAAGTGCCCTGCTGGTGTGACGTTAAACCACAAACGGATCTTGCCGACATGTGTCATTCGAAGGTCTCTTTTTGCACAACAATCTGTTTATTTTGCCCATTTATTCATTGAAAGATTTTTGAAAAAAAAATATTTTCTTGTCCCGCCCTAGCAAGTGAGGTATCTGCGTTTTGCCCCTGTTTTGCCTCTTTCAAAACTGAAATCAGTTCATTCTACTCATTTATCCCATATTGTTAACAGTAAAACTTGAAAACCCCAAGTTCGATTCTTGGAGCTGGGGGTGTGTGGTGCAAGGAATCGAATGAAAATTATGTCAGACGTAATTTGTATAATGCTCTATCGAATCCACTTTTCAGAATTTTTGGCCGGACATCCCAAATAGAAGAAAAAATGGATTTTTGCCATCGAGTCAACAGTGAAACTAAACAGTGTTGAGAACGATCCTCACATATAGGGTTGCAGGGTTCTCAGAATCTAACGAAATTTTTCTCCAATATAACTCATATCATATACGATGAAAACCATTCAACGGAATTTTTGGCCGGGCTCCCGAAACAAGCACAAAAAAAAAGAAATGTTGTCATATCTAGTTCGAGACGAGAGAGTGTGTTTTATCCTTGGAGCTGGGGGTATGGGGTTTTCAGAAACGAACAACATTCTGTCTGGAAATAGTTTATATAATGTCCTAACTATATCATCCACCGCACTTCTTGGCCGGACATTCGAAATACAAAAAAAAATGTATCCCATATTGTTAACAGTAAAACTTGAACATCTCATGTTCGATCCTTGGAGCTGGGGGTGTGTGGTGCAAGGAATCGAATGAAAATTATGTCAGACGTAATTTGTATAATGTTCTATCGGATTCAGTTTTCAGAATTTTTGGCCGGACATCCCAAATAGAAGAAAAAAATGATTTTTGCCATCGAGTCAACAGCGAAACTAAACAGTGTTGAAACGATCCTCACATCTAGGGTTGCAGGGTTCTCAGAATCTAACGAATTTTTTCTCCAATATAACTTATATCATTTACGATGAAAACCATTTAACGGAATTTTTGGCCGGGTTCCCGAAACAAGCACAAAAAAGAAATGTTGTCATATCAAGTTCGAGACGAGAGAGCGTCGGCTTTTATCCTTGGAGCTGGGGGTATGGGGTTCTCAGAAACGAACGAAACTTTTTTTCGTGATAGCTCATATAATGTCCTAACGATATCATCAACTAGACTTTTTGGCCGGACATTCGAAATACAAAAAAAATATTATTCGATCGTGTTAACAGTAAAACTTGAAAACCCCAAGTTCGCTCCTTGGAGCTGGGGGTGTGTGGTGCAAGGAATCGAATGAAAATTACGTCAGACGTAATTTGTATAAAGCTCTATCGAATCCACTTTTCAGAATTTTTGGCCGGACATCCCAAATAGAAGAAAAAATGGATTTTTGCCATCGAGTCAACAGCGAAACTAAACAGTGTTGAGAACGATCCTCACATTTAGATTTGCAGTGTTCTCAGAATTCAACGAAATTTTTCTCAATATAACTTATATTATACACGATGAAAACCATTCAACGGAATTCTTGGCCGGTTTACCGAAACAAGCACAAAAAAAGGAAATCTTGTCATATCGAGTCCGAGACGAGACAGCGTCGGCTTTTATCCTTGGAGCTGAGGGTATGGGGTTTTCAGAAACGAACAAAACTCTTTTTCCTGATAGCTCATATAATGTCCTAACGATATCATCTACTAGACTTTTCGGCCGGACATTCGAAATACAAAAAAAATATTATTCGATCGTGTTAACAGTAAAACTTGAAAACCCCAAGTTCGATCCTTGGAGCTGGGGGTGTGTGGTGCAAGGAATCCATTGAAGATTATGTCAGACGTAATTTGTCTAATTCTCTATCGAATAAACTCTTCAGAATTTTTGGCCGGTCATCCCAAATAGAAGAAAAAATGGATTTTTGCCATCGAGTCAACAGCGAAACTAAACAGTGTTGAGAACGATCCCCACATTTAGGGTTGCAGGGTTCTCAGAATCTAACGAAATTTTTCTTCAATATAACTCATGTCATACACGATGAAAACCATTCAACGGAATTTTTGGCCGGGTTTCCGAAACAAACAACAGAAACAAAGAAAATATAGTCATATCGAGTCCGAGACGAGAGAGCGTCGGCTTTTATCCTTGGAGCTGGGGGTATGGGGTTCTCAGAAACGAACGAAACTTTTTTTTCGTGATAGCTCATATAATGTCCTAACGATATCATCTACTAGACTTTTTGGCCGGACATTTGAAATACAAAAAAATATTATTCGATCGTGTTAACAGTAAAACTTGAAAACCCCAAGTTCGATCCTTGCAGCTGGGGGTGTGTGGTGCAAGGAATCGAATGAAAATTATGTCAGACGTAATTTGTATAATGCTCTATCGAATCCACTTTTCAGAATTTTTGGCCGGACATCCCAAATAGAAAAAAAATGGATTTTTGCCATCGAGTCAACAGCGAAACTAAACAGTGTTGAAACGATCCTCACATCTAGGGTTGCAGGGTTCTCAGAATCTAACGAATTTTTTCTCCAATATTCTCATATCATACACGATGAAAACCATTTAACACAATTTTTGGCCGGGTTTCCGAAACAAGCACAAAAAAAAGAAATGTTGTCATATCTAGTTCGAGACGAGAGAGCGTCGGCTTTTATCCTTGGAGCTGGGGGTATGGGGTTCTCAGAAACGAACGAAACTTTTTTTCGTGATAGCTCATATAATGTCCTAACGATATCATCTACTAGACTTTTTGGCCGGACATTTGAAATACAAAAAAAATATTATTCGATCGTGTTAACAGTAAAACTTGAAAACCCCTAGTTCGATCCTTGGAGCTGGGGGTGTGTGGTGCAAGGAATCGAATGAAAATTATGTCAGACGTAATTTGTATAATGCTCTATCGAATCCACTTTTCAGAATTTTTGGCCGGACATCCCAAATAGAAGAAAAAATGAATTTTTGCCTTCGAGTCAACAGCGAAACTAAACAGTGTTGAGAACGATCCTCACATATAGGGTTGCAGGGTTCTCAGAATCTAACGAAATTTTTCTCCAATATAACTCATATCATTTACGATGAAAACCATTTAACGGAATTTTTGGCCGGGTTCCCGAAACAAGCACAAAAAAATGAAATGTTGTCATATCTAGTTCTAGACGAGAGAGTGTCGGCTTTTATCCTTGGAGCTGGGGTATGGGGTTCTCAGAAACGAACAACATTTTTTCTGGAAATAGTTTATATAATGTCCTAACTATATCATCCACCGGACTTTTTGGCCGGACATTCGAAATACAAAAAAAATATTATTCGATCGTGCTAACCGTAAAACTTGAAAACCCCAAGTTCGATCTTTGGAGCTGGGGTAGAAATGATTGAAAATTTACTCCAAAGTACGTTGAATGAAGCCTAGTCCATTCCATTCATCAGAATTCTTGGCCGGATATCTCAAACTAATGAAACTTCAATAAATTGTTTCGTACGAGTAGATACCGATTTTTCCCCTAATGTGATAGAAATTGAATAAAAGGAAGTTTAAATATATTTGAATTGTTCAATTCTTTGCTTGCGGTATGAATTTGATCACTTCCGATGTAGCATTCCTCAGAATTAACCGTAAAATAAATCAGCCGACGCCGGGCGACCTCATCGACCGTGGTGGAATAGGCGCGCTTGGAGCTGGTTGGCCGGGAGCTAACATCACCGGGGTAATAAAATATAGATGGCGCACTGAATTCGTCTGGTTATTTTGATTTAAGAAGTGTGATATATTACATTTATAAAGATGGCTACGTGTACGATAAAACAAAGTGTTCAAATTGTTGAATTATTTCTTTCTGTAAAAAGAAGTTTCAGAAAATTTCTCGAATTTTATGGTTTAGTTACATAATCGTCCATTTGAAAGCACCATTGGTCGAATTATTAGAATATTTCAAGAGACCGGCTCAGTGGAAGTTGAAAAAAATTAAAAATAAAGTCGTAGCGGTAGTTCACACAGAAAATATTGATTTGGTTAGACGACGTTCACAACAAGTTGGGAGCCCACAACATGGTGTATTTCATAAGGGTTTTCCAATGAGAGGTGTTATTTTGAATATCCCGCTATTTCGGTAGATGTCACGTTTGAAGCTGTCATTTTTTGACATTTTACTAGTAGAAACTACGCCATAAATAAAAATGGAACGATCCACGCTTCAATAAGGCATTGAAATCATTTAAATTCACTATAAAAATGGTGAAGAGACAGTTCGTAATACTCGAACATTTTGAGTCGTCGTGAAGCACCTTGTCAGACCGCCAAGAAGAAATTGGTGGGAAAATTCGAGCTCTTGGGACATGTTAGTGATGTGAAGAATAAAACCCGTGCACGTCGCTCAAGAACAGCCAAGAATATTGCTGCTGTAGTTGAAAGTGTTGAAAAAATCCCAAGTTTGTCCGTTCCTCGTCGTTCTTTGGAATTAGGCATTCCACAGAAGTCATTACATTACTGAACAACGTTTACTTTCAACAAGACGGCCCTACGTCGATACGAAACCCTTGATATTTTGCGGGAAAAGTTTCCGGACCGCGTTATCTCTCAAAGAGGTCATCACAATTGGCCACCGAGATCTTGTGATTTAACACCTCGCGACTTCTTCCTTTTGGGCCACGTGAAAGAGAAGGTCTACGCCAATAGCCCAGCGTCGATTCAAGACCTTAAATATGGAATTCGTGGGGCTATCGAGGACATAGGGCAGTCACTTTGCGATTTGGTCATGGAAAATTTCATTAAAAGGATATGGTCCTGTAAGCGTGGTCGTGGTGGTCATTTGCCTGATGTTATATTCCACTATTGACGGCATAGCTTCTTCTTTATAAAGAAATAAACATCTGATCATTTATATTGAAAAATGGCATTTTCCTTTAAATTTGAAAATAACACCTATTATTGGAAAACCTACTACAAGGAATAAGAATGTAGCTCTGAATGCATATAAGGTTCAATAACACAGATCGCCTGATGGACGCGTGCCGTCAGCCTAATAATGACTATCGGGACTAAAACGGGAATGAGGTTCCCACGGGACTCCTCATACCGGCTGCGGAGGGCTGAGAGCTGAGAGCCTGTTCCCTTGTTACGAACAACCTGGAACGTAAATAGCTGGGGGTTTCGATTAGGGGATTGGTGATTGTTTTGTTTACAATGGTCGCTTGATGGATTGTTTTTGGTCTAGACCACTGGTCGGCTATATCTTGATTGATATTTGGAGTTTATGGGAAAATTGATTTGAGGGAAAGTTTGGGGTTGTTTGACTTCATGTTAAAATAGTTACCTGAAATGGCTCAACGAACAAGGGTCGCCACTTATGGGTCGATTACATTGAGGTACTTTACAATCTGCTACTGAGCGAAATTGGAAGCGAGTGAATTAGCTCGTGAGATTTTGATGATTACACACAAAACTGTCTACTCGCTGAGTAGCCAACAATCTAGCGATCCACGTGAGGTTTATGTTTGTATCGTTGTCAAGGATCTGAGTTAAAGTCAAATACGTTTTCGAATTTAAGAACCAGGAACCACCGAGTAGATGAGAACTCACAGATTGTTTAGTAGCAACTGTGATTACACACGGCTTGTTTACATGCCAACAAGCCAAAACGCCAGCGAATTAGCGTGTAAAGTAGACCAGCTTTCAACTCGCAGATTTTTTGCAGAAATATCTCGGATTCAGATAGAACATAAAAAATAAAGATGACAAGTTCCCTTTATTTTTTTCCTAGCGGCCCTCCCTACGAAGATACGACCTCCTAAATGACGCCACTGGAAATTAATTTTAGTGGAATAAATTTCAAATACTTACTTCTTTCATTTTTTTTTCGAAAACGGTTCATTTTATCGACACTGAACAAGTGTACCTTTTTTAAGCTTAATGTTCCAGGTATCCAAATTTGTTTTTTTATCACCTCATCATACAGGGTGTTTAAAATGTAAGCATTAAAATGTACAACCCAGTCCGCCCCTGGTAACTAAACAAGCTAATTGAAATTTGAGTGCGGTGATTTCAGAGGTCCTATTAATCATATCAAATTTTCATCAAATTATATCGGGTAGTTTGAAACTTATTCCACAAAAATGAATTTCCAGTGGCGTCATTTAAGAAGTCGTATCTTCATAAGGAGGGCCGCTAGGAAAACAATTATGGGAACTTGTCATCTTCATGTTTTATGTTCTATCTGAATATAGGAGATTTCCCACATGTAGATTGAAACGGATGTCATTATTCCAATCAACCACAATCTAATCTAATCTTACTAGTTTTCCCTCATTCAGAGAATTATTCAACCATACAGGGAAAGAAACATTTCCTAATACACCAAAAATTCCAAGAACCTCCACACACCCTCATAAAACTCCAAAAAGTCAATCGATCTTCACACTCTCCGCTGTAACTCCAAACTAATGAAACTCTGAATTCTTCCAGCGTTGCCCTTTAATTAAAATTCTGAACTCGAACGTATCTCTCTCTCGACCCGTATCCGAGGGTTGTAAAAGTTGCAATATGTAATTAGAATTCGTTCGCTAACTTCTCCCCGTCGGTCTATTTTTTCGAATTAGCCATTACTTTCGCGTCGGTTGTTGAAAACAAGAGAGTTACTCTGGGAGTACGCTGTGTGAACTTGAAACTTTGATGCGTTCAATGCAGGTATTAACAGGCTATTGTGCGATAATTAGAATTCCTGGAGTTGCTTCGGGGTTCTTTGATGTCTTACATAAGTTTGATGTGAAGGTTGTTTCAAATTGCTTATTTGCATTCATTCTCAAAAACTTTTTATTGGTAATTAAAGTATCAGTTCTGATATTTATGTGGAAAATAATATCCTTCAAATGGCCTTCTCTTAGAATTCTACGTCATAGACAAACTAAAAAAATAGATGAGCCACTCGTATATTCCGCGCCATCTATCAGAGTTGGACACTAATACACGAAAAAATTATTTTCAATTTGATAGTTAGATGTCGTTGCATTCATGGAAATCCTATCGAGAAAATAGTAAGTATGTAAAATCATTATTATCAAAAACCTTTGAATTGTCAACTGACACAAGGAGTGGTTTGACACGTTCTTTTTGAAATATAATAAATTTCGATATGCCTGCAAGAGTGAATAAGTGCTGTGTTATTGAATGTGAAAATCGAGATGCAAGAAGGTAAATATAAAATATATATTATATATATTCTGTTACCTATAAGAATTAAGATAGTTTTCAAAAAAGTTTTGCATGTATTGAATAAGTTTAGAAGATGAATACTCATATATTGTATTATTGAATTTATTATTGTTAGTTTTTGAGAATGTTTTCAATGCAATTATTAGTTTATTGATTAGATATTTATGAAATAAATCTGTATTTTCAATTGGTGATATTTCAGTTAATAAATTTTTATTCTATCTAGAATTTGATTATTGATCCTCATTTCTCGATTCCGAAAGAAAATCAGATGAAAGTTCGTTGCATTCGTATTATTTTCATGAAAATAAATTTCCTCACTCATCGATAACTTCATCCACACACAAATCCATTTCTGATTTCCTTTTGGAAATTGAATTTCAAAAAACTTTTTGCCTCTTGTATATGGGAGTACCTACCTATTCAAAATGTGCAGTACAGAATTCTTTTTGAGGCAGCTTTACGATACAGATTCCTTTTTCAATTGAGCTTTTTTCACGAATTAGTAATGTTCAACAAAAACAGATGGCGTTGAAGCTTGTTCTACTCTTGTCTCATCTATTCTCCGTTTAGTTCTTTGAATATAAAACCACCAAAATGGTTTTATATTCAAAGGTTTAGTTAGTCTATGACTAAAACCCTCTAAACTATTCAGGAGCTCAACGAGTCCAGTGGCGTAGGCGTGACCAGGCTCGAGACTCTTGTCCTCGATCATTTAGCGATAAAACCGCTGAATAATTCATCCCAATTCCGGAGAAAACGTACGTAACCCTAACAACATTTCGGGTCGAGGAATTGGTCCTGAATAATGGATCGGTTTCTACGATATTTCCACCCCCCAAATAAAGGGGGGGTTTTCTTTTCTCCCGATAGTCTAGTGTTTCAAAGGGCTCGACGACTGCGCTAATGGAATTTTGTATCGTGCACCGTGCGTAAAAATTTTAATTTTCATTTCGGCAATTTTTTTCCTCCTCGGTGTTTTTAGGGAGACGCGAAAGAAATGTTCCTTATGTATTGTGATGTTTATATTCGAGAACGTGTGGGTATTTCGCATATTACGTAATGGAATTTCAGTAACTGCCTAGCGGAGTGAACGGAATTGAGTTGAAATGAAGTTTTTAACGACATTTTTTTCGGTTTATGGTTTTCCGAGAGAGGATTTCGTTTCGAATTTTTTCGCTTCTTCTGTTTTGACGTAGATACTGTAATGTTATTTCAATTTCCGAAATATTGAAGGATACAACAAGTCGGTTTTTTAAAATGAATAAAGGTTGACGCTCACTTGGACGAGACGAAGCGAATAATTGTTTTCCGCAGGCACGATTTGCACTGAATCAAATGGTTAGGCACTCACTTGGGAGGCGCGAAGCGAAGATCAGAATCGTTTGATTCAGTTCAAATCGTGCCTGCGGAAAACAACTCTTCGCTTCGTCTCGTCTCGTCTCGTCCAAGTGAGCGTCAACCTTTATAGTCAGTTTAAATACCATAAGTTGGACATTTAAATGGGTCATTATTGTTCAATTTCATATAGGATGACCCACCTTTTATTTTGAGGTCGACGAAAAAAATATAATAATATACATAGAAAATTCTGTTGTAAATAAAGCTAATACAGTGGAACTTCCCTATAACGAACGTCTGTATAACGAATTTCTCTGTATAACGAATTCCGTACAAGACATTACACCTTGAATCCAAATTCCTTTTAAAAACGCCCTCTAAAACGGAGTTAATTCTGTCTATAACGAAATATTCAAAGAACATCGCTCTTTGAATGGGTATTGGTTAGAAGGTATAAGGGTGGGTTTTTGCCGAAAATTTTCCGGATGTACTTATGTAATAAATCTTGACTTTAAACTAAATCATTACGGCGGGCAGAAAGATCCTTCTGAAACAGTTTTAAATACACCCCTATCTGTTTGGTTTTAATCTAACCATTACGCTAGCGTGAAAGATGTGCAAAAATCTCAAAGGAAGTGCTTAAGTTTGAATGATAAACTTAAATTTATCAGTGAAGTCGACCGCCATATTGCCATCTAGAGACACAAATTTTCTTCTTAACGAAATTTCTTTTTAACGAATTTTTTTGTGGATTTAGCGCTTTCGTTATAGGGAAGTTCCACTGTAGTTTTCCGAAACTATTTTGATCCGATAAGTATGATGGACGAATTTTCCATAGAATTAAAAAAAATCAACCATTTGTTTTCTGTCGATGTCGTTAACATTTTACCTAGGTATTGTATGACTCTATTCATTGATGAAGTTTTGGATAAACAAATTCGTTGAAATCAAAACAGTAGCAAAGCTCTTAATCCCCTGATTGGTTATTTGTGAATCACTTAATACCACTTTTGATAACGTGAAAGCTTTAATTCCTCCGATTTTGTATCGATATCCAGGTATTTTTGCGTAGGTTTTAATCCCGGTATTCAATTTCGCTAATCCTGCAGGAACCTGAATTAGTTCCTGGAAACCTACGCCAACGCTCGACCTTTTTTGATAATTAAATATGCGTATTTTTCGGATGAAATGGACAGAGAGAATTTTTTGCTCACCTTTTTCAGAAGCAACAGAAACAACTGTAAATGGTAAATTTCGCTTCCCTACCTAAACATGATGAAAAAGTTGAAAAAATCCTGGTATATACAGGGTTTTCCAATAAGGGGTGTTATTTTGAATAGCCCGCTATTTCGGTAGATGTCACGTTTGATGCTGTTATTTTTGGACATTTGACAAGTAGAAATTACGCCATTAATAAAAATGGAACGATACACGCTTCAAGAACGCATTGAAATTATTGAAATTCACTATAAAAATGGTGAAAATTTGGCAGAGACGGTTCGTAAAACTCGAACATTTTTGGGTCATCGTGAAACTTCTTGTCGGACCGCAATAAAAAAATTGGTGAAAAATTCGAGCTGTTGGGACAAGTTAGTGATGTGAAGAATAAAACCCGTGCACGTCGCTGAAGAACAGACGAGAATATTGCTGCTGTATCCGAAAGTGTTGAGGAAAACACAGGTTTGTCCATTCCTCGTCATTCTTTGGAATTAGGCATTAACAAACATCATTACACAGTATTCTGCATAAAGATTTGGGTCTTAAGGCTTATAAAGTTCAGTTAACACAAGAACTCAAGCCGGTCGATCATCAACAACGTCGTGTCTCTGCTGATTGGGTCGTTGAAATGCATGAACATGATCCGGAATTACATCGAAAATCATCTTGAGTGATGAGACCCATTTCCACCTCGGTGGCTTCGTCAACAAGCAGAATTGTCGCACAATGAGAATTATTTCAATCAACTTGGTTATTAATCGAGCGACTAATGGTCTTGAACTATCAATCCGCTCACGCGCTAAAATATCTTGACCATTAGTCGCTGTCTTTAATAACCTAGTTGATTAAATAACTATTTCAATGTTCAATTTATGCTATTTTGATGTGTAATTGTAATGGGCAACCGAACACAAAATATTCAGATGCAGTACGAGTAGTGTCACAACTCTACTGGATTATATTATGTAGATTCATAGAAACTCATATTATGTCAAATGTATGTCTTGTGCAAAAAAATAATGGATTTTAATCAAGAATTCATATAATACAAAATTTATATTGGGATCGACGGAAAAATCGTGTAATCGACTCGTTTATTAATCTAGCGATTAACTAACTATTTCCGTAGACTTCAAAATAAGATGTGGGTTTAATTTATAAGCAATTATTACTACCCATTAATGAACTACTGAAGCATCATTGTTAACATTGAAGAGAGAGACTAGAAAAAAATTTTCCTTTCGATTATTAGTCCGACGCTCTCCCACAATTCATATCAAATAAACAATAATTAAAGCTCCCTTAAACCAAAAATCTAAAAAATTTACCACATCCTTCGACGAATCCTAAAACCCAACCTCCCAATCCACCTCTTACTCCTAAAAAACCGAAAAAAATCCAGGAGTCCGCGGGACTCGAACTCGCGCACCGCGTATCGCACAGAGATCGCTCGTCGGGCTTGGGACGTCCGTCGCGTGCGCGTCGCGAGGCTCACGACGGGACGGCGGCGCTTCGACTGGTGCCGATGGCGGACGGACGGACGTTCGCGGAACCACCACGACGCGTCTCGACGCTCTGGAAGCGCCGAGTCTTTGATCGGTAGACATTGATCGCGAAGGTCATGGGTGTGACGGACAGAAGGACGTGCTGGAGGACGTCTTGTGGGCTAGGCGGCACGTTGGAGGTTGGCCAAGGATTTTGGGGTATTGTAACGAATATGCTCCTGTTGGAAAGCCAGTTTTTGGTCTTAAAGTTTCGTAGGAACTTTTTTCAGTTTCTTCCTTCTTCAAAAGCTGTTTTCATAGATGCATTCAAGGACAGAGTGGAACAAGCTAGAGCCACTTTTACTAAAATGAAGAAGGTGTGGACGAGATCTAAGCTTTAGGCAAGGCGCAAAATGACCCGCAGCTTCGTGAGGTGACGCAGCGTGAGTTACGGCGAGATTTTGTAAGTCTAAGGCAAGGCGCAAAATGACACGCAGCTTCGTGAGGTGACGCAGTGTGAGTCACGGCGAGATTTTCTAAATCTAATAAATAAATACGTCCGCGCATACACAATCGCAGTGTGACGTGACCCTGCGAAACGCAGTGTCGATTCCGCAGTTTCTTGTATGTATACACGGTGAGTCGTAGTAGAAATGGAAGAAAAATTGATTGAAGCAGTGCGAATCCGGCAAGTTTTGTACGATACAAGCCATGTAGACTATATGAGGACAAAACTAAAAACTGAATTGGTTACGTTTTAGCCGAAAATAATTTTCAAATTGTCCTTCCTTAAATGCTCTGATTGAAGCAAATTCTCCGTGACTTTTTCTCTTTTTAAGTATAAACTTCTCGATGTCATTCTTTTAGTCAGTTGAGGTAAAAAATATCATTTCGGACATGAACTCATCTCCCGAATCAGATTCCTAAAGTCAATAAAAGAGCAGTAGATATTTCCATTTTGAGCCTGTAACCAACTGCGTTATAGCAATCACCAGCAAGTACCTGCGATCGTATTTGCGCGGTTTCAGCGTTCGCAGCTAACCTCAAAATTCCGCCGTGACTCAAGCTGCGTCACCTCACGAAGGTGCGAGTCATTTTGCGCCTTGCCTTAAGCTCAAAATTCGCCTTATGAGATGTTACGTGCTGTCGGTTTTTTCTACGGAATGGAAACGTGGACTTTGAAAAAGATCGACACCAAGAGGATAGAAGCATTTGACATGTGGATGAACCGTAGAATGCTGAGAAAATCGTGGACGGAGAGAGTGACAAATACGGAGGTTTTGCGGAAAATGCAGAAGGAAAGGGAGTTGATATTAACCAATACTGCAAACTGCAATACTTGGGACATGTTATGAGCGGAAAGATACCGGTTGCTACAGCTTGTCATGCAGGGAAAAATGGTAGGCAAAAAATCCATAGGAAGAAGAAAAAAATCATGGTTGGAGAAATTGTAAGAATAGTACAATTGCAAATGCAACAACTACCAATTGTTTAGAAGAAGAAGATGCATTTGCCTATCCCACAGAGAGGTTCTGGGCCATTAAGTGGCATTTGTGCTCTCTTTCTGGTCATTGTGTTAGCCTCTTCGTTTTCTTTGATTCCTGAGTGGCCAGAAACCCAGACTGAAGAGTCCTTGTTGTTCTTGCCTAATTCATTAGTTTTTTTCGGTACCTACTTCCATATCAGCTTTGAGTCGATGATTCAGGAGTTCAGTGCTTTAATAGCAGCTTGCTATCAGAATGAATCACAGTCACACCCTCGATAGTTTCCAGGTTTCTATTGATGCATCCTTCTGTTGTAAGTATGTCTGTCTGAGTGTAGTGCTCAAATGTTTAAATTTATTCAAAGAATAAGCTGAAAATATTCATATCAAAAGTTTCTCCCTCAATGAATCAAATGTTTTTTTCTTGTTCCATTTGATTTTTGTCTTGATATTTCATTTGACAAAACAGATAATACCTACATTAGAAAATAATAAGGATAGTCCGTTCACGAAACGTTGAACTGTCGGTTGGCCATGACAGTTTGGCATATTCCACTGTGTATATTAAAATTTTAGGTTATGTTGTTTATTTTCTTGTCAGATCGATACGCAATGTTGTCAATATTACATAGAGTTCACTGATAACTCGCAAGCTCGTCGGACGAAGCCAGGTACATTCGACAACGTTGAATTTGTTCATCATTATGACAGCAAATACTGCCAATCTCGTACAAATAAACGAACGCCTACTTTGCGCTTAATAATTTGTGAACGGAGTATAATATACGAGTAAATAGCAGTTCTGTGTCCGGAAATAAAGTCATATACTCTAACTTGCTGTTGAGCCAGGAGAAGCTGCTTTAGAGCTGCTCTGCACCTTGGAACGAATGACTACGATAAAAAAAGTTGGATTCATCACACGCTTATTTCCAATGAACAATCTCCCAAAAACCTCACATAAAATCACCCCAAAATACTCCATCCTCCTGTTCCCCAACCTACAAAGTATCAACTTCGAACTCCAAAGATAACATTCCGCAACATAGTTTCACCATCCCTTCCGTATTTCCAATTTTCCGGGATCGGCTGGATCACAACTGTGACATCCCATTTTCCCGCATCAAACCCTGCTAATAAAACCATATTTTTCTTTCGGCGTCGCGTTCGCCTGGTTGCCTAACAATCGACCGGCTTTCCCACTTTTCGGGCACGTAACTCGTACTTATCGCAGAATCTTTTTGATGGCTTCCTTAACCCTGATCCAGTTTTTTGGGTCCTTTAGCATCCTTCCTCACTTTCTACTTTGTTATACATTTTCTCTCAGAACGCTGACTTAGTTGTTAGGTTCGTTTACCTCGGGCCATGCCTGAGACCCTTGAAGTTGATGAAAAAAATTGCTGCCTAATTTTTATTTTTCGAGTGAAAGGGTCTGGGATTGGATTCAGTCAACTGAAAGTGGTTGGGAATGGTTAGGAATTCGTTTCTTTTCCGAGTTAGATTTAGATATGAATGGAATAATAGATTGAGTGACGAAAAGAGCATACTAAGTGTCGAGTGCTTCATATTTCTTAAAGGTTTTTAAGAATGCACAGTGGCTCATGTTGAACATTCATTTCAAACATAAAATTCACTGAAAGAGTAAAACACTTCCCTTATTTTGTGACAAATCTATAGTTTATTTTCTTGTCAGATTGATACACATTGTTGTCAATATTGCATAGAGTTCTCTGATAACTTGGAAGCTCGTCAGACGAGGCCCGGTACATTCGGCAACGTTGACTTCATTTTACGTTAAGACTGCAAGTACTGCCAACTTCAGATAAATAAACAAACGCCTACTATGCGCACTAATTTTCGTGAACGGACTATAGATTCATTATTGAATCCAATCCGAATCCAGTTTTTTTAATTTTCCAATAACTCCCTGTTATTCCTTTCGGAATATTTTTCGATGCTCCCAAAAAGATCTTTCCGTCCATGTTATTCCTAAACGAGTGACTCATTTTCAATGAAACGCGAAAATAAGACAACAGATGTTCTCAAATCTCAGTTGATCGACGGACGGATTAGCAACTCAAAGTTGTGTTCGATTGTTGCTTTTATACTTTCGTGAATAATAATTAATAATTTAATTGTTTGTTTTGGTGTTTTACATTTATTGATATTAGTTTTGTGAGCGGAAAAATGACAGGAAGAAGACAATTCATCGAGAGAATGGGAGAATGAGGACCATAACTGGCGTTAAGCCTGAAGAAAAGTAAGCATGCAATTCTTCTTTTGTTTCTTCTTTAGTTTTTTTTATTTCGTCATTCAAAAAGCACAAAGTGTTTACTGTGAGCAGCATTACCCCTCTCAAATATGAATGTCTGCTTTTTGAGCGCACGTTCTGCTTAAACGAATGCTATATCGTTTTGCCCAAATATCTGTAATTTTAGAATTTTGAGCCGAAAATGGTCTCAAACGATAGGGTTTGGTTAGGTTAGGTTAGGTTGGGTTAAAATGGTCTCAAACGATAGGGTTAGACCCTCTGATGACGAATTCGTGATCAAATTCAATTCTGTCCGTGGGGCCGTCTGTTAGCACAAAACTTTCGAAGGGATTGTCCTAGAGACTTGAAATTTTCAGGATGAATTCGGGTCCCAAATGGCTCAGTTTAGTTCGTTTACCAACCAAATCGTACAGAATGTTCCATAAAATGTGGCCATTCAAAATTTTTGTTCCTCAATATCTCGGACATAAATTGAACGAAGAATTTAAAAAATAAATATTATTTTAAAATATACCGGTGGCATACCCCTTTCCTTAGTCAGTTTTCAAGTAAAACTTTTAACATCCTGTACCTTGGGAACAATTCCTTTCAGGGCCTACATTTATATGGTCACTTTTTCTCATAAAATGATCTGATAAATGACCCCCTTAAGTCTTTCACATCAATTCAGAAACACTCTGTATTTATAACACTTCAACAGTCGTCCTATTCCTATCTCAAATAATTATGGAAAAGCAATGTTCCCACTTACAAAATCTTAATCAAATCCTTCTAAAACATACAGACAATTTCATTAGATTGAACAAGCTATACATTTATCCAAGAATTGTCTTACAATTCTCATCTAATTCCATTCGAAAACTTCCACAAGTCCATTATAAGTTCATCGAACTAAAAGGTCCAAAAAGTTTCTAGCCAATCACCTCATATCCAATTGACGACACCTTCAAATGTCCGCAGTCTGCAAAACCTAACAAATCTGGCATCGAACTCCCAACTTGGACAAACTTTGGGCGCTCTGTTAACAAAATATGAATCACAGTAATTCACTTCCAGTTAAAGTTTTTCTCGCCTGACGAAAAGGCCAGCAACGTTGAAATAAAGTTCAGTTTACCAGAAGCGTTTTCGTACTCTTGTTCTTAGGATCAAGGGAAGTATTATTGGCTAGATGGATATACAGGGTGTTTCCTAAACATGCGGCAAAAATTCAGGGGATGGTTCCTTGGACTATTCTAAGAATATTTTGTCCTTTGATGATTTTTGAAAAACCTCTTTGTTTCGAAGATTTTAGATAGTAACATTTTATTATGAAAAATTACATGAAAATTTAACTTAACCTACAAAAACTGTTGAAAATGACCACCTCTAGCCAAAAAAACGAATTCAAATGAAAACCGTGTTTAATCTGTAGGTATTCCTTTACCATCTGAACTTATCAATTTTAAGTCAAAAAACTGGCCGTTTTTAGTAATTGTAATGTTGTTAAACAAATTTAAAAATAAATTGTACCTACTTAGTAAACACAGTGCGGTACGCATTTTTATTTAAACTATTATTAATTTTAAAAATATGAAAAATGTTGTTCGCCCTGTATCTTCGAAACAAAGAGGTTTTTCAAAAATCATCAAAGGACAAAACATGCTTGAAATAGTCCAAGGAACAACCCCCTGAATTTTTGCCGCATGTTTAGGAAACACCCCGTATAAAGGGTTTTCCAATAAGAGGTGTTATTTTGATATTCAAAGAAAAATGCCATTTTTCAATATAAATGATCGGATGTTTATTTCATTATAAATAAGAAGCTATGCCGTTAATAGTGGAAAATAACATCAGGCAAATGACCACCACAACTACGCTTACAGGACCATATCCTTTCAATGAAATTTTCCATAACCAAATCGCAAAGTGGCTGCTCTATGTCCTTGATAGCCTCACGAATTCCATCTTTGAGGTCTTGAATCGACGCTGGGCTATTGACGTAGACCTTCTCTTTCACGTGGCCCCAAAGGAAGAAGTCGCAAGGTGTTAAATCACAAGATCTCGGTGGCCAATTGTGATCACCTCTTCGAAAGATAACACGGTCCGGAAACTTTTCCCACAAAATATCATAGGTTTTGTTGCTTGTGTGGCACGTAGCGCCATCTTGTTGAAAGTAAACGTTGTCCAGATCAATACTATCCAATTTCGGCCATTAAAAATCAGTAATCATCTCTCGATAGCGCAATCCATTTATCGTAACTGTTGCTGAAGCCTCATTTTCGAAAAAGTAAGGTCCAAAGACTCCGCCGGACCATAAACCGCACCAAACAGTCACACGTTGAGGATAGAGAAGCTTTTCAACAATAACTCTCGGGTTTTCCGAGCCCCAGATGCGACAATTTTGCTTGTTAACGAAACCACCGAGGTGGAAATGGGTCTCAACACTCAGGATGATTTTTAGATGGAATTCCGGATCATTTTCATGCATTTCAACGACCCATCAGCAAAGGCGTTGTTGATGATCGGCCGGCTTGAGTTCTTGTGTTAACTGAACTTTATAAGCCTTAAGACCCAAATCTTTATGCAAAATACGGTGTAATGACGTTTGTGGAATGCCTAATTACAAAAACCGACGAGGAATGGACAAACCTGGGTTTTCTTCAACATTTTCCGCTACAGCAGCAATATTCTCGGCTGTTCTTGAGCGACATGCAAGGGTTTTATTCTTCACATCACTAACTTGTCCCAACAGCTCGAATTTTTCCGCCAATTTCTTTATTGCAGTCCGACAAGGTTCTTCATGACGACCCAAAAATGTTCGAGTTTTACGAACCGTCTCTGCCAAATTTTCACCATTTTTATAGTGAATTTTAATCAATTCAATGCGTTCTTGAAGCCTGTATCGTTCCATTTTCATTAATGGCGTAGCTGCTACTTGTCAAATGTCAAAAAATGACAGCTTCAAACGTGACATCTACCGAAATAGCGGGCTATTCAAAATAGCACCTCTTATTGGAAAACCCTTCATCTCTCTATTAAAATATTTTTTATGGTACTGCTATTATTTATAAACCACGTGGCAACGTGTTGAAAATGTAACGAGAATTCGTGGAAAAATTCAATACTCTTTCACAAATTTTAATATTGCCCAAAATTTTTGGAACCAGACCTAATTATACAATTTTATTTTCAGCAATGGCGTCAGTTTTTCGATAAGGTGAGTAAGTTTTCCCTCGTTTTTATTGGGATTAACTCAACTTTTTTCTCAACAGTACGGGCTATTGCTACTATCTAGAGTTTTTTCGTCTGTCTCCACATAATATTTCGGAATTATTTATTTTCATTTGGGTCAAGTTCAATTTGCACAGGTTATCATTCTAAAAACGCCATCATTAGATATTTGTCTCGAGGTTTTGTAGTACCAAGTGTCAATAAGTGTATATAATTAGAGTTTACTTAAGTATAGCGACTTCACAAAATTGCGTAGGTATATTTTTCGATTTTGTTATGTTTGGTAGTCAAAAAATCTTCTCCTAAGTCCTCGATTACTACAACTTCTTTACGTCGTTTCATGAATTTTTCTTCGAGAATAAATTATGTGACAAAAATATAGAATGCTCACCTTCTTCAAGGGTTACCAACCTTAAAACAAACACTTTCAGAGGTACAGTGTCTTTTTCCACCTCAACACAACTGATAAAGCATTTACCCGACCTCCAGAACTAAAACGAACTATACCAGCTCACTTGAAAGCACTGACTTGTACAGTTTCTTCGCGACCTTATATCCTATCGAAAAATCGCCGCGTTTCCCGACTGAAAGCTTCCCGGAAAACTCCTAAGTATCTGAAGATATCTACGCTTTGCAATTAAAACTCCCAGTGCTCGCCCCACGCTCTCTTTGATATTCCCGTGTTGTCCCGGAAAATAAAAACGATTTAACAGTCCATGTACTCTTAAAATCGAATTAAAATAATGTCTATTAACTCGATATTTCATTTTATCTGAACATACACTCGTAAATCCAAGTTTTATGACTGGAAATGGGAGCTACGAGATTGCCTGGATTTTTCCTCTTGGTATCGTTAAATTTTATTTTGCTAAGTGGTACGTTTTACCACGTTGTTTCTTTGAAATGTTGCGTTTGGAAATTTCTCAGAAAGCTTCAAAATAAGGGGAAAATTGTGGAAATATAATATATTCCATTTCAAATGAAGATTGACTACAATCTCTATATTTCAGAGTGGCGGATTTACCAGTTTACAAAGTTGAGGAACACGTAGTTAACGAACGCTACCAAAACGGAACAAAATCCTAGAAAATTTTAAGTTTAATACTTTCTTCAATGTTTATAAGGGTTTCCAATAAGAGGTGTTATTTTGAATAGCCCGCTATTTCGGTAGATGTCACGTTTAAAGCTGTCATTTTTTGACATTTGACAAGTAGAGACTACGCCATTAATAAAAATGAAACGATACACGCTTCAAGAACGCATTGAAATTATTTAAATTCACTATAAAAATGGTGAAAATTTCGCAGCGACGCGACGGTTAGTAAAACTCGAACATTTTTGGGTCGTCGTGAAGCACCTTGTCGGACCGCAATCAGGGCCGAGGCTAAAGATGAATTTAAGGTAGGGCAATGGATGTAACGGATAGGGCAGAAGTAAGAAAATTTTACTCGATGTAAGCTTTACTACTACTATTACTATTTTTTAAGGTAGGGCATTGGAAATTAAAGGTAGGGCATTGCCCCATTTTGCCCTCCCCTAGCTACGGCCCTGACCGCAATAAAGAAATTGGTGGAAAAATTCGAGCTGTTAGGACAAGTTAGTGATGTGAAGAATAAAACCCGTGCACGTCGATCAAGAACAGCCGAGAATATTGCTGCTGTAGCCGAAAGTGTTGAAGAAAACCCAGGTTTCTCCATTCCTCGTCGATCTTTGGAATTAGGTATTCCACAAACGTCATTACACACCGAATTTTGCATAAAGATTTGGGTTTTAAGGCTTATAAAGTTCAGTTAACACAAGAACTCAAGCCGGCCAATCATCAACAAGTGTATTTGCTGATTGGGTCGTTGAAATTCTGGACCGTGTTATCTCTCGAAGAGGTGATCACATTTGGCCACCGAGATCTTGTGATTTAACACCTCGCGACTTCTTCCTTTGGGGCCACGTGAAAGCGAAGGTCTACGCCAATAGCCCAGCGTCGATTCAAGACCTCAAAGATGGAATTCGTGAGGCTATCGAGGACATAGGGCAGCCACTTTGCGATTTGGCTATGGAAAATTTCATTAAGAGGATATGGTCCTGTAAGCGTGGTCGTGGTGGTCATTTGCCTGATGTTATTTTCCACTATTAACGGCATAGCTTCTTCCTTATAATGAAATAAACATCCGATCATTTATATTGAAAAATGGCATTTTTCTCTGAATATCCAAAATAACACCCCTTATGGGAAAACCCTTTATGTGTTTATGGTCCAGCAGATTTGTGACATTAGGTACTCGTATCGCTTTTGAATACTTAATTACCTTGTGTTCGGTTGCCATGTCAATTGCACATTAAAATCGGATATTAATGATCAATTTCGTACACATTAAAATCACCTTTAATTTCGAGGTCGACGGAAAAATAGCATCAATTGAACATAAAAGTGTGTCATTATTGTTCAATTTCGTATACTCTAAACCCACCTTCTATTTTGAGGTCAACGAAAAAAAAAACATAATGCTCGAAATTCTTGTATTAGATAGGTACCCATCAAAACCTCTAGCAGTAAACAAACATATAAATAAATATTTACATTTGAAAAAACACACGTTAAAACTATGGTATCAAGAAAAAATCAATGTATAAATATACACTACACCAAATAAAAACAACAATCAATAAAACATATCCAAAATTCTTTTATAAATGCCAATAATAAAAAACATGTACCGAATCTCAGTATATTTTAGAATTTTCTGGTCGAATTTCAACTCAGCACCGCTCAGCTCTCAATCTGTACATTGTTAATTTCTTCTTCTCGCTCCGATCTCGGCTATCTGCTGATCCACTCTTTCGCTGGTACCTGAGAACGATTTTGGATCAGGTCCAATCATTTGGATCAGCTGAGGTACCTCTTGTCTTGAAACTTGGGAGAATTTAGCCAGAGCTTTCATGCACCTGAAGAGGTGTTCTTCTGATGGTTTGGTACTGAAGAATTGAAGTACCGCCATTGCCAACTCCACTGCTACGTCATCGAACACCTGGAACCATAGATAATTAGATAATGACGACTTCTATCTGTTGGTTGGCCTCATCAGAAACTCACTCTATGACTAACACTTTGATACCAATTACAGTAGGGGCGTTCGGCATTGACCTCCGCGAGCGGACGGATTTTTTTGTCACGTGACCACAGATCGTACAGATAAATCTGAAATATCTGGGAATAAACGAACGGTACAGAGCATCTGCCACAGAACATACTGTTCTGTTCTACTTTTATAGATTATGAGATTTCAAAGATCACTATTTTGGGAAATATGCTCATCTTTTAACGATACTTTCACCCTTTTAGTAGCTCCTCCATAAAATCTCAATTAAATAATTAAGTGCAAAGGCACTGAATGCAAAAGAAACGAGTAATGCAATATCCCCTTCTGGTCGTTCAATACGGCGATAGTTGTACCGAAAGATCCTGATCAATTAATTGATTAATAACACGAAAAAGAAGCGGGAAAGCAATATCTCCTCCTGCCCATTTATAACTACGATAGCAATATTGAAAAATTTTAATGAATTAATTGAGTTTTTAATGAATAAATGAAAACAGAAGAATAAAACTGTTAGAATTTTTCAATCTGTCGGTTGTCGGATCAGAAAACTCAACATAAAACAAAACAAAAATATAAAAAACATAAAACTCTATGGATAAAATCGCTTTGCTCCGTCGAAATAGACCGAGCGAAAAGATCGACGTCCGATTGCTCAGATTTTTATGACGAACGGTACAGATTTGTATTCCCCTCAATCCGGATGTAATAAACGAACGGTTTAGATCGATCCGACACGTCCGATGTCGATGCCGAACGCCCCTAGTGGAACTTTCCTATAACGAATTTATCTGTGTAACGAATTTCGTACAAGACATTGCACCTTGAATCCAAATTCCATGTTAAAAACACCCTCTAAAACTAGGTAAATTAACTCTAAAACGAAATATTCAAAGAACATCACTCTTTGAATGGGTAGTGAGAAGGTATAAGGGTGGTTTTTTCCGGACGTACGTAATTGATTCCGACCTTGAAATAAATCATTACGGCGGGCAGAGAGATCCATCTGAAACAGTTTTAAATACACCCCTGGCTGTTCGGTTTCAATCTAACCATCATGCTAGTGTGAAAGTTGTGCGAAAATGTCTAAAAGAAAGTGCTTAATTTTGAATGATGAACTCAAATTTATCAGTGAAGTCGAACGCGACATTTCCGCCTATGGAAAAAATTTTTCTGTATAACGAAATTTCTTTATAACGAATTTTTTTGCGGATTTAGCGCTTTCGTTATAGAGAAGTTCCACTGTAGTTGAATTCTTCATCTATTCATTGGTATCCTGCTTTAGTGATAGACCAAGTCCAAGAAAGGCCTTAAGATGATACCAAAGACAAATAAAGACCCTGCACTGAGTCATCTCATGAAGGGAGGGGCGAAACAATTTTGAGGCAAACATGGGCGAGGCTAGGCTTTGGATTAGTTCGGAGTGCCCAATGAGATCACAATATTTATCCCTCATGTTGAAATATAGGGGGTAGAGAGAGGGGAGGATGGTTTCTATTGGTTAAATCTTAATTAAGGACAGCACGTGTCTTGCATAGGTAAATAAACTTTATTATTTATTTATTATTAAGTTTATTTATCTATGGTATCTTGACTCTATGTGCATTCGATAAGGCATTCTTCAAAAGTTGGAATTTCGCAAAATGTGTCAAGACCGTTCGTGGTAAACCATCGGTTTAGGCATGTAAGATGGCAGCGATTTGTTTACAACAAAATGACGCATGCGCAGAGAGTGCTAAACGTCCTTTTGGTTGCCAGATTGTGCAAAAGCTATATCTTTGGAATCCAATGTTGACATGTAACTAGGATTTGCGAATTCTTCTGGAAAAAAATTATAAAATTAATCTTAACAAATATTGTCCATTCAGATGATCTGCGCAATTATTACTGAAGGGAAGATTTAAGAAGGAAATGAACACGACCACTTTTGAAATATAATGTGAAATTGCACTATATATTTTATTCTTCACAAAGGTGATAAAGAAATAAATTAATGTTATCTTTTCAATTAGAATTTTCAGAATATATTCTCTATATGGAAAGAAATAAAACAATTCATTTGATTTATTTTAGAGTTGCTTAGTTCGGAGTGCTACGCACAGCATACTAATATATGTTAAGGAAAGAAAGAACTAAAGCAAGGAAAACGTACACTCATGCAACTTTTAAATAAAAAATTTATGAAATCACATTTCTGTTCGACAAAAAGTTAAAGCAAGCTATGTATTTCACTTGAATTGAAATAATAAAAATTTATTTGTATTGTTTAGTGGAACCTCGATATAACGAATCGAAAGTGAATTGAATCGATTCTTCAAATACAAGAATAATCGTGGTACCTGGCAACGTCGCTGTCACTTGGCGGACAGCCGCCATCTTTCATGCCTAAACCGATAGATTACCGTACGATTGAGCGATTTTTTATGAAATGATGTATTCTGGTCGGTTAAACTTTCTTCAACGAAAGGTGTTGCAAAATTTTGAGACATCAAAAAAAGTGAAGCTTGAATGTCAAAAACAATTCCAACATTTTCAGAAAAAATGGGGACGAGATTTTCCTTTTCCAATCAAGAAATACTAATTATGTACTTGGTTTTTACTATGGATACAATGTTTCGACATTTTCATTCTGATTTCAAGATAATTAAAATGTTTCTTGAAAAGCTGTCTGTAGGAGTAAGATAACCACTTATAGTAATGTCAAAATATCGTCGCCATGAGATTTAACCTTTAGTATCAGAAGAAGCCAGTGAATGTTATTGTTTTAGTGAATATTATTAATTGATTATCGACTGCGAAATTGAAAACTTTCTTGCTATCCATAGTGTTTGAATAAAATCATGTTTCAGTATTCATGAACAATGCCAAATAACATGATATACTGAATGATTGCCATATCAGATTTTTATAAGGTTTTCAACCCTCACCCAACTTCGAAATATCTTATTATTATTTGAACTTCCGGGAAGCCCCGTCAGTAGTACCACCATAACCCGAAGCTCATGACAATTTCATGAGCTTTCTGGTATAGGTTGGTGAAATAAACACAATTTTTTTGGGACTGATGCTCAGTTGCAGGAACGTCCATTAAAATTTAAAGGTCCATTAAACCCTTAATCCTCCATTAGTTCCTTGTAATAATGGAGGATTAAGAGTTTAATGGACCTTTAAATTTTAATGGACGTTCCTGCAACTGACACTGAGTAAGTCAGCATGATACAATAATCTGAATTCAACGAAAATTTTCAATTTAGCAACCTTTGCCTAAATGCATGATTTGCTTAAATGATTCTCGAATTTTTCTAATTTGAAATTGTGAAAAAAACGAAATGAAATCTGCTAAAACAACGACAACATCGAAAAAAGGAAGCCAGACCACAAAATTGCTACCTTGGACAAACAGCCTTTGGGCAAAAGCTGGCGAATCCTTATATTTTTGAACAATTTCTGAAAAAAGGAAAGGAAAGGAGTATCTCATCCAGTAACAAAAAAATACACACAAACTCAATATCTGCGTCTTCTAAAATCATCATTAGAGGCAAGAAAAGTGTAGTAGAAGAAGATGGATCACAGTTCTTATAGTCCAAGAGCTCGTGAACCCCAGACCTTCGTTATTTTATAAAAGCTGAAAACTTGTCTACGCATGCTCCCAACACAGGTAAGAACGATGGACCATTATGAAGTTTGGGTTACCCTGGCTTTGGCAGGTAAACGGTATTAAAGCGGTGTAAAATACTGATCTAAATTCGTCAAATAATAAAGTGTAATTTTTTGGTATAACCTTCAGAATATCATAAAAAATCACGTCATTAATTGCCAGACACTTAATATCGTGGCAACCCCTTGCCAGACACCCTTAATGTTCATTAAATTATATGTAATTCTACTTACGCTGATTTTTTATATAATACTCGGGTAATAATAAGATAATGTTTCCTCATTAGCAAGACATTTTTATAGTTCCAACCCTTTGCCAGACAAGCATGTAGTTTAGCTGCAGTTGCGAGCGCGTGACGGTATATATGAGTGGGTGCGACTGAGACGGCATGATGAAGATGCAAATAAATTTTTTGTTGTTATTAATAGAACGAATTAAAATTTTTAACAATTTAATTCAGTTGTAGCATCCGATGTCTTTTCTTCAGATGTTTTTGAGATTCACTCAAATTATTAATTATATAAACCTGTATCAAAAAATGTATTTGCGTAAGTCATTATAATCATGCCGTCTCACTCGCAGCCACTCATATATACTATCTCGCGCTCGCACCTGCAGCTAAACTACATGCTTGTCTGGCAAAGGGTTGGAACTATAAGAAATGTCTGGCTAATGAGGAAACATAATCTAATTATTACCCAAGTATTATATATAAAAATCAGCTTTTATACTATAACGTAAGTAGAATTACATATAATTTAATGAACATTAAGGGTGTCTGGCAAGGGGTTGCCACGATATTAAGTGTCTGGCAATTAATGACGTGATTTTTTATGATATTCTGAAGGTAATACCAAAAAATCACACTTTATTATTTGACGAATTCAGATCAGTATTTTACACCTCTTTAATACCGTTTACCTGCCAAAGCCAGGGTAACCCAAACTTCATAATGGTCCATCGTTCTTACCTGTGTTGGGAGCATGCGTAGACAAGTTTTCAGCTTTTATAAAATAACGAAGGTCTGGGGTTCACGGGCTCTTGCTCTATAAGAAAATTTTTCAGATAGAAAAATAGGTTTTGGTTAGACTGTCAGGTCAACTCAAACACTCTTAACTTGATTCACATTGATACGGACCACTGTTTTTACCTCCTTACAACCAAGGTTGTGGATGATGGCGGTTCCCCTGTCTTGCAGCACCTTATCGTCTGCCAGAAGGCAATGAACGCTGACTTTGGTGGTAACACGAAGATTGCTGGTTTGTTGTCCGTTCAAGTTCCACTCTGATATATACAGGAGCCATTCGGACGCGCTCATGTTGGAGAATAGGTTGCAAATCTGAAATCAGGGATGCTCTGGATAATAAAGAGTTTAAATAGAATTTCTATTTATGCACAACCTACTTGTTGAATAAAGGGTTTTCCAATAAGAGGTCTTATTTTGAATAGCCCGCTATTTCGGTAGATGTCACGTTTGAACTGTCATTTTTTGACATTTGACAAGTAGAAACTACGCCATTAATAAAAATGGACCGTGTTATCACTCGAAGAGGTGATCACAATTGGCCACCGAGATCTTGTGATTTAACACCTTGCGACTTCTTCCTTTGGGGCCACGTAGAAGAGAAGGTCTACACCAATAGCTCAGCGTCGATTCAAGACCTCAGACATGGAATTCGTGAGACTATCGAGGAGATAAGGCAGCCATTTTGCGATTTGATTATGGAAAATTTCATTAAAAGGATATGGTCTTGTGAGCGTGGTCGTGCTGGTAATTTGCCTGATGTTATGTTCCACTATTAACGGCATAGCTTCTTCTTTTAATCAGTTAATATTGTCCTCTAATTTTATTGTTTGTATTTACTTGCGTTATTGAAAACGCGTTAATCCTTAAATTCTATATACACTCACATTAAAAAGTCCCCAATTATTGAGGCTATTTTAAACCTTGAAAAAAATTGAAGCCTTGGGTTCAAGATCAATGAAAGGTGTTTGGACTGTATTAATTGTAAAAATAGTTAAAATAGAAAATCGTTTATTGTTATGGCTTGCCTTGTAACAATATATGGTGTCTGAATATTAATGACGCCTTCTAATTAGTTAAAAGAAATCTTTTCTCATGCATGCTCTTCTTGGGGTGCTGCAGTGTAGTCGGACTGGGCTAGGGGTTGAGTTTTCTTCATGCGGTGTTGCCGAGGTGAGCAAGAAGTCGTGAATGGCGTAAATAAAAGGCTTATACAGCTTATATTTCAGTTTTCCAGGGCTTCTTGAACACCTCTAGTGCGATGTGTCCTGGCATTATCGTCCATAAAGATGAATTGAACCTCTAATTCATTACCCATGGGTATAATTACATGATTTATGATATTTTCGAGATAATATGCACCATTTCTACCGGCTGATTGTGCAATGTACCGATCTTCTCGAATCGTGGTAACACGAGGACGACTACTTTGAAGTCTACTTTGCACTCCACCAGTTTCCTCATAGCGCCTAATCGTTCTGTTAACCGTGCTTCGAATAATGTTCAGTCTATTGGCTATTTGATGGCGTGAGAGCTCTTTTGCCAGAGAGCAATAACTCTAGTTCTGTCAAACTCATAGCGTTTTCTTTTGGGAAAACTGGTGCGCACCAGAATCGCCCCAGTGCAATATTTTGTGTTCCATTGGTTCAAAGAACAATGAAATGCCCATAAAAATTGCACTCATGTTGCGCTGGGGCAATTCTGGTGCGCACCAGTTTTCCCAAAAGAAAACGCTCTCACACAACCCGTTTCTAGGCATATTAGACAGTTTTTGAACTTACCGGTACTTAAAACTGAAAACTACTGATCCGCAGAAAGTCACACATTTGAAAAAATCGATATTTTAAGCACATGAACATTCCGAATATTATCGTTTTATTTGGTTGTCAACAAGATCCAATGGGTTGTGAATCATCATTATTTTATCTTCACTACAGCGGGGGTGCAAAACTTTTCAAAGTGAGTGTATAGTCCGTTCACGAAAGTTTGAGCCGTCGGTTGGCCATCGAAATTTGGCATATTCCACTGTGTATATAAAAATTTTAGGTTATGTTATTCATTTTCTTGTCAGACTGATACTCAATGTTGTCAATATTGCATAGAGTTCTGTGATAACTAGCAAGCTCGTCGGGCGAGGCCGGGTACATTCGGCAACGTTGACTTTATTTAACGTTATGACAGCAAATACTACCAACTTCAGATAAATAAGCAAACGCCTCTATGCGCTCAAACTTTCGTGAACGGACTATAGGTATAAAAACTTACCAGAAGACTAAGAGCCTGTTGTTCCTCCAGAGTGAGCCTGTCGATACCGAAGGCGTAGTTCATAAGAACATGATCTCTCCTATCCTGGTGCAAAAGAAGGATAATGTCGCTCTTGAGAGCTCCAGCCGCCAGGATGTTCACCATCCTTATCCTGGCTTCGACTGGAAACACAGCATCGGAAAATACTCTTCCAACGAAAGTTAGAAAGTTATCGCTGAGAGCCCAGCAACCTTCACCTTCGAGCATATATACGGAAAGCTCTTCCATGCATCCTTGTTCGGTGGTAGATATTTTACCATCAATTAGATTGATTAAGGCATCAAACTCTGCTTTCACCTGGGATTAAATAGAATTATGGGTTGAGAACATTGTAGGCCAGCGCCTGTTTTTCATGATGATTACTAACAATCTGAATATTTGTGAGTAGCTTCATTTTGACGAGACGCCCAACTTTTTCCTCTACGAAAATTCTCGATAGTGAGGGCTAATACAGTATGGAGGCGTCAAAAGTGTTGAATGGGTTAATGTTCAAATTTTATTACTAACAGCTACTTTATAAATTAAATCTTGAAACAATTTTATTACAAATTGAAAACAATAATTGTCCTACAAAAATGATGATTCTATCATCCCAACATATAACAACTAGGTCTAAAAAATTATTACTAACCGGCTGATTTTTTCACAGTTGCTTAGCAAATATTTCCTTTATGAACTGGTCACATTGTCCTACAAATTGAGTGGTACGTTTTTCCAGTCCTACGCTCGGAAATTGTCAATTGTTAGTAATCATTTTTAATTGTGGGTTCTGTGGTACAATTTCTGAGGTAGGACTGGAAAAACGTACCACTCAATTTGTAGGACAATGTGACTAATTCATAAAGGAAATATTTGCTAAGCAACAGTGAAAAAATCAGCCGGTTAGTAATAATTTTTTTAGACCTAGTTGTTGATATATGTTGGGAGTGGGGGGACACTTTGTAGGAAAATTATTGTTTTCAATTTGTGATAAAATTGTTTTAAGATTTAATTCATAAAGTAGCTGTTAGTAATAAAATTTGAACATTCGCCCATTTAACTCTTTTGACGCCTCCATACTGTATTAGCCCTCACTATCGATAATTTTCGTAGAGGAAAAAGTTGGGAGTCTCGTCAAATTGAAGCTACTCACAAATATTCAGATTGTTAGTAATCATTATAAAAAACAGGCGCTGGGCCTTGGACTATTGGTTATTGCAGAATAAAAAGGAGAGATTTCAATCATAGACTAACTAAACGGAGAAGTTTGTCTATGATTTCAATGATTGCGTCAAAATACGACTTCAAAATTAACTCACATCAATTATATCGTTGAAGACAATTGGTGGATTCTTGTCAATCCTCTCTTGCTCTTCTTCTAGCCTTTCTTCTTCATCCAAAGCTAAAAGTTGCTCAGCTGTGGGCGTGGCCATTTTCTTACCATTACCATTAACCAGCTCTGCATCACTAATTGCGTTTTCCTGAGAAAATAAAAACTCTTCAATTTGCAGTATGAATCGGGTGTCTCTTGTTTTTGTTCTTGTGTAAACTCACTTCGTTTTGTACTGCTCCTTCCATTTCTCTCTGTCTTCTTTCCCTTTGTTTTGCTTTCTTTTTTTCCCTTTTAAAGAATTTCTCTGTTAATCTTTTTCTTCTTAGTTCTAGCAAATACGAGCGATACCTATAATTAATTTATCCTATTTTATCATCCCTTCTCATCTTAAATTACAATATTTTATCTTCATTTTGATTTTATTATTCAAACTTAATGACCGAGTTTGTCATCAAGTAACAAAAATATTAAAATAAAATTTAGACTAGAAAGCTTGATCTCAACATGATGATTAGTAAAAACAAAAACCCAATATAAACAACTATCAACTCCTGTAAACTTTATTTGATCATGTTCAATGTCCTCTGTACAATGAAATTTATGTCTACAACGTTAACTAATAGACTTATGTTCGACTGGAAAAATTGTCTATCACAAAGCTTGTAAATATCACAAAATGCTATCAGCAAAATTAATACTAATTAGAGAAGGTAGGAAAAGTGAAACATTACAATGTTATACACACTGGGTACTTTGGAAGATCGATCAAATTATCAGTGACAGGTGGCGCTGGTGGTTAAGGACACCTGTCAAAAGACTGTCAACTTTCTTTGACATTAAATGATCAGATTTTGAGTAAAGGCTCTGGTTTCTAGCTGATGCTTAACTCATGTTTAGTTAAATTATATTTAGGTTGTTTGTGTTCAGAACACTGTTATTTTATTGATCGACCTCCATATTGCTGTTTCTACTACAATTTGGCTTAGAAAAATCAATAAATTTAGAATTTCACAGCATCTCAACTATTCGAACTCATATACAATCTTCAGCCAGATAAACAAGTCAAAGCAATAAAATATTCGAATGCTTCGACAATAAAAGACAATTTCGTTAAATATAAAATTTTATAGCAGTAGAATCAAACAGCAAAGATTGAAAATCACTGGGTTAAAACAGAGCAAAAGCTATTTTGGTTCGAAGAAAAGTGGAATTGAGCATTCTACAAACTACAAATTATTTTTAAGGAATGGAAGATATTGAATTTCAAGCACTCATTTGACCACTTTTCCCTCCAAGCAATAAATCCAAACAGATCTAGTTTGAAAGCTTCCCGTTGCCACCTGAAACCTTCTCAACATTTTTCGTCGCTAACCTTGCTTCTTCTATCTGGCCTTGGAGTTCCTCGTACTCAGGACTGCCTTCTTTTGTACCCTGACTACTAGTTCCCACGTGGGCTCTGTTTTCAAGCTGATTGAGTAAGGCTAACAACGGTGGTGGCAGATTCGAGTTCAATACTTGCTTCGGTAGATCGAGAATGTATTGGGGAATACTTTTTCCGACTAGAAATTGAGCAACTTCTTCCGAGAAATTATTACAGTTGTGTGTGAAGAGGTTGTAAGTGGGACCCCTGTAAGAGATATTCAAATATGACTATTGTAGATAGACTTTGATACGAAAACAATAATCAATTTCAAGCGGATAACCGGTTATCATTTTGGTTAACCGATTGCTTTCAAGCGGTTTTGGTTATTTTTGGTTCAAAGTAATGACGTCATGAATTAGCCCTTCGACGCCATTGCTTTGAACCGCAAATGACCAGACTCAAGAGCTGGGTTAAACTTCTGGTTATTAGAAAAGTAGGGTTGTACGCGGCAAATTTCAAATGTTGTTGACTGACAAGGCATACTTGAAGAAGATTCGTGAGCTTAGGCACGTTATGATTTATATTGAGAAAACTACCTATTTCAACAATTTCAATTATCAGCTTAGTTTCACTCATTTAGGAATTAAACTTATCTATTGAAATCTCCAAGTTAGGTTCGGAAATTAATCCAAAAGATTTTGACTTGTTAATATTATTTAAAATAGAATTGTCCGAAGTTCTTGAAGATTGCTGATATTGTTTGAGTATAACTAAACATTCTTTCTTTACTTGGATAATGGTGAAAGCTTTGTATTACAATTAATAGCTCTCGACTGCTATAAAAAATTATGAATTTGTGTTTAAGTTCCCAAAAAAAGTTTTATTAACAGCAAACTTTGCTGTGAGGTGTGAAATGTAGCCAAATACCATATTGATATCAATACATGTGAATTTAAATCTATTGGATAGTGTCCTCCTGCATATTTTTCGGTAATATTTTCTCTTCGAATCATTTCTGCCAGAACAAAAAAACCTTTTTTTGTCATGCGGAACATTCTGAAAAACATATGATCATCGATACATTGAATCCACGTTTCAAACATTAATATTTTGGGATGCATGGAGTTGAACTTGAAGCATAATAATTTACATTTGCAAATCGAATTTTTAATTTATTGCATGAAACATAAACAAATATAAATATAACCTATATTGACAATTGACAAATAACCAGAAACCGCATTCAAGCGACGAGAGCCAAGGTTATTCGTTCTAGGACAAAAAGGGAATAACTAAGGGCTGAACCAATGATAACCGCAGTTATTATTGGTTATCCGCTTGAAATTGATTAATCTCAAATAATTGTTGGACCTGGTGGTCAAAAGTGATTCTATTATCTCAGTTGAGTTTGTTATTCTATAAAATCAACCGTATTTGAGTCATAAATGCTAGAAATTTTGTTCTGCGTTATTAACACAATAGGAAACCCAATAAATTTAGAATTTTATGATTGAACGTGATAACACATGGGCCAATACTATCATAACTACTTCAAAATTTAAACAAAAATAATTAAAAGTTGCATTTGGTGATGACAGTACTTGGATGGGTGACCTATTAGTAGTTTTCATAAATACTAATCGTAAATTATTGAATTATTGAATCTGTACTCTTATCTGCAAATCATTTTTGTTGATTTTACGGTACTTACTTTCATGAAATTTATTTTGACTTCTATAAACTAAAAAAAGTAATTGATTTTCATTTTTTTTTCAGAATCGACCATTTTTTGAGGTAAGTTTCTAATTAAAAAAATTTAAAAATATTTTTTTGATGGTAACATAATCGAATTATTAATGGAAAGTTTATGAAAAGAATAAATAAGCTAAATTCAATCTTAAAGTAGGTCATATAATTGAACGAAAATATTATGAATCTAAATGAGAGAAATTCAATACAATAATGGCATAAGACCACTTACGCATAGGAAGATTCACCCAAACTGCTGATATATTCTGAGAACACTTGATATGGCACTTCTGTGTATCCTAAAACTTCAACACGTAGAGGTTTTCCCAAATGTGTACTGGCCTAAAAAAACATTCTCATGAACACTTTTTCAATATTTTCACAGTTTCTACAAAGTCTGGACGCTTTCTTTTAAGATGAACCTACCAAAAACTACTGCAACACAACAGATATCATGTGTACCTTTCCAAAGTTCGATGCATAGAGAATTAGGCAATACAACACTCGTAACAAAAATAGAACACGGTTAATTTTAGATATTCTAAATCTAACATAGAAATGCTTTCCATGCCTACACAATTGATGAGTCAAAAGAGGCACTCAACTCCCCTAGCTCATTGGGAAAGCGTCTCGAAAGCAGGGCATTGTGTATCAATTTACAGCATATTTTTAAGTACTTACAGGTGCACAACTTTCAACTCCGCTAGAATTGAACAGGTATTCTCTACCGAATACAACAATAGAAGTATGCCAAACACCTTCCAGAGGTCTTCCTGTAAATATTAATAATATTTTTGGCAAAGAACAAATTTTCAAATTTAGTACCAACCTATGAACATGGGGGCTAATGTTCTGGCCATACCCATCGAGAGATCGTAAATGTATAATTCGACCTTATATTTTTCCATCTTGAAAATTTTGGACAGTTTCTTCCCAATGTTTCAGAATTTCGAGAATTTTCTAAATGTTTTTATGTTCTGTCAAACCTTGAAAGATTTCTCCTCGAAGGGCTGCATTAAGGGCTGCCAACCTTTGCACTGCGAAAAGAATTGGGGATCGTATTTTCAGTCTATCGCGAATTATGCGCACTTATTGAATGATAATTCATTTCAAGATAGGAAATGACTCAACTATCCGTAATTATTTGGATGATTTTGCACATTTTTGGATTCCTGCCACTCTATTCGCCAATTTTGAGTTATAAAAACCACCTCTGCTTTCGCGCTTTCACGTTTTCAAAATAGTTTGAAGTCGCGCTGCATACTGAAATATTTCACCTGGATGTAGTTGAATTTATATTTAGAATCCAATTATATTGCATTCTCATTGAAATGAATCGCATAAAACATGCGAAAGTAGCTTATATACCGTCTTTCGTCTTATTATATTGAAACGGATATTTGGAAAGATTCTGAAGAAATAAATTACATTTTAATTGGCGTAACCATTCATTATTGAAATATAGCATTATAATTATGAAAACATACATCTCGATTATGCAATTACATAATCAAGTGAAGAATATTTGGAAATATTTTCGCAAATCCCAATTCATAATCAGACCAAACACACGCGGTTGCCTACCCTTAAATTTTGACAGCGAAGATTTGAGGTTATGTTACTTTGTAAACAAATAAAAAATATGATAATTCTATTAATTTGATGGATTTTTCCTAAATATGATGTCTGATGAATCGGAAAATGAAGGTATATACGAAGATATCAACGAACACGATGTTTATTACAAAAAGTACAAGTTGTTGCTTGAGGAATGTGCAGAGATACAAAAATCGAATGAAATTCTAGTGTTCAGGTAGTTATAATTACTATTTAATTCATCATTTATTGGATTAAACACTTTTTTAAGGATACAAGAAGTCAATAAGATAACGAAGAAAAGACACAAAGAAGTGCAGTTCTTCAAAAATAGATTATTACAACATTATGGTGAAGATTGGTCTGTAATACCAAATACGGATTTGGTTAAAGAAGAACCCCATAGTAGTAAATCAAATGTAGTTGTTAGAACTGAAAAAATAAAAGAAGAAAAACCGGATGGTTTGTAACTTAATGAAATTATTATTCAAAATTCTTATTATGTCAATTTGTAGATTACGAAGAAAAACCAGAAAAAGTGAGGAACAGAAAGCCAGTTAAACGTAAATCAGTAAAAACCGAGAAGGACCCAAATGCTCCGAAAAGACCCTCCAATCCATTTTTCCAATTTTGCCAAGAACAACGACCGATTTTAATGGAAGAGTTGAATTCCAATCTGAAACCCGGTGAAGTAGAACCGTCTAAACAAGAATTGACAAGACAACTAGCTGTCCGATGGAAGACATTATCTGTAAACGATAAACGTGTTTACGTTGATATGTACGAGAAATCCAAAGAGAAATATGCAGCTGAAATGTCTGAGTACAAAATGAAGAATTAATAGTTGAAATGATTAAATTTGGTGAGAAATACTTCAGATTTGTTCAAGTGGTCAAATGTACAGTGAAAGATATTCATGCAAAAGAGAACTTTATCAGTCTATTGATAGCAAATGATAAGGGCAATATTCCTTTCTATTGTTTCTAGTCATTATTTTCTCACAATTGTTGATTTAAGATTCTAGTTATCTTCTCATCTGTCAACATCTTTTTCTGATTCATAAACTGCTGAAGAAAGTATGAATACGTCCGAAAAGATTAATTTCTTTCATTGATTATTTTTATCTAAATATTAATTTTGTAGATATAATTATTTATGGACATACTGTATATAAAAGCGTCTGTAAGGTTCATAGGTCAGTGCATTAGATGATGATGTTACGTCACCATCCATGTCGCATAATATGATAATAACAAATTAATAAACACGGATTTTAATATGAGCAATCTTTTATTTTTATTGTTTTTGTGTTTTAACTAATATGTACCAAAGTGATACAGTGATAAGTAGCCAACTTGGACTGATACATCGATTTTTTTTTTAGAATATGTTTGACTTTTTGATTAGTGGTGCTCTGTTTTTGTTTGTGATATTTGCTGTTGTGCCCTTGTTATGTTTCAAGTTCTTAGGTAAGTTTTCAATGAAAAATTTAACTTTATTTTGAAGGGTTGAACTAAAATTGTAAAAGAACCTAGTCTTTACTATCGTTAGGCTCCAATTTAAGTGAATTTTGGGCAGAAATAATAAAAAGATGCATCGAAAGAAATCACACATTATGGAAATCTCAAATTTATTCTACAACTGAAGATGTTTCCAATCATTTTGCGTTTGGATTTTGCGAGAGAGCATATCCATTGGGAAGAGGCTGATTGGGAAAGAGTTCTCTTCACAGATGAGTCTAGATTCTGCCTCTACCATTGTGATCGACGTTCCCTTGTATACAGACGTCCACATGAAAGATATGCTCAGTGCAATTTCCTGAATACTACTGGTTTCGGGGGAGGATCGATTATGGTATGGGGTGGAATATCTTTGACTGCTCGCACAGACCTAGTGATCATTGATAATGGAGCTATGAATGCTGATAGGTATATAAGGAACATTCTTGAAGAGCATGTAGTGCCATTTGACCCATACATTATTGAAAATTTAATTTTTATGGACGATAATGCCAGACCCCATCGTGCGCGCATCGTTCAGGAGTAACTTGAAGAGGTTGAAGTCTCTCAAATGGAATGGCCAGCAAGAAGTCCAGATCTCAATCCAATTGAGCAGGTTTGAGACAACCTCAATAGAAGGCTGAGAAGTTCAGAAAATCATCCAGCTACTCTTAATGACTTAGGAATCCAACTCAGAGAAATCTGGGAAGGATTAGATCAGAACATTTTAAGATCACTCATTTAGAGTATGAACCGTCGTTGCCGAGCTGAAATTAACGCAAGGGGTGGAAATACCAAGTATTAAATCACTTATCAGCATTCCAGTATTTTGAAAATTGTTTATTTCTCTTCTTTCACATAAGATTCGGTGAAATCCTGAATTTTTCTTCCATTTAATGTGTCTTGTTTCGTTCAAAACCTTTCCGAGAGAACATAAAAAATAAGTTATAAAGTCAATGTAGAGTTAACTTTCATTAAAATTGAGATTTTCAGAATGTGCGTTAATTTTTTTGCGCAGTGTATCAAGGGTTGTAACATAGTGATCCATTTTGATAATCAAATTGCTCTTAAAGCTGTGTAGTGTGCAAGAACAACAAGGTATTTTCAGTCTATGTTCCTGGTTACACAGGAATCAAAGGAAACGAAGAGGCTAGCACACTAGTCAAAAAGGGAGCACAAACGCCACTTACTGGCCCACAACCCATCAGGTCTATAGGAAATGCACCTATAGCAAAGAGTTTTTGGAGGAGGAAGAAACTGAGAGAGAAGCACTCTGAATGACTCTTCCAGGAATGGATCATTCCAACAGTACCTTCTGCACTTTAAAACTGCTAGGTCCAAAAAGTATTTGGATCTCAGTGATAATGAATTACGCCTTCAAGTAGGCTGTCCTTGAAGCTCCTCAGATACAGGAACTGGGGAGCGAGCTCTGATGGGTGGTAGAATACCTTAACAATATAAAATATCGCAACTTAATCCTACATAAACATTTTCATTTATTTTCCTTTTTTCTTCAGTCAGTAGATTGCTGCAATCACTATGGTTCTACCTGATCTCCTTGATTTTTCCCGATTTGGAATTCATAAAAACCACAACTGTAAGAAGTCTCCTAGATACGCACCGAAACCAAGGTGTCGGTGCAGTTCTTTTAAAAGTTAAAGGACCTGCATATCCTGAAGCTGTTAGACGACATCTTCAGGTAAGTTTTCTTTCATATAAATACTTTTGCCTATCTTCAATTTCACCAATTTTTCAATAGGAAGTTGGTAACCGAAGGAGCAAAAATGGAAAACTAAGCTTTCCCAGACTGCATCAAACATTGGTAACAAAGTGTGGAATATACGCTTGGAAAAATGAGCAGTTTGACATTGATAAAAACATGTCTGTGTCGACAGGTGTCTACAAGAATAGACCTATTACAGAGTTCAACATTCAGGTAAATATTCCAAGATTTTTTCTCTTTTTTGTTGATAACAAATGCATGCGCTGATGTCATTCTTTTCGTGTTATTTTGGAATGTTTATCAGTGTTAAATTTGTGGGCCAAGAGTGATATCTTTATTAATAATAAACATGATAAGGACAACATGGGTTTGCTTGATTATAGGAATCAGTTTGATTGTAAAGTTCACATTGTAGCGGATATACAGGCTGACTCTTCAATATTTCTACTAAACAATGTACAGTGGAACTTCCCTATAACGAAAGCGCTAAATCCGCAAAAAAATTCGTTATAAAGAAATTTCGTTCTACAGAAAATTTGTTTCTATAGTCGGCAATGTCGCGGTCGACTTCACTGATAAATTTAAGTTTATCATTCAAACTTAAGCACTTGCTTTTAAACATTTTCGCACAACTTTTCACACTAGCGTAATGGTTAGATTGAAACCAAACAGCCAGGGGTGTATTTAAAACTGTTTCAGAAGGATCTCTCTGCCCGCCGTGATGATAGTTTAAGGTCTAGATTTATTGCGTACGTCCGGAAAAAGTTCGGAAAAAAACTCACCCTTATACCTTCTTACCAATACCCATTCAAAGAGTGATGTTCTTTGAATATTTCATTATAGAGAGGATTTACTTCGTTTTAGAGGGTGTTTTTAACATGTAATTTGGATTCAAGGTGCAATGTCTGTACGAAATTCGTTATACAAAAAAATTCGTTATACAGACGTTCGTTATAGTTCCACTGTATTAGATTTAGGTTGAAGGGAATCTCAATAGTAAATTTAAAATTATCTCACTTTGGATAAAGTTCTGCTAAACTCAGGCATGATTACCAAAAAAAAAAACTTGTTGATGAAGTTCTAGAAAGTAAAACATTTTAGCAGTTTTAGGTGAGGACTCAGATCAATGAAAAACATGTTTTTTATCGATCTGAGGGTGAAGATCACTAATTTTTTTTGCAAGTAGATGACACTTTGAATAAAATATGAAATTGACTCACTTGAAATAAAAAAGGATAAGATTATAAAAAGAATGATTTATTGTCTATCAAAGTTCTTTTTTGGACCATAAATACCTAATTCTTTTCGGATATCCAACATATTTCCTTGATATGACACCAGTCGATTTATTTCTTTTCAAATTTCCAATTACTACTTCGTCCCACCATTTTTAAATCAAATTAGAAATTTGTGTTTCATTGTTGGTTCATTTTTATAATAAAACAATTTTTCAATATTTTCAGGAATTCGTTAGTGACCTTGTTTCGAAATACTTGCCTCCAAACTGTTCCCCATGGCATATAGTGATAATACCCACATTGGAGGATCACCACTACATTCTTTTGAAATTACACCATATTCTTCTGAACGAACATCTCAACATAGGAGATTTTCTGCCACTAATTCCACCAACAAAACACAGTAATGGGTAAGTAAAGTATACAGAGTGCCTCAATAATAACTCATAGTTAATGAGTTATTGAGGATCGACACTTCTCAATCAGAATTTTGGGAAACACTAAGGCAGGTCAATTTTTATGAGGGGAGAGGGTTGCAACCCCATCAAGAATTTGAATAGGGAAAGTGGGCAGTTTTGTAGCACAAATGTATGCATGGATTCAAATTTGTGTAAACCTGGAGTTTGCCTTATAAAGGATTTTCCAATAAGAGGTGTTATTTTGATATTCAAATAAAAATGCTATTTTTCAATATGAATGATCGGATGTTTATTTCATTATAAAGAGGAAACTATGCCGTTAATAGTGGAAAATAACATCAGGTAAATGACCACCACGACCACGTTTACAGGACCATATCCTTTTAATGATATTTTCCATAGCCAAATCGCAAAGTGGCTGCCCTATGTCCTCGATAGCCTCACGAATTCCATCTTTGAGGTTTTGAATCGACGCTGGGCTCTTGGCGAAGACCTTCTCTTTCACGCGGCCCCAAACCAAAGAAACAAGTCGCAAGGTGTTAAATCTCAAGATCTCCGTGGCCAATTGTGATCACCTCTTCGAGAGATAACACGGTCCGGAATTTCAACGACCCAATCAGCAAAGACACGACGTTGTTGATGATCGGCCGGCTTGAGTTTTTGTGTTAACTGAACTTTATAAGCCTTAAAACCCAAATCTTTATGCAAAATACGGTGTGATGACATTTATGGAATGCCTAATTCCAAAGAACGACGAGGAATTGAGAAGCCTGGGTTTTCTTCAACACTTTCGGCTATAGCAGCAATATTCTCGGCTGTTCTTAAGCGACGTGCACGGGTTTTATTCTTCACATCACTAACTTGTCCCAACAGCTCGAATTTTTCCACAAATTTCTTTATTGCGGTCCGACAAGGTGCTTCACGACGACCCAAAAATGTTCGAGTTTTACGAACCGTCTCTGCCAAATTTTCACCATTTTTATAGCGAATTTTAATAATTTCAATGCGTTCTTGAAGCGTGTATCGTTCCATTTTTATTAATGGCGTAGTTTCACTAGTTTCTACTTGTCAAATGTCAAAAACGACAGCTTCAAACTTGTCATTAACCGAAATAGCGGGCTATTCAAAATAACACCTCTTATTGGAAAACCCTTTATAAAGTGAATATTCTGGAAGTTACAGCGTTACAGTGTTTTCTTTGGAATTATGGTACCGAATTACCGATAAAACTAAATGAAACCTTCATTTTATAGAAAACAAACTGCAGGTTCATACAAATTTTAATCAACCATTTGTGCTATAAAACAACCCACTTTCCCTATTCAAAGTCCTGATGAGATTGTAACCCCAATCCTCTCCAATGGTTTCTAGAAACAAGCTATGTATCCCAGATCATGTCCCCCTGTCATTAAAAAATCGACCTGTCTGAGGGTTTCACAAATTCGTTGTCGAGTTAACTGCAGAGTGCAGTCCTAATCAAGTGTTTATTTTTCAGGATTTTCTCCTCAAAGAGTCCTCTCAACAACATATTCAAAACCCCTGAATCTACCCCGAAGCTTATGGAACACCTGGCAATAGCACTAACGAACTTTTGGAACGAATTTCTATCAAATTACGATCCTCTAGAAAACGTAGCCTTACTCAAGGACAATCCAAGTTTCACCCAATTCTTAGCCATAACATTTATTACCTTCATCTCCATATTGAAAGAAATCAGACGTGGATTGAGAGTTATCAAACCTGATATTCAATCGAAGCTTACGTTCATATCTTACACAATCGAAAAGGAGAAAAACAAGAGACAAGTTCATTTATCAACGTTTCTAAAATCGATTTTGGTTTCTCTAGATCCTAGAAATTTGCTTAAAATTTATTTGAAGTTGTTCTGGATGTTTTCTATTACTTTGCCGATACTCATACCATCTATGATTATTTCTGAGTCTTTCGCGTTTTACCAATGCATTGTGCATGGTTATTGCAGTAACCAAAACACTTTCGTTGGAACTTTAAAAACGTACGTACCTTTGTTATACGGCGTTTTGTTCGAGTTTATCGATTTGGTCAAAATTATTTTTTATGCCCCGAAAAACATCATCTCCCATATACTATGTCAGAAGGAATACCTCCCAACGGTAACTCTGAGTGGAAGAAAATGTGTTGCTTGGTCCGAACCAATAAAATTCAACCATTTGAAGTCAATTTCAAAAGATTTTGGAGTATCAGAGCTTGAAATTATGTTAACATCCTTCAGTAAAAATCTCTCGAAGTATTTGAACCATACTGACCATGTCATACCGGAGGAAATAGCCATATTCCTAAGGAATATAAATTCAAACTACGTATTTGCTACCGGTGTTAATATAAGACCTGAGGATTCTTGCAGCGGTATACTTTTCATGGGTTTGCCAGTTTTGAACGAAAGCAAAGGGGATACTATGATAGAGAATTTGATTAAAATTAAAAATAGGCTGAGTGAAAGTCTTGAAAAGCAACAGTTGTCATATTTCTTAACTATTTTGCAAACCAAATACGGAATTTTGACTGAAGTTTTGCCCACCATACTACTCGTCATTTATCTGAGGTATTTGTCGAGGAAATTTGCTATTTCTGTGACTGAAATGTCTAGCAGACATCCTAATGTTACTCAAAAGACTCTGTGGGGCCAAGAAGTTGAGAGTGCTATTTATTTCAGACCACCGCAGGCCAATACTTGTAAGTATTATTAAGCCTATCTATGGATAATTTTTTAAATTACATTTTATACTTTTATCTTCTCTTTTTTCTCAAATACTGCTCCTCAATTTTGCTTGAATAACTTCAATTATATCCGGCCTTGAACAGAATAACATTCAAAAACTTGAAATTGTGATGAATAGGTTATGGGCCCAGATACATTTTGTGGCAGTTTTACATCAAACATGTTGTTTGGCGACACTTACTCAAAATAACGAACCTCTACAAATGTTTTTAGAAGAAAAGACAAGCCAGCAGAGGCTGAATAAGCTTCAAAGACTGGCCTGTCTAGGCATTACAGGAGCTGCGTATACAACTCCTACAGCTGCAGTAGAGGTAATACTGGATCTCACCCCGCTGCACATTTATGTTAAGAAAGAAGGTCTCATGAGTGCCCTAAGAATGGACCAAATAGGGCCTGGCAAGGGACACCGAAATATTTTAAGATCACTCGGTGGTGAACTCTCTTTACTACCGAGGGATTCCATGCCAATCGAGTATGACCTTGACGCCAACTACGAAGTGATCATAGGTGATCGCCAAGAAAGTGTGGAAGGTTTGTCTCGACTTCGTAAAAATCATCTCATCTGGTACACAGATGGGTCCCAAATACAGGGAATCGGAGCCTTTGGAAAAGCCAATAACAACGCTCCAAACTGAAATTCTGGCCATAGAAAGATGCGCCCAAGTCTGTCTGTCCAGACAGTACAAGGGAGCCAGAATTTGCATTGCCTCTGATAGTCAGATGGCACTCAGGCAGCTTATGGCCGTTGATTGTAGATCAAGGACCATTTGGAGCTGCAAACAGTCCCTCAAAACACTGTTGAAGTACAACAAGCTAGTTTTAGCTTGGGTACCTGCCCACCAGAACATTGAGGGAAATGAAAGAGCTGATGGCCTTGCAAAAAGAGGAGCAAACACACCCTTCACCGGACCCGTGCCCTCTTGTTGGGTATCACCTACACTGATTAGGGCGGAGGTATGCGTTTGGGAAAAAAGGGAGAAACACTCTTACTGGATTAACACATCCGGTCAAAGACAAGCAAAGAGACTAATCGAACCTTCCAAAGAGAAGGCTCAACAAGCTCTATCGTTGTCAAAAAACGAGTTAAGGCTGCTAATCGGCCTTCTCACAGGGCATTGTCCCGTGAGATACCACCTACACAAGATCGGTAAAGAAAACTCCGACATTTGTAGGTTATGTGAATCGGTCACTGAAACTACCGAGCACATACTATGCCAATGCACTGCGCTGGCGCAAACCAGACTTACTCTACTAGGTGGCGCGTTATTAACGCCAGCCGACATAAGAGCGAAGTCTCCTAAGGAAGTAACCAGCTTTGCTAAGGAGGTTAGATTCCTGGGAAAAAACGTAGATTTAGCATGGTAACGCACAAAAGACCTTATTGGTCGCAGTGCAAAAGGGTAATCACCGTGCCGATCGACCACTATCTAATCTAAATCTAAATGTTTTTAGACATTTATGAGGTTCATTATTTTGAGTAAGTGTTGCCAACCTACCAGTTTGATGTGAAACTGCCACAAAATGTATCTGGGCCCATAACCTATTCCACATTTTCACGTTTTTGCTTTTGAATGTTATTTGTTATTGTTAATGTGTTATTCCTTTGAAGAATTGTATAAGAATTAATCGTATGTAAACAATTTAATTTAGTTTTTTTGAAACACTATAAAAATGATTGTATTGAATAAACTTTTCAAATTATTTTCAGGTATTTCTGCATGTTTCACTGAGTATGCAGACCATGTAAAGTTGGGGGTTATGTGTGATACTCGCCTAGTTCCCAATCATGTCCTTTTGGCGAGAAATTTTGTCAATCATATTGAAGAGCTGACTCGTTACCTTCCTTCGCAGTAACATTCCAAGAGGTGGAACCTTTTAAATACTAATTTATAACCAGAACATTTCCGAACTGAGATAAAAAGTATATAAATATAGATGAGAAAACGTTCATTTGATTTAAGGATAATACCTTTAAAGGGCCCACTCACTAAGAGGGAAGCGCGAAGACTTGAATGCGCGTTGTACGGGGTACAGTTAAAACAGTGTGTGTATGGCGTAAATTTGGAATGCGCAATCATCTCCGTCGTGTGGCGTGTGCATTCTTCACCGTACGTGGAAGAATGACCAAAAACGACTGTGTATGGGCAACAAGTCTCTGCACTTTTCATATGTTTAGCAACACAGTGTCGGGTTCGATATTTATACCTTGGACATTTTTTCCTTAATAACAACACACGCCACTGCCATTAACATCAGATCTTTTATCGACGTCATCTCACGCTTGTCGCACATCCAAACCAACACGCAAAAGTGTATGTGTGTGGGAAATATGAATGCACACGTTTGCGTTACAGCAAACGTGCAGATACTTAACTGCGCATTCTTCCTTCTTAGTGAGTGGGCCCCTTTAGATTCCTCACCCTTTCTCCCAATTTAAACTGCTGACCAATTCTGATATTCTAATTCTAACCTTAAACTAACTCCTCTATTTAACTTTCCGTTCTGAGCAATTGAATAATCGGTTTCACATTTTGAGCACCGTTTTGCCAAATATTCGTTTCTTTCGATTTAAAATTGACAGAGTAGGTAATACAACAATAGAAATCCTGTTCGTGAATGTGCAAAATCATCCAAATAATTTTGAAGTAATATACAACAAAACCTAATGCTTTTGTCTCCTGATAATCATCAGTTTTTCTACACTGACGGTTAGAACAACAAGGTCTGGTGCCGGAATCGTGGGTCCTCACTTCAATCAGGCTATCCCTCTGGGGAAGGACTGTTCCATTGTGCAGGCTGAGCTATTTGCGGTTCTTGCCTGCGCACTAGAAAATATTCGCAGGGGATACTCTGGCCAGCACATTTACATATGTTGCGACAGTCAAGGAACTCGGAAATCTCTATCTGATGTTAGGGTTGACTCTCTTTTGGTAGAAGAATGCAGGAAAGCTCTGCGTGGGCTGGACTCTGATAACTTTGTGAACGTAATCTGTTGTCCGGCTCATGCGGATATACCTGGTAACGTCAAGGCAGATGAACTGGCTAGGCGGGGAGCCAGATTAGCATTTGTTGGTCCGGAGCCTGCGCTGCCAATCTGTCGCACATCTGTCAGAAGCTTCTTCAGGAGCTGGCTGAACAGGGAATTTCCTCGGAATGGAGCGCGGGGGTGGGCCTGAAGTGGTCGAGGATTCTCATTGAGCGACTGTCCTCGCGACCTGATGTCAATAGACTTCTGTTGCTGGAGAGGAAACAACTCGGACTGGTGCATTGACTGGTCACCTATTTAACAAACATTTGAAGAGAATGGGATTAACGTGCTGCTCCCTATGCCGGTGGTGCAGGAGCTTGAGCATATTTTGTTCAACTGTAGCAACCTAACTAAGTAAAGGACAACACACCTAGGTAATCCAACACCTACTATTCCTATGGTGAGAGGGACCACTCCTGGCAGACTCGCGACATTTCTGTCTTTGTGTCTGAGGAGCTGAGTCTCTATAGAACGATGCGGGTGAACAATGGGCCACTAGGCCTCAGTTCGGCCGGAAGGCACCGCGCGAAGAAGAAGAACGGTTAGAACTGAATTGAAACAAAGTTTTTAGTCATACTGATTTTTATTCATATTGAAATTCACTATAGTTTATCTAAAAACTATATACACAAGTAAAAGTCTGTTTAAAATACAGGTATTGAACTTTAGAATATTTCAATTAACACTATGCAGTCAAAATTGTTAAACATTCATTTAAAATACAGTTGTGGTTTTAAGGCAGGAACCTTTAAATCCTAAAAGAGAGTATTTTTCACTACAACGAAGGAAGAAACTTTGGAATTCGTCTGTCTGAACAACTGATTTCGCCAGTAACTGATCGGTCACCGGCTATGGAAAAGTAACACCTATTTTCATCTAATCACAGTTATGCTTTTTATCAAAAATATTCTAATTTTTGACGAATCTATTTAGGTCCTAGATGAACAAATGAATAAAGCTCTAACGATTCGGCCAAAGTTTCAAACTAACGTAAAACGATTTAGAAAATTAAAAAATATAAACTCAATCACTAATACATTAGATCCACTGAAAAAATCACCCAAAACAATTTTAACAACAATATGAATAACTATTAATATGATCGTTTAGTTTTTGAACAATGATAATCGATTGAAATGAAACTTAATACAAATTGTGATGATTATTATTTACTTCTGGTTGTTATGAATCACGTCGTTGATATTTTTCTAATATGATCTCTCAGAACGTCTAGATCAGTATATAATTTATTACATTTTCATCACTTACTGTTAGCTTAAGTGGAAATAAATATACATATTTATTCATTGAAGATAATTCACTACAGATTTGTCCTTCGAAAAACTATATTATAAATAATACCAAAGTATGGTTTTGTGAATGAAAATCTGTAATGATTCATGTTGAATACATTGAATATGTCCATTTCCAAGATATCTATCAGTGCTTTGAACGCAATAGAAAAAACAGCTTTTTATTGCCTTATAAACTCAATCGCAATTCTTTCAAAATACTTGTGATAAATTGTCTTCTAGTAATTTCTCCAGAAGTCGACATAAAATAATTGAAAAAGCACTCATAATCTCTTCGCAAAATACAAAATAAGCGAATTTTCGGAGTGAAACACAAAAAATAATGACCACCTAAATTGAAATCCTTCAAAAACCGGGCATATTCGTTGAATAACGTTCAAGAAAAATAAAATACATTCATGGTGTGTGTGCTTCATTGCTCTTCTAGTGAATTTAACCTAACTCTCTATCTCCTTAAAATCTATTTCAAATAAATATTACACAGCCCCTATACTTTGAACATATTTACAAATTGGCAAATATAAGGTACTTCAAAACACGAACATTGAATTTATAATACTCGTTAAGGCAAGTTTCTTAGAGAGAATTATCGATTACATGAAATCAAATCACAATAGACAGAAACATTCCAAACCGCAATGTATTACATTCAAACGGACATTGACAGAACATTTTAAATTGAACCCAGCAACTTAATTTGTATTTAATACTGAATCAGTACCCATTCAAGGTCATTTGGGAGGAGCGTCAATAGTAAACGCCCCTACCCCAGCGTAATCAGTCATTCATTGGCTGAAGCTTTTACGTAAGTTGGTCGTTACGTAATACTTGTTTCTTCAAGGTTATCTAAACGCACTCTGATCGAAAAATTACGTAAAAGTAGTTTGAATACGTAGCGCGTGCTTTTAAGACATAGGTGAGGTAATAAATTTGTATAAATCGGGGATGATGAACATTCTACGTATGTACAAAATTTTTTTATTTCGGGTAGAATTATTTCCCTTGAGTAGATTGTAAGAACCTATCTCAAAACTTTAGGCTCAAAAGGCGAGCTTAATCACTACGTTTAGCCCATCGTGTAACATCAAAATCACAAGCGGGGTTCAAAAATCTTCAAAGAGGTAGTTTCTACATAGTGATTTCCAAATTTAGAATATTCAAAAACTGTGGATTCAAAAAGGATCTTATCATTACCTAAACTATTATCTACTTTCAATATAATTCGTATATCATCAACAATATTAACGATACAATCGAACGAACAATTTTTTTTACCTCACTCCTAAGAGTGGTTACGTTCCTATCGATATCTAATGTTTCGTATGGCCGTTTCCGTTTTCGGCTACTCCTAAGGATTCCATGTGGTCAGCTTTGGAGTTCCTGCATGATTCTACTTCTATGGATACGTTAGATACTTGTCGAGAGACGAATTTTCGGTATTTCTTCAATATCGGCAGGATCAGCAAAAAGGCTCCTGAGATTGCAATACAGAGACCGGCTGAGAAGAAGGTGATCTTGTAGCTGTGGTGACATCGCAGATATAACCTAGAAAAAGTTCCAAATAAGAAACTCTTCGATTCGAAGCAGTTGTTCCAGATCAAGGGATTTCGTGCACGTTTGATCTTTGGCGTACATTGGAGGTAAGTAACCTCACTTTCACAATATAGCGAGAGATTTCGGTGTTCAGTTGAGATATATTAACTTCTTCTTTGGACTGAAGAATCGTGAAAATGGATCTATCAAATAATTTAGATCATATTCATCCAGGACGATATATAGAAAATATCAGTTTTGGGGATTCATCCTCATCAACTGCAGAAGAAAGATGTAGTTGTATCTATCTAATGTGGCTCAATTGAAGATGAAATGTATCCTGGTATTATCAGTTTGGTGGAAATGATGCAGTGAACCAAATGATATAAAAAATTTGAGGTTGTTCGACCCCCAATGTACGCCAAATGTCGAACGTGCACGAACCCAATAGGATTCATATTTTAATCTTACCTCCAAGCGAAGGTCCAATGAGATTCCCGAAACCCTGCACTAGCAGTAGAAGGCCATAAGCGTTCGCAAATCTATCGATAGATATCAATTCGACTAATATAATAGAAACAAGGGAATAGTTGGCAGCAATGAAGAAACCAAAGCGCCCGAAAGTGCGCACAAGATGGTGTAGTCCGTGGTCAGAGGCATCAAAGCAGTCACTCCCCCACAACAAGCCATACAAAAGGCATATATAAGCTCTGCATTCGCCCAAGGTCGGTCACCCATCCATCCAAGAATTATCTGAAAAAAGGTTAGGTTATATTAGTTTTCCTGTTGAGGTTTTATGAATCAATACTAACCTCGCCAACCATATTGATGATACCAATCATAGAGATCAATAAAGACGCGTTTTCTGAGGTTATCTTGAGACTCATGGCGTAGTCGGTCATATATACGTATGGTACGTCATACCAGGTGTAGAGGAGAAAGTTGGACAGAGCGAACACCAAAAATTTAGGGTCTGCGAAATGAGAGATGTCAATTATGTCCACTAGAAGATCCCAGAGGTCCCAGAAAGGTGCGAACCAATGGTTCTTCTCCTTTGCTATGGTTGTCATTGAGTTTCTGTAGATGTCAGGACAGGATGAAGCTCTCAGACGGTATCGGTTGATGTTCAGCATGGCACCTCTGTAGGATACGGATAACCTGAAAATTGAAAAAAATGTTGGGTTGTTCAACAGAATCAATACATTTTTTGGAGGCAGAATATGCTTGCTTAGGTATAACAGGAACTGCATATAAAACTCCTAGAACTGCAGTAGAGGTTTTGCAGGATCTCAACCTACTGCACATAATCCATAGTAATATTAGTAGTAAATGCGAAAGTAACTCTGTCTGTCTGTTACTCTTTCACGCCTAAACGGCTGAACGGATTTTGATGAAATTTGGTATGGTGATAGATGATAACCTAGAAATGGTCATAGGCTATAAATAGTCACGGCATCGTTCTTAGGGGGTCGGCAGTAGGCAGATAACTAAATTGAGATAGTGATTTTTAGTCGTTTTGTTGGGACTTTTGCTCTTTCACGTCTAAACGGCTGAACAGATTTTGATGATAGATGGTTACCTAAAAACGGATATAAGATCAAAATGATCACGTCATCGTACTTAGGGGGTAGGAAGTAGGCAGAAAACTGAATTGAGTTAGTGATTTTTTTTATAGTTTTTGCTGAGAGTTTTGCTCTATCATGCCTAAACGGCTGAACGGATTTTGATGAAATTAGTTAGGTGATAGATAGTAACCTAGAAAAGGATATGGGCTATTAATATTCATGCTATCGTACTTAAGGCGTAGACTGTAGAAAGAAAACTAATTGAGTAAGTAATTTTTAATCGTTTGTTTCAAAAGTTTACGGACGCAGGCTACTTTTTATGGCGGGAAAATACCTCATTCCCGCGGAAATCTAGCGTGATCGTGTCAAGAAGCGCATGACGCCATAGCTACTGAAATGATTTTGATGTTTTTTTTTAACTGAGTGTTACTAAGACTTCAAGTTAGTATTTGATCAATTTCCAACTAAGAGGGTCGGTACGCGCCATAATTTAGGGAATTTATGATATTATTTTGATGTGAAGTTGAGGACTGGAACACGATAGTGGGACATTGTTGCAGGGGGACTTACAGCCGGGAGAAAACAAAAAAACTTATGTGGACGAATTCGCGGGTAAAAGCTAGTGTTAAATAAGTATTACCTGTGCACCCTCAGATCGTTCAAAAACGCAGTCTTAGGGGCCTTCTTCGGCGGCGTTGACGACTTCTGCAACCATTTCAAATACAACTCGTCCTTAGGCGATTTGGTCTCGGGCACAGTGTTGCCAATAGCCTTCAAAGTATTATACAACTCGTTGTTTAACCCCGCAGAATCACTAAAACTCCTGGAAGGCGACAGCAGACCCGGGTAATTCTGCTTGAGCACGTTGTACACGTTCTTGTGCGAAGCTAGCAGTTCTATAACCTCGATGGGCACCTTTTCTCCATTTTCCACGTACGTTGGAAGGTTCACCAAGGAAGAACAATGCCTGTTCTCGACGCTGTCGTTGGTCTCGTTTTCCGTAGTTTCCAAGATAGGTTGCAAGGCGCTGGCAGTGTTGGTACTATTGCTTACTGAGAAGGTGTCCACCGAAGAACCTTTGTTTCTACGTTTCATCTCGCGGTTTTTCTTTCTTTCCTTCGCTAGTTTCTTTTGTTGTTTGAAGGTCCATGGGAGGTCTCTCATTAGCAACCCGCAAATGCTAGATTCAAGAACAATCCGGCTAGTATCAAAGTGGTACCTCTCCAACCATATTCTCCTAGGAGAAACTGAATTAATGGTGCAAAGATGAAAGTTCCTATACCGCTGCCGCAAACGGCTAGGCCTGTAGCGAACGATCTTCGTTTTTCGAAGTAATACGCGACGATGACCACTGAAGCCACGTAGCAAAGACTCAGCCCGAAGCCGGCCATCAATCCGAAGGTTAAGTAAAGCATCAACATACTGTTAACGCGAGAACTTATTATAAAAGCTATAGAGGAAAGTACGGAGCCGAATATAGTAACTTTGCGACAGCCATATCTGTCGGTTAGGAAGCTTGCTATAGGACCCGACAAAAGCGGCATCGCCATAAAACAAACCACCAACCACAGCTGTAGTACCACGGTCAGCCTTGAAGTAGTCCACGAACTCCACGAAGATGACACCGAAGCTGAAAGTGATGCCATCTGCTATCAGGTTAACATGAAAGAAGCTGCTACTATAACCCAACCCCAGCCTCCATCTGGAGGTCTAGCTTCAGTAAATTCCAAAGATTCACTTTCGGAACTCGAACTGGAACTTGAAGAGAGACTCTCAGTGGACCTCAGAAGCTGCTCCTTGACTCCTGGCTCATCCTGGACGTCATCCTTATCAAATTGCACCCTCAGGGTCGGTTTCTCCTCTTCCACTACAGGGGTGCTATGTCTCACTAAGGGGTTCTCGTAGATGCTCCTAGAAGTACCGTTGCTCTTGACGCTCGCGACGAGATCATCGGCGGCGACACTGTTTTCCGAAAGGGCGGCAACGTCGCCGCGTGGTAGCGCATGCGCGTCATCGCCACTCACTGTCTCGTTAATGTTAATGTTTTGGTCTGGTCCATGTCGTTTTCGGCCATTCTTGTAGATCTCTGCTGAACTGCCTGCGTAGGGACGCTAACAAGCTGGTGCTTCTCATGGAATTTTTCATGCGTGCTTTGGTCGACCCGAAGCGTGGGCGTTGGTCAGTTGCTCTCAGCCGTCGTGCCATGCGGGGCAGGATGCGACAGGTGCTCCACTAAGTTTACCTGAAAATAGGACTGATAAATGAACTGCAACACCCAGAGGTAGCTGTTTAAATTTTACCATTTTTGTGAAACATTTATGGTATAGCAAGTCAGTGGCGTATATAGGGGGCCCAGGGAGCCCGGGCTCCCGAAATGAATAAAGAAAACTGAACTACTATGATAAATTATACAGGTTCGAGAAGCATGGCATCTAACCTAATCTAACCATTGGATCATTTGATAGTGTAAGCTACTGTAGCAAGTAGTAAATGATCAAAATTTGAAGTGAAAAACGAAGGGTTTACAATTTTCTTCAATTGTTAATTATGTGTTTGTCCACCGCGTTTATTAATACACTCCACAACACGTCTCGGCATTGATGCAATAAGATGGTCTATTTATTTTTGATGGGTGCTATCCCAAGCTACCTGTAGTTCATGATTTAGAGCCGCCAAAGTACAGGGTCTCTACAGGGTGTTTCCTAAACATGCGGCAAAAATTCAGGGGGTTGTTCCTTGGACTATTTTAAGCATGTTTTGTCCTTTGATGATTTTTGAAAAACCTCTTTGTTTCGAAGAACAACATTTTTCATATTTTTAAAATTAATAATAGTTTAAATAAAAATGCGTACCGCACTGTGTTTACTAAGTAGGTACAATTTATTTTTATATTTGCTTAACAACATTCCAATTACTAAAAACGGCCAGTTTTTTTACTTAAAATTGATAAGTTCAGATGGTAAAGGAATACAGATTAAACAGGGTTTTCATTTGAATTCGTTTTGTGATGTATTAGCAATTGACATTTATCTTTGACTATTATGAATCGCTATTGGATGCTTGTATGCTGGCTAGAGGTGGTCATTTTCAACAGTTTTTGTAGGTTAAGTTAAATTTTCATGTAATTTTTCATAATAAAATGTTATTATCTAAAATTTTGTTTCCCCGGTATCTTCGAAACAAAGAGGTTTTTCAAAAATCATCAAAGGACAAAATATTCTTAGAATAGTCCAAGGAACAATCCCCTGAATTTTTGCCGCATGTTTAGGAACACCCTGTATAATGATTGTAACAACGCAGTTGACTTTGGATTATTCTCATTTCGCCACTTCCTATGCAAACCACAGAATTTATGTGATCATGCTATGCTCTGATTGATTAGAGATTGGTATTCTGTAGCGACAAAGAGTAATCCAAAGCCAACTGCGCTGTTACAATCATTTGTAAAGGCCCTGTATATGGGAGCTGGGGTACATTTCCAAGCCTTCTGCCCATGATGTCCCAAACATGCCCTATGGGCAAAAGATCATGGGATCTGGGCGGCCATGGCAAAAGATTTACATGGCTCGCTTCAAAAAGTTTAAATTAACTCCGGCAACGTGAGGTCGAGCATTATCTTGCTGAAATATTGGATTTTCGAGTAGGTTAAGGTAAGGGAGAACGTGGCTCCACTATTCCTTGAAAGGAACGCAGTACTGTCAGAAAAGGCGACCTTATGTTTTTCCACATTCCAATGTTGACGTTTTCTGCACCACTGTAATCGTTGCCGGTGATGCTCAACTGTCAGAAGTAGTCTAAAAGACCTTATTCGGCGGTAAACCGTTCGGCAGTTACATAATTGCCTTGTTGAATAAATAATGGATGAAATGATAAATATTGATCAAGACTGTTACACGACATTCACAAAAACCACAGCTTTAAAATCATTCTTGAAAAAATGGAATAATTATAATTTATATCCATAAAGTCCCATATAGAATTCTGAATAAAATTGCAATATCAAAACCCTCAAGTGAATCTAGGATTTCTCGTTACTAATTATGTAATAGATTTATTACAATTTTAAATAGACATGGAAAACACTGAACAATATTCTACCTTGTTTTTCTAGGAAAATGCAGATATAATTAAATTTTTACCACAGCTGCAGACCTCCAAACTGCATTACACAACAATATGTGCCATGTGGGTAAAATACGACTGGACAAAATGTTTTGTTCAATTAAAATCAATTCATTCGCTTTTATTGAATTGATTATAAAGGTCCATCGACATAATCATAACCTCGCTATTCAATATGAACTGCTACTCTAACTCTGTGTATTTCCAACATAATACTTCCCAATTCTTTTTTTTCATGGTTTCATTTATGAAATTAACTCAATATTCTATCGAATTGATAAAAAAAAGGCAATAATTACTCAGTGGCAACGCTAGGCAGGGGCCAGAGTTGCCCGGATTTTGAATGTATTGGCTCCATTCTGAAATCAGTTGTTCTCGATCAGTTCTAGTAATCAATAGTTTTTCTTTCGTTTGATTTTCTACACTCGATCGCTATGCAACGCGAAACGCGCAATTTGACCCAAGAGGAATGTGCCCAAGCGGTAGTTTTGCGAGAAGAAGGGTGGACATACACAAGAATTGCAGAAAGGTTTGGAGTTTCTCATACAAGTGTGTCCAGAATGTTGCAGCGATTCAGGGAGGCAGATATGAATGTCCGAAGACCAGGACAGGGTAGACACGGGTAACAACTTCCATTCAAGAACGTTACTTGAGAGTTTCTTCGTTGAGACAACGGTTTGCAACCGCTCGCCTCCTTCAAATTCAACTGAGCAAACTCATGGGGTGCAAATTAGCACTCAGACAATAAGAAATCGCCTCAGAGAATATGATTTAAGCCCTCGTGTCGCGACAAGAAGCCCAGCTCTTACCCCAGCCCATCGAAGGGCGCGATTGGATTTTGCGAGAGAGCATATCCATTGAAAAGAGGCTGATTAGGAAAGAGTTCTCTTCACAGATGAGTCTAGATTCTGCCTCTGCCATTGTGATCGACGTTCCCTGTATACAGACGTCCACATGAAAGATATGCTAAGTGCAAATTCCTGAATACTACTGGTTTCGGGGAGGATTATGGTATGAGGTGGAATATCTTTGACTGCTCGCAAAGACCTAGAGGTCGTTGATAATGGAGCTATGAATGCTGATAGGTATATAAGGAACATTCTTGAAGAGCATCTAGTGCCATTTGCCCCATACATTGGTGGAAATTTCAGTTTTATGGACAATAATGCCAGACCCCATCGTGTGCGCATCGTTCAGGAGTACCTTGAAGAGGTTGAAGTCTCTCGAATGGAATGGCCAGCAAGAAGTCCAGATCTCAATCCGATTGAGCAGGTTGGGACAACCTCAATAAAAGGCTGACAAGTTCAGAAAATTATTCAGCTACTCAATGACTTAGGAATCCAACTCAGAGAAATCTGGGAAGGATTAGATCAGAACATTTTGAGATCACCCATTTTGAGTATGAACCGTCGTTGCCGAGATGTAATTAACGAAAGGGGTGGAAATACCAAGTATTAAATCACTTATCAGCATTCCAGTATTCTTAAAATGTTCATTTTGCTTCTTTCACATAAGATTCGGTGAAATCCAGAATTTTTCTTCCATTTAATGTGTCTTGTTTCGTTCAAAACCTTCCCGAGAGAACATAAAAAATAAGTTATAAAATCAATGTAGAGTCAACTTTCATTAAACTCGAGATTTTCAGAATATGCGGCAATTTTTTTGCGAAGTGTATTTCCGATCGTGATGAGATTTACATTCATATATTTAATATCAATCTCGAGTCCTCTCGAGGTAATAATATTATTTCTCTACCAAAGAACAAGCGCTCCAAAGCACCTGCTCAGGTCATTTCTTAAATTTTTTATTAGGTATCAAGTTTTGTACTGAAATGTTATATGGGCTATTACAATTTCTTCTCTACTTATCAACATTTCGACATTCTTCAGGAATCATTTTTTAACTTCCATTAAACAACTTTGGTTAGTTTATTTGGAAATTATGGAAATGTCCAGAATTATAAGGTGTACAAATAAGTTTCCGCGGTTTGTCAAGAGATGGCCCCACCAGAAGTTATGGAGAAAATTGTCAGATGTAAAACGTAATATCCCAAGTTTAGTCATCTGGCAACACCATAACCTTAAAGTACTAGTGATTCCGTATCAGCATCACGTAATTTTTTTCGTGCAAAAAATGTCAAGTTTTATTCCGAATAAGCATCATTTGCGGGAACTTTTATTTACTTCTTAATGTGAAAAAATCTGCAGCTGAGGCGCATCGATGCTTCTAGAAGCATAATATGGTGAAGCTGCTTTAAGTGAGAGAAGTTGTCAGGAATGGTTTCAAAAGTTTAAGAACGGTGAGTTTGACGTTAAAGACAAAGGACGCAGTGGAAGGCCGAAAGTGTACGAAGACATGGAATTAGAAGCACTATTGGAGGAAGATTCGCCCCAAACGCATAAAGAACTTGCACTTACTCTACAAGTGACTCAACAAGCAATTCACATCGTTTAAAATCGTTAGGAATGATTCAAAAACAAAGGAAATTGGGTTCATATGAACTAAAGCCGAGAGACGTTGAACGCCGATTATGCATGAGTGAATGCTGCTTGCCAGGAAAAAAAAAGAGTTTTTTGCATCGTATAGTCACTGATGGTTGACAGAAATGGATTCACTACGATAATCAAAGAAGAGAAAGTCATGGGTTAAAGCCCGGCGAACCATCAACATCGACAGTTAAGCCGAATATTCATGGAAAAAAAACTCATGCTGTGTATTTGGTGGGATCAGCTTGGGTGTGTATTATGAATTGCTGAAACCAAGCGAAACAACACTACTGGAGCTCTCTACCGAAAACAATTGATGGAGATTGAGTCGGGCACTCGAGGAAAAAACGCGCCCATTACTACTCCAGACACGACAAAATTATTCTTTTACACGATAATGCTCGTCCACATGTTGCGGCGCCGGTTAAAAACATACTTGGAAACACTCAACTGGGAAGTTTACCCACCCGCCCGTATTCACCAGACTTAGCCCCTTCTGATATCACCTGTTCCCGTCGATGGCACATGGTCTGTCTGAGCAGCGCTTCTCATCATATATGAAGACACCAAAAATTGGGTTAGATTTGTGGATAGCGTCAAAAGATGAAGAGTTTTTTCGACGGGGTATCCGAATTTGCCAGAAAGATGGGGAAAAGTAGTGGCAAATGATGGAAAATACTTTGAATAAAACGTAATGTACTTTTCCTTTACAATAAATTCCTAATTTTTTATAAAAAACCGCGGAAA